>JASAOG010000035.1:600000-1052500 GCA_030265305.1 Biomphalaria pfeifferi
GCTCCGCTGCTTTATGGTTTCAGATGTTGAGTGAGTTTGAAATTTACATGGTTCCAGCTTTGAATGTCGATGGTTCCAGGTTTGCTACTGTTAATACTTGTGAAAAAGGTCTTGGCCACAACAATTCATTGAATGTTGATCTGGATAACAATTTCCTTAGTGAGTACTTTTAACCATCAAAAAATAGCATGTGCTTAATTTTGTAAGAAAATTAATGAGTTAACTTTTTAAAAACTGCATTCAACGCACAAATTAAAATTAACGCACTAAAATTGTAAACTTTCATTTGGTTTGAAGCAAGTAACTTTTATTTCTGCTTTTAAAAGTAAAAGTAATTTCAAACTCTTGACCAAAACAAGAAAACTCTAATAAAAAAAAAATCATAAAAATAAAATCCATATAAAAATTATTATTATGTTTAATGAAAAGAAAAAACAATTAAATTTAAGTAGAATAAAAAATTAAATACTTTCAATTTCTATTGGTTCTACTGATAACCTTATGCGCTGTGGTATTGACAGTTTTATCTAAAAAGGAAAAAACTCTGTAGATTTGTACACTGTAGATCTGGCTTTCTGAGAGTTCATCATCTTGTTCTGAAGGAGACATGGAAAGCTACTCTTCAACAAAATAAAAAAAAATTACAACTGCTGGTTATGTACTTATCACATTGCACCTTATTTTATCACAAGAAGAGTATTCTGTTGATCGAACCTGTTGTGATTATGTTTCCACATTTATTATTGATCAAGTAATTTGCTTAGGGTGTGGGGAGAGAATAGATAAAGTTCACCCTTTGTCATCTTTTTTGAATTGTTTTTCAAATGATTGTAGTGCAGTCTTTATTCTCTAAGTATCTGCTGCCAGGTTGTCTCCTCTCTCCACTACTTATGGAGGACTGGAGGAGGAGTATTTCTGAGGTGTTCAATGAATATAACTTAGCTTGAATCTTGAATAAAAAACATTTTTTAGCCTCTGTGAAGATTTGATCCTTACTACCACAGTCAATCAGATTATGTCTCCCAGCCTATATTTCACATTTATATCCATATATCTTGCCTTGTTTTCCTTTTATAGTCTCACTTAAAAGACTTTTCTAGATGATTATATTATTCTTGACCCTTCAAATCCTGGTAAAGACTGGGATTTTTAATTTCGGGATCTTCAGGTGCCTCTGAGTCCACCCAGCTCTAATGGGTACCTGACATTAATTGGCGAAAAGTAAAGATGGTTGGTCGTTGGGCTGGCCACATGATACCCTTGTTAACAGTAGGCCACAGAAACAGATGATCTCTACATCATCTGCCCTAAAGGCCACAAGGTCTGAAAGGGAACTTTTTACTTCAAACATTTTTTGAATATTTTTTTGTTATTGACCCGCGCTTTTGTTGACAAAAAAACCCCATGTGTTTAAGGTCTTGCTGACCAACATTTACCGTGTCTTGACCTGGTTTAACAAGTCGACAAATATCAAGTGTTATGTATGTGTAATATAATGTTTTAATGCTACATTAAATTATGTTTTTTATTTATCAGCAAAACAATTGGTGTGCGTGTCATGGTATTATTATCATGTTATTTAAATCTTGGTATTTTGTTGTTTCGTGTGCTTAGTGTCAGTCTGATCATGTTTTTATTTATGTGAATGAATGTTACAGGTGACGATGATTACAAATCCAATGAGGAGCAACTGGAAACCAAGGCCTTAAAGAAAGCTATTGCGTTGAGCAGCACACCCATTGTAGTCAATGTAGCTAGTGGGAGCAATCTCATCTCTTATTTTGGGCCCTCTGATAAAGGTGACACTGATCTTTTGAAATCTTAATGCTACTTAGTAAAAGAAAAATTTGTACTGTTGAGTTTAAATGGTAGTGAAGACTTGGATTTCATTAGTGAGTTTGAAGACGCCTCTATTGGGTACCTCACTTATGTTGGGGAAGTAAAGGCAGTTGGTCATTGTGCTGGCCACATGACACCCTTGTTAACCATTGGCCACAGAAACAGCTAACCTTTACATCATCTGCCCTATAGATTGGAAGGTCTGATAGGGCAACTTTACTTTACTTTCATAGAAACAGATCATAGAAACATCATTTGACCCCCATGTTTTTTTTTAAACAGTCATAGGTATGTCATGTTAAATTAGCATTATGGTCATAGGTATGTCATGTTAAATTAGCAATATGTTCATAGGTATGTCATGTTAAATTAGCATTATGTTCATAGGTATGTCCTGTTAAATTAGCATTATGGTCATAGGTATGTCATGTTAAATTAGCAATATGGTCATAGGTATGTCATGTTAAATTAGCATTATGGTCATAGGTATGTCATGTTAAATTAGCAATATGTTCATAGGTATGTCATATTAAATTAGCAATATGGTCATAGGTATGTCATGTTAAATTAGCATTATGGTCATAGGTATGTCATGTTAAATTAGCATTATGGTCATAGGTATGTCATGTTAATTAGCATCATGGTCATAGGTATGTCATGTTAAATTAGCATTATGTTCATAGGTATGTCATGTTAATTAGCATTATGTTCATAGGTATGTCATGTTAAATTAGCAATATGGTCATAGGTATGTCATGTTAAATTAGCATTATGTTCATAGGTATGTCATGTTAAATTAGCATTATGTTCATAGGTATGTCATGTTAAATTAGCAATATGGTCATAGGTATGTCATGTTAAATTAGCATTATGTTCATAGGTATGTCATGTTAAATTAGCATTATGTTCATAGGTATGTCATGTTAAATTAACATTATGATATGTAACCTCACAATTCAAGAGAATGAAGGGGAAAGGGAGTTATTTTACCTTCACCACCAAACAACAACCATGACACAATTTTTGTTTTGAGACTGTTGTTTGTCATCTGAAGGTGCGACAAAAAAAAAGTTGAAATGCATAATTGATTATTTTCTCTCAAGGATGTTGACTATTTCCTCTGTATTTCTATCTCAGATCTGGCTGATGCTTTTGTTAATGGAGGATGGAAGCCTACAGATAAATTAGGTTGTGGTCAGATTGGTAAGTTTATGTTGTGTTTTTTTTTTTGTTTTTAAAAATCTAGCCAATGACATTAATTATTTTCCACGTTCTGACAGAATTATTAATTTAATCTGATTGAAGTGCTCTAACATGTTATATAATTAAAATGGTATAACTTTTTATTTACAATCATAGAATAATGTTTTTGATATTGAATTAAAGGAAAATGAATGTCCTTGTTAGATGTTGTAAAATTAAGTGTGTAAATTGAAGTGATTGAAATGAAAATCTGAAAACTCACCAATGGACGACAAAAAATTTAATCCAAGTCACATAAGAAGATCATTTCTATTTCAAACTGAATTAAATGCTATTGTTTTAAAATCCTTATTTATATTTTCATGAAAAAGAACCACTAAAACAATAAAAAACTCATGGAGTACCAAACTGGAGCACATTATCCAAGGTCACCACCATAGAAAATTTATGAGAAAACAACAACTTGCAACATTAAGTTCCAGTAAGAAAAAAATTACACTGTACATGATATATTTCACATAAAAGTGATTCATTGCTATTTACATAATGTTTGCCTGAACAAAAAACAACTTCCATGTTTTAACTGTGGTATTTAAAACAATCCATATGGATGTGCGGCACGTAACAGCGAGTCTAATCCCATCATTGTAGTCATGGCCAGAAATTTATAAATTTCATATATTTAGAAACTGGTTTCCATTTTGTAAAAATGGATGTCCTGCATGCTGGAGTGTTTATTTTTTTTTTTATGTAGACTGCATAACTGTTTATTGCATCAACAATTGCGGAATGTAGTAGACTAAAAAACAGTCAAGCTCAGTTGACTCAGTATTGAGTAAGTTCATGTTGACACCTGTATATACCACATTGGCTGAAATAGATCTAGACTTACTGGAAGGAATAAATCTAAACTTGCTTTCTGTTTTAGTACCCATGTCTGCATTTTTCAAACTTGTTGAAATAGGCATAGATCTAGATGTATTCTTGGTGCTAATGCATCTAGTTTTAGGAGGAGGCATGGCAGGCTAGATCTAACACTGGCAATAGAACTATCCTATCACAATGATCAGATAAAACAAAATCACTGTCATCTGAATCAATAAGGTCTCTTACTTGTAGATCCGAATATAATCTAGATCTACAAGTTTTAGTAGATAGACCTCCAGATGGGCCAGACTCCATTTCCATTTTAACACACACAAAAAAAAAGACGACTTTCAAAGCGCTCTGTAATATTAAAACCATGTTGCAGGAAGTAGACGGTGAACTCTTCTGCAAGTGGAAATCACGAAGATTTAGAACATAAGCATTTAAATTTATTAACCAAGATTAGGAACGAAACAAAGATGTTTAAATGCACAGACAGCAATATCTTTGCTTAATTGACTCTTAGGAAAAAAATTGACGATATTATTGTCATTTAGGGGAGAAAGATTTAAGCCAAAGTATCTAGAGTCTACTCTTTTTCTAGTTTAGAAGCCTGAATTTGCTAGATATTTTCTTTATTAATTTTAGAATCAAGCATGTGTTGAATTGAAATGTAATAACAAAAAATACAAAAAGATTATTTTCAAAATGGGGAGGAAAGGATATTTGAAACAAAATTACTACATGGAAATAGTCTGCAAAATAATCAATCTTTAAGCAAAGTTTCAAGTAAATCAGATGAGCATGAAGTTCTTAATTAAATCTGGGAAATGTCAAAGTTCAAGTAGCCCACATTTCATACTTATATCATTGATGTAATATAAAATACTTTCTGTTTCAGGCCAAGAGCTGTCTTCTCCTGTTGTTTCCCACCAACAATTTTTTGATCACCGTGGAAGTTTACTGGTGAGTAACTTGCACATGGAGGCTGAATTTGTTCTCAATCATTGTAATGCCTTTTTTAAAAAAATGTACATTTAAATATCAACTCAGACACTTTCATTTTCCAAACCTTCATTGTTGCTTGACGATAAGGGTACCAAAGTGATTAGCAGGCATTTTCTTTCATTCTAGAGTCCTGCCATCTTTAGCAATTTCATCTAGTCAGAGTCTCTTTCATTCCTTAATGTTACTAGCCTCTCTTCCTTGTTGGAAAAGCTTTGCTAGTCCTGGAAACTATTGAGCATTAGAAGATCTTGAAATAAAGTCTTGTATGAATGTGTAGCTTTGGGAAAGCTGAATATTTTGCTGGACTTAATAATCTGTATTTGGCAGGAACTATTCAGCTCTTTTTTTTTCTAATTCTTGCTAAACTCAAAACAATATGGAAAGACAAAGGCATAGCCCTCGACACCAATCTCAGATTGATGCGCTCCCTGGTCATGACCACATTCTTATATGCTTGCAAGTATTGGACGCTGACAGCATAGTTAGAGAGGAGGATCTTAGCAATGTAATTGAAATGCTACAGAAGTATCCTAGGTTTCACATTTAAAGACAGCATTAGAAACCTAGAGACTAGAGACAGGGTTACTACAGCGATTGGGCTCCATGATGACCTGCTCATTATTGTAAAGAAAGGGAAAATAAAACTATGGTTAAATTACAAGGTCTTTGGGGCTTGCTAGACGTTCCTTCAGGGAACATTATCAGGAAAAAGAAAAAGAGGCAGAGAAAGCTATAGGAAGACAATATAAAAGAATGGACAGGCCTGCCATTGATAGAGGTTCTATCCAGGGCAAATGACAGAGCGGAATAGAGAAAGACGGTCGACAGATCTTGTGTTGTGTACCAACGGTCCAAAAGACTAAGGGATAGGTGAAGGTGAATTCTTGCAAATGAATCTGCCCTCTAAAATTTAAATAGAGTGAGATGTGGCATATTGTGTAACTTAAACATCATAATTACTCTGTCTCTACCTCAGTTTGTCTCTGTCTCTAATTCTATCTGTGACTACCTCATCTGTGACAACCTCATCTCTATCTCATCTATGTTCATCACTGTCTTTGTATTGATTCTGTACAACCATCTTTTTGTATGCCTTTCTGTCTTAGTTTAAAAAAAGTGATTTCTGTTTCTAGAGCCATGCCTACTATTACCTACACCGAGCTGGTATAGAAGTGAACACTGGATGTTGCAGATACCCCCCACCCAACCAGCTCAAGCAGACGTGGTTACAAATGAAAGAGTCCTTCATGTCCCTCATTAGAGAGGTTAGTTTCTATACAGTTTAGTGTCATTGAAGTGTTCAGGGAGATACATAACTGTGATAATCTGCAGAAAAAAAAAAGGAATGCATTTGATTCTCAGCTTTTATTAAACTATAAAAGTTTAATGCTGTAGATTTATAATAAATTAAAACAAAATATAGTGAACCATAGTTAAATCTTAAGTGGATCAACTGCTTATTCAGATCAACTCCTTAAGTACCAAAAAATATTTAAGTCTACATTTATTTGCTTAATTGTATCAGCCATCTATTAAGACATAATTAAGACCTAAATATATGTGATGTGGTCTGATTTAAATCATCAGTATAAAATATAATGAGATTTTAAGTTTATAACTTGATACATTTATAAATCAAAACTATGTTTTTGTTAAGAATTACTTTAATGCATTTTATCCCAATATTTCTTAAACCCTCAAGTTGCACATAGCCTTAATCATATAATTGATTATAATCATATAATTAATGATAAAATTGCATCCTTTTTTATTTCACCTAATTTTCTATTTAGTAATTGCTTTCAGCATTTCAATGTTACGTTGAAAAAAATAATCACTTCAAATATTATTTGCTCAATTCTTTATAACTTTATGTTTTCTTCTGGTACTTTTCAATGGTAATGTATACTTACAATAGTCTTAGATCCTTAAAGCTATTCATTGAAAAGATTTTACTTTATTTAAGGTTATGGGGCGGACACTTTGTTACAATAATACAGTTTGTTTATCTTTACTTCTTCAAAGTGGGAATTTGGTGGTAGAGTGGTCTTGGGTTCAAATTCTGATTTTGAATTTCCTGAATTTTCAGAGCGGCCCCTAGTCCACTTAATTCTAATGGGTATCTGACATTAGTAAAGGCGGTTAGTCATTGTGATCATTGTGCTGGCCACATGACCACCCCTTGAACTGTTGGCTAAAAAAACAGATTCCCTTGACATCATGTGCCCCATAGATCGCAAGGTCAAAAATGATACTTTTTTTTTTTCACTTTCTTCAAAGTAGATTTTTTAAGATCTTCAAGCACAATTACTGATAGGATGAATGATAAGTTATACTTTTTGTTTGCCACAGGCTAGAATAGGTGTTGTTGGGCAGGTGGTTGAAGCAGATAGTCGCAAGCCTCTCTCTGGTGTCCAAGTGGAAGTTCACCCATCTGGCTATTCTCAGCTAACCAACAGCAAGGGTCAGTTTGTTTTCTACCTGCCTGCTGGGATGTATGAGTTTAAGACATTTCTCAGTGGCTATGTGGACGCTAAAGTTGTAAGTTTGTCAGTTTTATCATTTAATTTACTAATTGAAGGTTGCTTTTTTTTGTTTTTGTTTTTTTCATAAGCTTGTTTGGGTACTCTGAATCAAGAAATAATTTATTCAAACATTTTTGGGCCTCATTTCTTTACCATCACTCTGGTTTATGTGACAGGAAAGAGCTGGGAAGCCATTAAAAAATGAGCAAGAGATTGTGGAAAGTGGCGTTTTTTTTATACTCAGACCCTATGGTCCATGAGGAAAGGAAAGATGATAATGATGATATGACCTTAAATGATATTTGCTCATTTTTTTTGCATTGATGAAACAAAAATTGTCTCTTGATTGGCTGTAGTAAACATTGCACTAGAAATGAAAACAAATAAATCTGGTTTTACAATAAAAGATCCTTTTTTCTTTTCAAATAATATTATGCAAACCTTAAAAATAACAAGAAACTGATGACTTCTGTTTGACTCTAGATGGACTTTGAAAGAGATTTATTAGAGCTACGGATGTATATTTATGTACTCTAGTTTCACTAAATAACTAAATTAAAAAATAAATAAAAATTAATAAATAAAAAAAGTATGTATATTAGGATTATTCTTCTTCTAGCCAGCTTTTTGCTGCTGAGCTGTGAGCTCTTTTGCAGACTGTGCCAAGGAAAAATAGTGTGCTGTTTTCTTCAGTTGTTCAGCACTGCTGTAGTAGTAGTAGGGTCTGCCTAAGGTGGATTAGGGAGGGGCATTCAAAGAGAATATGGTTTACGGTTTGATAAGGGGGAGCTGTGTGGAATTTATTTTGTTCAGATGGTAATTTAACAGAGGTGTATGTCCTGTTCTTGGTTGGATATATTAGGATTCAGGAGGGTTGTAGTATTTCATATGACTACACAGACCTACATATTTTGCCACTTATTATATATTACACAATTATAATTTTCTAAAATCCTTGCTTTTTTTTCAATGCAAATGATTTTATATATAGGCTTACCTCCCTAGAGTACTCAAACTGGGCAGCTCTCTTCAGTAATGTTTTGTCTTTCTGTTACAAATGTTGGTGTGGGATGCTGCTGCTGCTGTATTTTGGTGCTTATTGTATTTCAGCCTGTTTTAGAATATTGTATCTATTCTTTTCTCGTTTTACTGCTCTGCAGCCATACGTTGTTCTACGTGGATCTAAAGCCAAAGATCTGACCATTGACATGAGTGTCAGCACTTGGTTCCTGGGAATGTCTCCGATGTTGTCCATTACAATCATTGGTGAGTTGTTCATTTGTTTACTTTGTAATCAGTAAGTCAGAATCAGTAGGTCTCAGAATTACTGGTAAAAAAAATGTGTAAATTATCATTCTATTTAAATTTAGTCCTATTTGAAGGAGGTCAGATTCTGAGTTGAAAAGTGCCACAAACCTGGAATTTTCTCTAGAGTTGAAGGCTTGGACAGAAGTCATCAGCAGCTAATCTTTTTGAACTGGGTTGTCTTCACATCAAAATATCTATAATTATTAAATCTCAATTCACTTTAGTCTTTCAGTACTTTAAATGATATGTCACACACTAGGACTTTTAGTTACATGGTCAACCTCCAGAAATTTTACTTTATTAATTGTGAATTACTTAAGTTTAAGATTATGGTAACTGGGTCCCCCCATTTTTGTTTTTTTAAACCCTTTTATTGGTGATTTTAATATTTATATACAAAGTGAAGCAGAAAAAAAGACAACATTTATTTCTAATTCCTTGAACAACTCACTCACTCTGATCTGTTGAACAACTCACTCACTCTGATCTGTTGAACAACTCACTCACTCTGATCTGTTGAACAACTCACTCACTCTGATCTGTTGAACAACTCACTCACTCTGGTCTGTTGAACAACTCACTCACTCTGGTCTGTTGAACAACTCACTCACTCTGATCTGTTGAACAACTCACTCACTCTGATCTGTTGAACAATTCACTCACTCTAGTGTCTGTCTTGTCCAAAGTTTCAGAATTTATTTTCTCCCATTCCCCATTCTTGGAAAAATTTGAAACCTTGCACAATTATTCATTGAACACGACAAGACATGAATCAATAAAATCAATTAGTTAATTAATTATTGAAGATAATTATTTCTTTTGTTCGATGTCTAAATAAAGGGAATAGATGCTATTTAACGTTTTGACATTTTTTTCTCCCTATTGCCAAACACAGATCAAGTTGAAATTTTGAATATTTATTCATAGTCGATGACAAGACACAAATCAATCTAAAAATTAACCAATTAGTTAATTAATTAGTATTAATTAATTAATTAATTTTGCTTTATATGTCAGAAAAGGAACTACTAAACCCTGCTATTTTCAGATAAGTTGCTATAATTAGCCTTTCTTTCCTTTAGATAAGCTTTTTTTCTAAAAAGTTATCTTTTTTTTCTTTTGCTTGTTTATTTAAAATATGGTTCAGTAGCTATAGCATCAGATTGACAAAGACAGAATATTTATTTATAATTTATGAAAAAAAACAACATATGTTGAGATGTAGAGATGATCAAACTAATTAAATGAATCATTGACTGTGAAGACTGTGGTTATTATTTAGCTACCACATAGTCCTTATCAAGTTGACATATCTAGTTTTAAGAATGCCCTTTTAAGTTATACATTACTTGTCATTATGTTACTCACTACAGTTACATAGCACATTGCTTGCATGGCTTAAGATATTGGTAGCATAGACAGCAACTCAGTTGCCATATTAAGCTTTGTTTGGGGGGAGGGATGCCACAAAGAGTTTTAAAAAATTTCATCAAATTGTATTAAAAAAAACATACTGCTCAGTTTGTCCAGGAACATTGTTGGATGTATCATCAAACTTTATGAAATAGAAATAGAATTTTAGAAACAATATAAATTCCAATTGATTTTTTATTATCTCCTTCTAGTGTGTGTCCTACTTTTGGCTCTGATGTTCATCACTGCGGTCATGTGCCTGAAGAAGAACGGTCCCATGCAGTATGACTCTTTGGGATTCAGACAGCTGAGCAGCCATGATGATGACAATGACAGTGATGACCTGAATGATATTGTGCATGGCGGAGACATGTACCCAATGAAGAGCAGCAATGGGTCCCATACTTTGAATGAGTACCACGATGACGCCTCTGAGGATGAAGATGAGCACAGTATATATGAGCGAGGCCTCATCGGAAAAAATTGATCTCATCCTTGATGATTTGAAATAGGATTTTTTTTGTCAATTTCATTCAAAAAAAAAAAAAACAAGTTTAAAAATTGAACTGGAAAATATTTTTTTAAAAATGTAATTTTCATAATAACTGTGAGAGGGGTAAATGTATTCTTTTATATGCCAGTGAATTCTATACTGACCAATATGCAGCATTCAATAGTCCTTCCATCAATGTTATGTTGTTAAGCCTTGGGATAATAGTTTCACATAGTAAAAAATCTTGAATGCTGTGTAATCAGTTTATACCTATGCATGGGCTGTTATCCCTTGGGATATCCCTTACTTTGTCAAGGGAAAGCAAAGGCAACTGGGCATTAATTTGATATAAATAACAAAAACCAAAAACTACTTTTGATTTTAGCTTTGGGTATTTGCCCCAGTTTTGTAATTACTAATTATTGTCACTTCTGATTATTGATAGTAGACCAAAGTTTGAAAATGGAATTCTATCCTCCTTTGTGTATTTCTGTCATGTGTCTGATTTGCTCTAACATGTCAGTGTGAGATACTAGGATGTATTATTGTTAAAGTCCATGAATCTCTAACACTAATTGACCCATGGTTATGTCTTGTACCCCTCCAAGCTCAAGTGCCATACACTCCTTATTCCTATCCTGATAACAGCATTCCACTGGAGACCAACAACCTTCATCTTTCTTTTAATATGTTTTGTCAAGGAGAATAAAAGCTGATTTAAATCAATGACATGAGATGTGACAGGGATTAAAGTATTCTAATATTACACTCCATGTTAGTCTCCTCATTTGGTTAATTAGTCATTTAATGTCACCTTTCCCTGTTTTGTCATTTCCCTCATGGTCTAGTTAGTCATTGAACATCGCCTCTCCCATTGTCTATAAAGTCATTCAATGTTGTCCTCTTGTTGAAAGCAGTATTGTGGATTCAGTACCATTCCAGTAATGTTTCAAGCCTAGCCTCCAAGTACTCATGCACTATGTCAAACCTTACTAAATGTTGCCCTTATAAAAAGCTAACTTACAATTTACATTTCTGTCTTTTCATGCAGATTTTTCCAGTTTTTTTTTTTTTTTTTAACATGTTGTTTGTTTTTTGGTCCCACAACCTGTTTGAAGTACACATATAATTATTGTACAACTATCCTGTTGAAACTATTATAAACCAATGTTTTCATAATGACAAAAATAAGCAATAATAATAATGTTATTATCTTGAAGTTTTTAAGTGTAATTAAGATTTTTTAAATATTTAAAAATGTTTATGGTCTTGTCTCTACATATTCTAGTAACATATTTTAGCAGCTTCATGTATCTTCATGCAATGTGCTACCAGGATTTAGAGGCAGACTGTTTCTTGTTACATATATCTTGCTTTGGTAATATCTGCATAATATACAATACTTTAGTTGAGGCAACTTCCAATGTGCTAGTTGCTTGGCACTGTTTTAATAGCTAAACACAATTGTGACTTTTATGAAACAAAATGTCAAGAGCCACTATCTTGATGTCTTGGTTAAACAAAATCAAAATATTACACAATAATTATTTTTTTCATTGTCCAGTAAGACTTTCAATCAAAACTGTTGAAGATCACTCATTTCTCTGTCTTTCTTGGCCCTAGATTTTTTGTTCAGTTCAGTTAGACAGAGATAAAAATAGTTATATCTATCTGATGAAATAATTTGTTCTAAAATTTTTTAAAAATCTTGCTATTTACATTAATTGAGTATTCTTTTATTTGTTCCCATTCAACGTATAAACTGTAAGATGTGTCACTCTTCTTCTGTTACTTTATTTGAATGAACCTAAGAAAAAATTATTTGAAGTTCTCTAGTTCATTTTAGAACAGATTATAATATTTGTAGTAGATATATTTTGATATTTTACTTTGAATTATCAACTAAAACTAAAACTTGGTAGCTCATAACAAATTTTGCAATATGGGTTGGGCAGCTTATTATAGCAATATTAGTTTCTTAAAATCATCTACTGAGGACAGACGTAGATGACAAATAGAGAACCTAAATCAACAGATATGTCAACTCTGGTTGTGGCAAAATATGTAGATCGCAGCTGGGTCTGCATACTGTACTCTTCATTAATCTTTAGGACTTTTATTATTATTAGTTTTTATTTGATAATTTTTTTGTGTCTTTTGTTTTGTTTTTGCTTAGTTGTACTATGATCTCTCTCAAATGACTTCAATAATGAGGACAAGAGTTTCTAATCCTAAAATTAATACTATAAATTTATATTTATATTGTTTTAACTCTGCCCCTACGCTGAAGCATATGGCGTGCACCAGTGCACTAGTGGTGAACAGAGGGTAGAAACAAAATGGTTGACTGTTGATTCCGGATAAGTAGATGGAGAAACAGACTTACAGATAGGTTAGAATCGCCTGAATTCTAGAAGGAATCATTGCCAGTGTGGTCAGCAGGTGAGAAGCAGTGTAGGTTGGCTGGTCAGAAAGAAGTCTTTTAAGGAAACTAGAAAGGGTCGTTCCTGTTAGTGGAAAACATTCCTGTTAGTGTATATAAACATTGTACTTTGACCCTGTATTAGTGACAAGCTAGTGAACTCTGTAGGAACATTAAGACACAGGTGGCAACAGTGAACCCTGCAGGCCAGATCTAAATAAATGCATAGCCAACATAAACATTTTGTGTAATCATTTCTCATCTGTTGTCAACACAATAAACGTGACTCATCTCCTTGATCCTTTATTGAGTTTTGGCCCTAGATTTGTTATAATATATTACTTTTAGTTTCTGTTTTATTGTTTCCTGTAATAATCTGTAACTCACTTTTTATTTTTCTGAAGAGTACCAATCCTTTCCTTGGCTCATTCTGTAGAACTAGAATTAATGCATAGAGATGACCTTGTGACATACTGACCCAATCCCTACGATAATTCTGTAGCCAAGCACAGCTAGTTTACATCCTTATTTGTGCTGCTGTGACCATAGAATATTTCTTCCTATTTTTTACTCCATTGTAAGTGAAATGCTTTGGGCAGGTCTTACTAGCTACTGTTTTTGTTTCTCTGAGTTCCATTATAAGATTGTTAAAAGATGTGAAAAAAAAGATTTCAGCATTATTGAAACTTCAAGACCTTTTGATCTGTTCATGTGATATTACATTTAGAAAAATGTCAGAACTATTAAAGATACTGTGTGTTGATGTCTGAATGTGTATATAATGTACCCCTCTGTGTGTGAGGGTTGATTTTTATTGTTATGCTATAATGCAATGCTAAATGCCTACTGACTTGAATCCTGACCTGACTCAAACTCATGGCTATTGTGAATCAGAGTTTATTGAGTTGACAGTGCTTCTAGGGTTTTCTAAATATGTTACAACTATGAGGGGACTGCTATCATAGAATATTGGTCTTTTGATTTTGTTCATGATAACAGGTCAATGCAGAGCTAGTACTTCTTCCTGGTTTCAAAAGCTACATCTGATAGTAAAGGTAGCTGCTTTTAATGTGGCCAATAATATGAAAATATAGTTGTTTGTTTTTTGTCTGTTTTGTTCCTTCACCTACTAATGTGCACAAATACTTAAACATGGAATTAAACCCTGGTCTGTTCATGTCTGGGTAAAGTTAACTTATAAGGGTTGTTAGTGGAGAAAGAAGGTGAGTATTTGTTCTCCTTTGTCTTCTAAGAATCTTTATAGATTGGCCTATTTTCTGTAGAGTCGTATAGTGATTGTTTTGCTACAGTGAAAATATTTTTTTTGCTCAGATTCAAGACTTTTAGGTTCATTAAGACACCACCCTCTCGCTCCACTGATGTGTAGAAATAAGACAATAATTTGATGACACTTGTTGAGAGCCACTGACACTCTACTGGAAAAGGAACATATTAATATGTTTGTACATTAAATAATCATAATTATCTAACCCAAATTAATATTCATTGATGATTTTTTTTATGTACATAGACTTGATTAAAATATTTAAATTCACTTCTTTGGGGACTGTTGGCTCGTGATTTTTGTTGTGGTTTATCTGATGAAATGTTGTTTTTTTTTGTGTTTTTTTTTAGTCTTTTTAATGACCTTCTTTTAGTAAAAAAAATATTATTCTGAGTTTTCTGTTTTTAATTGAATTTTAAAAAAAATTTTGATCTTCTGATTTGATCTCTGGTTAATGTAATTGGCCAGTTTTGTGTGCACTCTTCTAATGGGTACTTAATTGTATTTAATAATTTTTTTACTAATTAATTTCTTGCTTTAATTTCCTATCAGTGTTTAAGGATCCAATCGATTCCTGTAATGTTTGTTTACTAGTGCATTTTGTTTCTACTGTCATTATTTGAAGATACCCATTTGTTTTTTTTTTTTTCAAACTAGTTTCTATTATGATAAACTGTAATGGTATATGGTATCACCTCTTCTGTTAGACACCCTGCACGTACAAATATTTTGTTTTTGGTTCACACCATGTTAAATATAAGAGTACTTGTAAAGAAGCAACTTGTTTTCTGTTGACTAATCTCATGCCAGTATGTTTGGTGTGTTACTTGTACAATATGCTACAGTAGGCAATGATTTTCACATCATGATTGTAATAAAAGCATAGAATCAGGAATTGCTAGTTTAATTAAAGTTGAATATTACTTCTAGTTTAATACTTCCTTTTTTAAATTAAATTAAATTCAGACCTTGCGATCTATGGGGCAGATGATGTAAAAGTTATCTGTTTCTGTGGCACATGGTTAACAAGGGTGTCATGTGGCCAGCACAACGCCCAACCGCCTGTACTTTTTTCCAACCAATTTCATGTATCCATTAGAGCTGGGCAGGCTCAGAGGCAGCCTTAAGATCCTGAAACTTAAAATGCCATTCTTGTTATTTGTAAGCAGCTGTGGTATTGTAGTTGACTTCTGAATGTGGGGGCCCAAACCTCATGGACCATCGAGGTGACAGTTCAGGGCGCATCTGTTCTATTATTTTCATAAGTCAGTTTGTTTTTACGAGAAGGCACAAATTTTATTTCTAGTGAAATTTTCATGCATAAAGTTTATCTACAGGGATATACGATTGCGTATAATTATAATGTAAATATATCAAAACATTTTAGGAAATAGTTTTGGTTGTTGTATGGAAACAAATGTGCAGGGGAGGATTATAGGAACTGGAGCATATTAAAAAGGAAACATTTTGAACCATAACTTTTTTTTTTTTTCGGGGTGGGGGGGAGGTTGTAATTCCAGTTTGACCCAGTGTGACTAAAGACTTTTAACAAACTTATTTCACATGAATGCATAGGGAAAAAAAAGTCCACTTGTTTCTTGCAAAAGACAATTACTTTTAATAAGTTAATTGAGTATTTTGAAGAGCTTCACCTGTAAGGTTATCTCTCATCAGACTATAAATGGCTTAAAAAAAAGTTTTTTCTGGCCTATGCTGTATAGCACGTATGCAATGCAATGGATTGATAGTGGGAAGCGTGGTCAAGAAGTTAGGTAGGCCTACGTCTGAACTTGGCTTGTCTTGGCTACCTATGAAAGGGGCTCGTGGTTCGACACCCGACTCGAGTTGTTTACTGAGCGCCTACAGGCAGCACGGAAGGCCTTTTCCCAGATACCCCCTCCCATTATGTTTCTGATCATAATTCAGCCATAGCGCTTAGCGCTCTTAGCATGCTATAAGCATGAAATTAGGGCTATAAAAAAGCTATAATTATTATTCTTGAAATGTTACATTCAGTATATATTGCTCTTTATCCTTCGTCTATTATTGGAATTGACTCGAGCTGTTGCTTTAGCTGTTTTATTGACTCTGTCTTTACATATACTTCAGTTATACATGTTTTTGTTAGACAATAATAAAGTAACCATAATATATTTTTAGTGTGCTGCATTGGGTTAACTCCCTTTTTTAATATTTTTAAAAGGAGTCCTCCATCTTTCACTTTTATGGATAATGACAGGACAATGTGGATTTTATTTATTTATTAATTTCAACCTGTTATTAAGATTACTATTTTTTTTTTTTTTTTTTTTTTAAAGACCTGTTGTAACTGTGGGGAACATTGGCCAGAATCTGATTTGAAGTTCACTTATGAAAATGTGAACATGAAAATAAAGTTTAGGTTTGTTCATTTATAAGTAAGAGCTACTCTATAATATTGATCCTTGTGGTTAAACTAGTGATAGACTTTCATGCTGTATGGACGTGTGTGTGCTGTTTGCGCTGTTTATGTAATTCATTTATACATTTTTTTTTTGGTTTTTGTTTTTCTCTTTATTTTCTTCAACTGACACGAAATAAATAGAGAAGGCATTTTGCTAAAAACGTTTTGGCTTTTGTTTTTGTTTGGTCTTAGTATTGTCATTATTGGTTCAATTTATGTCTACATACATTTAATTTTAGATGATAATGGATTGTGATTGATCATGTGTGAAACTTTATTTTGCAGAAAGAGAATGCTAGACAGCTTGTTTAAAAAAAAGGTGGCGTTGCAACAAGAAGATTCCAAGTATACATGCAGAGACCATACAAGACAGCGGTTCTCAATCTTTTAAGCTCGGCGACCCCTTTTTACAATTCCCCATTCTGCCGCGACCCCCCCCCCCCCTCACACACACACACACAGCAATAGAATAGACAATAACAATCTATCTTTTCGATGGTCTTAGGCGACCTTTGGGGGGGGGGGTCGCGACCCACAGGTTGAGAACCCCTGATCTAAAGGATTTTTTTTTTGAAAAGAAAAATATTTTAAAAAATCGTTCTATCAAAGTTTGTATAAAGTACCGTAGACATTTCCTAAAAATTTGACAGTTGCTGTAGGTCTATATCGTCGGGAGATGGCCACACCAGGAAAACTAGTTTGAGAAGTTCTGTTTCATTTCAAATTACACTTTATATTATTTGGACGAGGGGGGTTGAAGATAATATTGAATGGGCCCTCGATTTAAAAAAAAATTGTCAGGGTAGGAAAAGAATAGAGTTGAGAAGCCTTTGTTCACTACTGGGCACGTGACACAACATAGTGTCTGTGACCGCATGACTGACCTATGACCTCTTCGCACGTGGCGAATTGAACATGTGATAAGCGTTATTGTTTTTACCTTGGTCATAATATAGATCTAGTTATTTTTAGATGTGATACCGACTTCTCCCCCCCCCCACCCCCGTGGTGTCATGTTAAATAGATCTTTTTGGTCATCGGAATGTCCTCATATTCCGACTAAAATTTATGGTCACCACCTGGACTAGAGCTTGGTCATTTTGGTTCGATATCTATGTAGGCCTAATGGACCTCATTCACCAATCGTAAACAAACACCATTTTGCCACGTGGTTCTCTATATCTTTTATACAAATTAAGCAATCCATAAAAGCTGTCACGTGATACGTTTTTTTTTCATTGTTTTATCAATATTATCACGTGGCTAAATGTTTGTTTACGATTGGTGAATGAGGTCCATTTAGACAAACTTTTAGGCTGAAGTAAATTGAATAAAAGTATGTTATAAAAAGAAAAAAAAAGCTCAAGCATGTTTTAAGAACAGTTTTAATTTAATATCTCGTCTGCTAAACAATAACGTCTGCTAAACAATAACGTCTGCTAAACAACAACGTCTGCTAAACAACAACGTCTCCATAAGCACAGCTGTCCTCAATGCCAAGGTTGTATTCTTTGCCTTTACCTCCTTTGAATGTGCTCGTGACAATCCTGAACCAGCCATCTTCACCCTGTTAGCAGACGACACAGACAAAAAAGGAAAATGTGTCCGGAGGTGTTAGAACTGATAAATATGATCTGCCCAGCAGATCAAATACAACGTAACATTTCTTTCTAGACAGAGACAGATCTAGAAATTATTTGAAGCGAGATGGAATGGCAGGCGATAAATTGCACCCGTCTCCTTTCTATTTGGCTAACGGTTTACACAAGAGCAAGTGAATTAACGTACTCTTTGGGAGGCACTTGCGTAGCTAGGGTGGAAGGAGGAGTTGGAAAATTTGAAAATCCCCCAGGCCCCAAACTTGAGTTTTTTTCATAAAAAATTAAATATTACGCAAAATTTAGGGGCCCTCAAAGAGTCAAGCCCCCCTCCGGGCCCCCGAACGATGGAAAATTCCTAGCTACGCCCCTGCTTGGGGGTTGAACCTGTGGCGTTTAGGGAAAAAATATGACGTCATGCAATTATGAGCTTTAGACAGAGGATTTTTTTTTTCATTTTCATAACAAGAAGATGTTAACAAAATCATAACTAACCGCCTCTCCAGAACAGGCTCTAGTTACTTCTTGCAGGTGGGTGGGATTATCAAAGAACTTAAATAAATGTTGCAAAAAAAAAAAAAGTTTCCACCAGGATTTTAACGAAGTTCTTTCATTTCACCTAAGTACATTATTCCTTGGATACCACGATACACCTGATGTCAGGTTCCAATTTGAAACAGTAATGGTCAGATCACTGATACTCACCCATGGGTCACCCCAGGAGTTTCGCACAATCCAGAACTCGATGTCATTCTCAACACCCCAGCCTTCAATACTGACTACGTGATTCTCCTGTGAAACACATAAAACTTATTATTCACTTTGAAGTATAATTCTATTTATACGAATTACCACCATGTCAAATTTATTGCTATGTATCAAGATGAGAAACGTGTTACCGTGGGCAATGGATTGTATTCTTGATAAATACCGCCAGTGTAGTTCTCCAGTCCATCTGTTGCATCCATACCACAACTGAATAAGAAAAGACACTTTCACTGCAATCTATTTTTAAACTTTAAATCTCTGAATTTTTATATTACATTTCATAATAATTTTTTTTCCTTCTTAAGAGCTAATATTCAGTAAATTTTAGGCCCTAAACCAATTCAAAACCTACTGATTAGCCACTGCCCTGTTTACATGGTTTTGGTACAAGTAATAATGTGAAATAGTGATGTCACAGCCCTTTTTTTTTAGCAGCGGACTACGGCTTTGCCTGCATCAGTTGTGCACTGGGTTTGCATAGTCATGTGAAACACTGCACTCATCCTCCATCGAAGACATTGCCATTATCAGGTTTAAGATTTAAGATATGTGTAATATGTGTAGAATAATAAGAATAATAAGACTTGTCTTCGAGTCCGAAGATTAATGGGGAATGCAGTATTTCCTGTGTCTACGCAGCTCCAGCTAGATGTGTAAAATGGTAAGTGAGTATATCATATTTATAACTCCTGGATAAAAGAAAAAAAAAAGCCGGAAAAACTAAACATTTACCTAACCGGTCCGTTGGCATACACCTCTGCCATGATTTTGTCCCTCCCTTCGACACTTCCGTAGTCTCCGACTTTGGTCAATCTGAAATCAAAGTTTATTTACCAGTTAACAACTTGAAAACATTGTACTTTTAAAAAAATTAGGTGGAAAGAAAGGTAACCCTTTCAGACCTTGCGATCAATGGGAGCAGAGTAGGCCTAAAGCTCATTTCTGTCTATGGCCGAGGTTATGAACAACACAACGTCCCCTCCCCCCATCGTATGTCAATTACCCTTTAGTGCCAGGACTGGATTCCAATTAAACGCACCTTGTGAAATTTTATTATATGCATGTAGGTAAAACTTTCTAGGAGCAGGAATGCAGAACTTAACCAGAAAGTACCTCGCGCCATGGGCCAGAAAGCACCTCGCGCCACGGGCCAGAAAGCACCTCGCGCCATGGGCCAGAAAGCACCACGCGCCATGGGCCAGAAAGCACCACGCGCCATGGGCCAGAAAGCACCTCGTCATGGCTTTAGAAAGCACCTCGTCATGGGCTGGATGTGGTCCCCGAGGCGTGATTGTGGGCATCACTTTAGATATAGTACCTTATCAGACTTGGTGCGATCTAAAGGGCAGATAATATAAGGGTTGTCTGTATCTGAGGCCCATAGTTAACGAGGAAGGTGTCATGTGGCTAGAACAACGACCAATCACCTTTAGTTTTCCCCAACTATTGATTCCGAAATAAAAAATCCAGGTCTTCACCAGGATTCGAACTTGGGACACTTTGGTTCGCTTTAACTCTAAACCACCGCCTCTCTCTCATTGACATATACTCTCCTACAATCTCATTGTATTGATAAGCGTTACTACGCATCAAAAGATGTGTAGGACCATGAAAGGGAAACTTTTTTGCTAAAATAGGAGTGTTTTTGAATGAATATATTCAGAAATGTAATTTATTTTAAAGTATATCTTTGCCTCGAAATGATCCACATCTCGATCTAAACATTAGAGAAAGTCACAACAACAATTTCCTAACAACTTACTTGTAAGTGGCCACATTGTTACATTCGCCGAAAGTTGTACAGGTCCCACATTGGTTGAAGTCAGTACATTCTTAAAAAAAAAAAGTGAAAATCAAGTAAAAATTCCTCCCACACACACAAAAAAAACGTATCTAAGGGAAAGAACTTCACATTTACAACGATCTAAAAAATAATGTAGAATGTATTCCCTTTTCCGACATCAAACAAAATAATATCAAATGAAGTAGATATATTTTTAATATAACATTTCAATTTGACTGACCTTGATCTTTGGCCTGATAATTGTTGCACGTCTCGTCAGGGATACCATGCTTGTGAGCGTACTCCCAGACGAGGTTATCAGATCCTCCTGCATCGCAACTTCCAGCATTGGCACAGTCAATGACGTGCTAGAATCATAGTCACATTTATTATTATTATTAAAAAGTGTTGTCATAAAGATTAAGTCACGTGACACGTTGACACCATTCACAAACGCAATGCATGCATTGAAAATAATTTCAAGATAAACTAAACAATGTCAAGGACGCTAAAATTAACTTCACTGTTGCCAACAATTGAGCTTCAATTTTAACAATAAAAGAAGATGGTTACGTCCTACGCGTGTTCCTAGGTCAATCTAGTAATGAATGTTAACCAATTACTTTACTTCTGCCTTGTTATTGGTTTTCCTGGCTGGCTCAGGCAACCAATTCCATGCTCTAATAGCACTAGGGAAGAAGGCGCATTTGTACAAATTTGTCCTAGCGTCAAATCTTGACTTAAATAGGTCAGCCTAAAAGTTACTGAATAGTTGCTTTTAAGGGTTAAAAAAACATTATCAAAACGTCCTTTATATATTTTTTCCCCTGTAAGGGAGACAATCTCCAATAAAGGAAAAAAAAAGTCTTTCTACTGGTCATGCCTGGAAACATTTAATATACATGTTTTAAGAGCGTCGAATTCAAGATATCCGGGTATGTGATTGTGATTGGGTTGAAATCCTGATCATTGTTTAATATTTAATCTTGAGTTACTTGCCTGAGCTGAAAGATAAGCCGATGGCCAGGCACCTTTTCTAGCAATGTTTAATCTGTCAGCGAGAGCGCTGGTGGCCGCCATACACCAGCAGGAGCCACAGTCTGAATAAATGAAAGTGATAATGATATAATTATTTCAGTTAATACCATTTTGCATTTTTCTCATCTAGTTCAACCCGCAGACGATCGCCCTTGCCTCCCCTGGGATCCGCCAGTGATACTAAAGTTAGTGTAAGACACTGTAACAGATTCATAACTAAATGTCTTGAACAACTTGTTTATAAAAAGATCTGGAAAGAGTTATTGCTCTGTTGAAACACGATAGAGCGCTGCACGCTAGCTTTGGCTAAATCTGCAAAATGGTTATAAAAGAAAATAAAAAATTAGACCCCCCTCCCAAAAAAAAAAAAAATGAAAGAAAAAAAGTTCTTTGGAAATTGGAAATAGAATTTTAAACCAATTTTAAACCATGAATGTTAACTAGGCTTGAAAGCCAGTCTGAAGCCTTACAACATAAAGAATGAAGTCTTTTGTTACTGCACATCAAGGAAGTGCTCACTGTTTTTTTTTAGTGGCCACCGAAAGGGGATAAGACGCTATTAGTTTTGTGTGGTATGTCCGTCCGTCCGTCCCGTTTAAATCTCGTAAACTAGAAAAGATATTAAAAATCCGACATCATGATATTTTAGACCAGGCATGTCAACTCGTTAAGGTGTATGGGCCGCATAAAAACTTACTATGGCCTAAGGGGCCACAGCCAAAAATCAGTTGCAAAACAGCTTACTAGTTTTATGTAAATTAGAAACAATACAATAGAATTCAATAATTAATGGCATACCATTCCCTTAGCTAAATTTGTAGTACAATTTGGTAATTAAAATTTACTATGATTGCGCTTTTTTTTTTGTCCTGATGCTTGACATCTTTCTGGGATACAAGTTTATTAATATCGGGTGGAAGTATGTTTGCCACTGACACTATCATCACTGACGACAAATTTTGATCATATAATCTCAAACGGTGAGGTGATTTGTAGCTTTCATTATATAAAATAACTGCTCACAGAAATCAGTGCTTGCAAAAAATTGCTAGAATTCTGGCTTCAAATTTCCGCAATTCTACGTACCGTTTAGGTAAATAACTAAATTTTGGCGTAGCCACTTTTTTATACATCGCTTTCAACAAAGAATCTAACTGCAATCCTATCAGCTCAAGTTGCCAGCAGCATTTTCAGAAGCAAATGAAAATGGAGATAAAAACAACGAAAATTCTTGCTCGTATGAAACGAAGTCATGAAAACGGCCAGTGGAAGCATCTACTAACGATTCCAGGTGTAAGACATATTTACCAAATGTTGTATTTAATCTTTTTAGTTTCTGACACGTTGAGAAGTGAACAAGATTTTCTCTTCAATATTTGGTTTATCTACAGTCGTAATTTCACATGATCGCACGCAGTTGTGACAATTTAGTCTTTACTTTAAAGTTTCAAATTCAAGTCTTGTAGGTGACCAGTGAGATCAATTGCAAATGCCAAATCATGAAGCCATTCGTCAGTATGGAAATGTTCAACCGGTTCACCTTTCATGTTCAGAAAACAATACAATTTCTTCAGGCAGTACAACAAATATCTTCAATTCTTTATGACAGGAGAGCCAGCAAATTGTCATTCAGAAACTGATAATTGGCGATGATTTAAGCCACGGGCACGAATAAAATTGATATTGACTGAAACCAGTCTTATGACATGTTAGAATTGTAATTGCTTTGTGCGTTATGTTTCTTGGTTAATGATGCACTGAAAATGAGCAAATTTAAAATTAGTATTAGTCTCTCTAATTTTTGCAAGTAGCTTTGCATCAAAACCATTTCATAATGGTAAGTGCGCCATCCGTTGTTAGACTAGCTTTACCAAAGGTAAATTGTACTGCATATCACTTGTTATTTCTCAAAAACATCCTAGCTTGTTGTGGCGTTATGTATAGAACAAGTAGCTCCTCATGTATCTCAAAATTCCTGTCACAGGCCCTTATGAATATAGTCAACTGTACTACACCCGTTACATCACTTGACTCAAGGAGAGCCAATGAAAATGATTCAAAATCTATTTTGTTCTTTAATTGTTCACGCGAGCTGATTAACATGTCATTTATTCTATCTGCCACAGTGTTCCTAGTTAACTCTATTACTTTGAATACTTTCACCTTTTCTGGACAAATTACTTCGGCAGCTTTAACGATACACTCCTTCATAAAATCCCTTTCACTAAATGATTTGCTATGGCTTGCAATTCAGTTTGAAAAATGTAGCTGGCCTTCACTGCAGACTCAATCTCGTTGTTCAGTTTAACAAATGCTATTTTTCAATTCAAGTAGCTTGTCATCTTTTATTTTCCAGCGTAATAGTTTAACATTATTTTGATATTTTTTGAGGTGGCCAAGCGGGCCGCATGCAAGGTGGTCGCGGGCCGCATGCGGCCCCCGAACGCCGTGTTTGACATGCCTGTTTTAGACCATTCAAAGTTCTGATGCAACGGCTACTTTTTTTCTTTCTGAAAGCGAAAATTTAGTTTTTAAAATCTACTGTGCAAGCAGTTTTTTCAACTATTCACTATTAATAGTAAAGACGGGAGGCTAATTAGTAAGGGAGATGACTTTTTACCATATTTTAAACACATATATGCAAACGGTTTTAGATTTTTTTTTCAAAAATTTTTTTTTTACAAATATATTGCTAAGTTAAGTAAGTTCTGTATTACTAAGTATTACATTTACAAAAAATATAAGTGGAACATAATTTAATACAACAATTAATAAGTAGTTTTTCATATTATCGTGTGAACTGCAGCTCAACGAGACATATATATAAAACTTAACTAAAAGAATTTTCTTTGAAAGGAATATTTTTGAGGCTTTGAATAAGAGATTGGCCCTTTACAAAACAATTAGATCAATTAGATAATCATTACATGATATCAGTTAGGCCAGGTTCACATCTAGCTTCACCTTCACTTTCACATATCCCTTGCCTGCTGGATCGTTGGGGCACCACACAAAATCTGTCAACCTTCTTTCTCCTTTCTTCTGTCATTAGCCTTTGATATAATTTTATTATCATATTCTTGAAAATATTGAAACCTGCCTTTTTACCTGCCTGGGTGGACCACTTCGGGGGCCGATTTTGAGTTTGTGTTTCCACAAAAACTGTCTTTGTAACCTTAAAACTTTTACTTTTTACTTTGCATTAGAGTTTACTTAAGTACGAATGAATTATGAGTACAGTCAGCATGGGGTTTTAAAAGTTACTGAATGTATTTGGTTGCTTTATGAGAATTTAGACTGGCATAGGCTGGTCCCTTGTTCCCTATAAGCACTTGCATAATGGATACATATTGTAACTCAGCTGTTGGGTTGTGCGTGAGTGTGTAGTTTATCACTTAGTGCTTCTTTACTTAGTCAACGCGAAGGTCATGTAAAACTTGCAACTTATGTAGCACAACAAATATTAGAATACACTAGTAAACACAATTATCTGCAGATGACAGATTTTTAAAATAAATAACTTGGCTGAACCAGCCGCATCAAGCAAAGGCACAATATACTCAAATATTATTACAAATGTAGTTACAAGTCCATGTCCTGAATAAATACATAGTTCTTCACAAAAAAAAACCTGTCGCGGCTGAAAATCATATAAACGTCCTAACTCTACAAATGACCCAAATAACAACCGAGGTTTTTACTTCGTGGTCTGTCTCAGACCGATAGTTTCTCCGTGCGAAAAGCACGAGATGATCAAGTGACTACAAAATCACTTCACGTCACAGTGAGTCTCAAACGAATCTGTGACACGTAAGCCCTATAGATACTCACATTTTGGTTTGTGCTGGTTCCTTAGTCTTTTAAGTCCTTCATCTTCACCTAGCCCTTAGTCTGTCGGACCGTTGGGGCACCACACAAGATTTGTCGATCGTCTTTCTCCATTCCTCTGTGTTTTGCCACGGATAGAACTTTCAATGGCAGGCCCGTCTATATTCTTTAATGTCTTCCAATAGCTTTGTCTGCCTCTTCTTTTTCCTGGTACTGTTCCCCGAAGGAAGGTCTTTGCGAGTCCCGAAGACCTTGTAATATGACCATACAGTTTTAGTTTGCGTTTTTTTTTTACAATACTTATCAGGTCACCATGGGGTCTAATCAATGTAGTACTTACATTGTGGTATATAATGGTTCAATATACCCTATAGGTATTTACATTTTGGCATACGCGGGTTCCAAGTACTCTACAAGTAGTTATATTGTGGTATGCTTCCTTGTAATCTTAGTACCTACACTATGGTGTGGGCTATTTCCTTGTACTCTAGAAGAACTTACATTGTGGTATATGCTGGTTCCTTGTACTCTAGAAGTACTTACATTGTGGTATATGCTGGTTTCTTGTACTCTAGAAGTACTTACATTGTGGTATATGCTGGTTCCTTGTACTCTAGAAGTACTTACATTGTGGTATATGCTGGTTACTTGTACTCTAGAAGTACTTACATTGTGGTATATGCTGGTTCCTTGTACACTAGAAGTACTTACATTGTGGTATATGTTGGTTCCTTGTGGTGCTCACAAAGTTCCGTCCACTAACGTTTCTCCAGTCCCACGCTGTCGGCAACGACGCCATTATCTTTGAGTCTTCCCATGGTCTGGGATAAGTTCTGTGAGTAATGAAAATACGTCTCAATAAATTATATTATTAATATTATTATTTAAAACTAACAAACTTGGAAGCTGAGCTTTGAATTATAAACATGATAACTTAGGATTAAAAAAATTATTCTGAAACATTCATTTCCGTGACGAAAACAGAATAGATTATAATGTATATCTTTAAAAGCACCAACTACTGAACGCTCTTCTTCCCAATGTTAAAAAAAAAATTGGGTCTGAGAGTACTAGTTCATGCTTTAAGAGCGGGATAGACGCGCTAAACGAAAGCTATAACAATAATTATAATATCAATGTCGAGCTTGATATTTTCTTTCTATTGTTAAAAGACCTTTCAGACCTTGCGATGCATGGTCCAGATGATGTATAGGTCATTTTTTCCCTGTGGCCTGCGGTTGAAAGGGTGTCATTTGGCCAGCCCGACCAACCGCATTTACTTTTCCCCAACTAATGTCAGCTAGCTTTTAGAGCCATAAAGATCTCCGAAATTAAAAAACCCAGTCTTCATTTGATTCTGTATTTGTATTATATTCTTTTTGGGTATATATTTTTTTTATTATATAGAAAGCTGGTATGATGTTTCTAGAATGAAGGAAGGGGCACAAAAGTGCTGTGCACCGGGCGCCAGTTATGAGAGATAGTAGTACTCTCTCTCTCTCTCTCTCTCTCTCTCTCTCTCTCTCTCTCTCTCTCTCTCTCTCTCTCTCGTGTGTGTGTGTGTGTGTGTGCTAAAAAGTAAAATTATAATACCTTTAAAAAATGGCATAACTCTTTGGTACACCGGATACACTAAAAAAGCTATTTCTAGTTAAGAAAAAACATTTTAAAATACTTTAATAAAAAACAAAGCTTACATTAAACGCAATTTTATCAATGCGATTAGAAATATTTTTTACCAATTGTTTTTCTTGAGCGCTATTTCATGCTTTTAACTTTCTCAAAGAGCTGTGATCCTTTACCAAACAAAAAATTACTATAGTTAATTAATTAATTTTTTTATTTTTATTGATCCTTGTTTTGTTAGGTACAAGAAATAATTGTGCAAAATTTCAACTTGATCCGAGATTGGGTGTGGGAGAAATGACGTGTACAAACATTTTCCCAGACAGAGACACAGTTGATATAAGCTTTGTAAAAATATGGGGCTTTGTACACTCTATACACGGACTCACTGTAGATTAATAAATGTCACTATTTGTCTATATTGATATCTTTCTTTCTTTCAGTCATAATTATTGTTATCAATTTGACCTCTATTCTTGTAAAGATTGATAAATGCAAGATAGTGAAAATGATACAATTATTTCAATGAATACCAGTTACATTTGCCTTTTAAACTAATTCAACCCTAAATTTATTGTCAGTTTATATATAGTATATATAAAATACTAATTATTCAAATAGATACATCCGTTAATTGTTTGTATTCAATTAGTCATAAGGGATATTGTTACAATGTAAAAATAGATATGAATCACTATTAAAAGACTTCACTTGTGTTTCCAATTGGGGGTTCTTGTAACGTATTCGTTCGAGCCGAGGTTATAGTAAATTAGAAACAATGGGAAAGTTAAACATTTTTCTAGGCAAACATTTGACAAGGAAATTCAATGCAGATGTCTACCAAAAGATGAGGTCAAGATGTAGAATATTATAATTTTTGGTCTAAGTGTATTCTATTGGCGAGGTCAATCTATTACTTGAATGTAAGCATGTGAATGTAAACAAAAACACCCACCCCTTCGCCCCCCCCCCCCCCCCAAAAAAAAAGAATCCTGGTTAAGCGAATGTATAAATCTACTAGAGTGTATAAAATTCTAATGATAGGCCTATAGATGCAGACTTAGAGGCGGTTTGCAAAATCTCTTGAACTTCTATTTATTCAAGTCAAAGTGAACTATATAATTTTCAACAGTTTGAGAACCCCTGCTATAAAGAGACTCTGAGCTTGTAAATTTCCCGATCTTAAAAGTTATTATCATATACAGTCGTCTACAAGTCCTCTTGTAAAAAACATGGATTTAAAAAGAAGCGTGTTAGCACCAACGGGACCAATAGATGCACATCGCATGACAAGCAATGTGTGGGCCGAGTCGTAAGATAATGCCAGGGCCCAGTCCGCCCCTGTCTAAAGCTAACCATTTTCTTCTTTTTATTTTATTTTCCCTCAAAAGCTACGATCTGCGGGCTTTTTCAGTGCAAAAGTTTGGAACATAAGACAACATGCTGCACTGCATTCAAGAAAATCATTAAGACCCCTCTTTTTAAATTTTTTTAGATTAGTTTGTCATTTTAGCTCTCGGGTTTATGTGTGTAATGTTATCACAGTGCCTTGAGCCTACATTTTGTTAACAGCGCTCTATAAATTAAATAACTATTATGATTATTATTTACCTTAATGGAGATTGTACCAGGACGCCCTAAGTAAACAATAACAGCATGGTAAACAAACCATATAAAAGCTATAATATAAAAAGTAGCAAATTTAACAGATCTCTCGCTAATGATCTTTCATTTTAAAATAAGATTGCGACTTATTAATTTGGATAAAGTATGTAAATCACCATGTCTGTAAACATAATCATCTTAGATGTCAATGATATCACATAGTTTCAAATTATAAAATTCATGTCTTACTTAACACCAGTAGAGTTGGCCCGTTGTTCCAATTTCAAGTCGATGCATCCACGTCTGCACTGGACACAAGTCACTACGTTGATGACCACACCGATCACGATGGCAAGCTTCATCCTCCTGGTTCGAACAGTCACTGACAAGAGTATGGACGTGTTTAATGAAATCATAAACCAACTTGACTTAGCACTTATGACTTATCACTTTATCTGTCAGATTACACAGAGCGATGACAAGAATGTGTATGAACACTGGGCCAGCGGTTCTCAAACGGTCTTAACACACACTCATTTCAATAGTGTAAGATTTTAGTATTGAAAGTAGCAGGGGGCTTGTTTGGAGGGATAAGGAGGGGCACAGAAAGAAAAAAAAAGGAGGAAAGGTAGGCCTATGGGGTGGGGCAAATGAAGTGAACCAATGAACTATGAAGAGTTTTGAAACAATTTGCACAAATAATACTCTAATATTTGTAAACATTCTCCCCCCCCACCCACTCCCTTACATGAAATTGACTAATTCAAATGAAAGAAAACTACAATGGACCTTAATCACCAATCATAAACAAACAACATTTAGCCACGTGATAATATTGATAAAACAATGAAAAAACGTATCACGTGACAGCCTTTATGGATTGCCTAATTTGTATAGAAGAGATAGAGAATCACGTGGCTAAATGTTGTTTGTTTACGATTGGTGAATGAGGTCCATTGTGTTTCAGAAATGCCTCCATCTAGTCAACACAGCCGTTGTGTCACGTACTGGACATATACATATTTAATGACTCCAGCAGCGAAAATAATGAGAGGGGTTGGAGTAGAGCGAAAAGCATGAGAATAGGGTGGGGTAGATAACCGGAAGGGTGGTACATGACAAGGTCGTGAAGGCTTAGAAACTGTATTTGACCTGGTTATTCACGTATCTGGTTATTCACGTATTTAAAATCACATTATATATAAAAAAAGAGAATGTAAAATATTTATTTGAAAAATAACAATACAGTAGATTAAAAATCCACTTTGTAACAAACAAAATTACCCCCCCCCCCCCAAAGAAACAAAAAAAAAGTCAGATACGCCACTGATTACGTTAAAGCTCACGATCTAGACGTGCCAATAGAAACTATAATTTGACGAAAGGTCAACTTCACGTGATGTCTTCAGATTTCCGTGAAGTCCTGAAGTTTGTCAAGGAGAAACTAGATTGGTTGGGGGGGGGGGGGGTCAGGGACAGCATAGTTTATATTCGTTTATCTTTGTTTTATTTTTACATACTTCGGATGTTTCTTTCATCCCCAAACCTCCCGCTGTACGGCTGAGGACGGTGGCAGATGGGGTTCGAACCCGGAACGAAAGAGTCTCTAGAGCAGTGATAGGCAAACATTTTAGAAGCGGGCCAAAAACTGAAAGAAACAATTTTGGCGGGCCATTATATATATATATATATATATATATATATATATATATATATATATATATATATATATATATATATATAAAGAACAGATAAAGAATAGATTAATGACCTTAGTTTCATAGCAAATGAGACACACTTGTGTGTTGCAATACTATGTCATTGGTTTTTATCATTTTTAGGCTATAACAAAACACGTTGGGGGCCGGATAAAACTTCTCCTCGGGCCGGATTTGGCCTGCGGGTCATAGTTTGCCCATTACTGCTCTAGAGCACATACTATAAGACCAGGTAGCCATCTAGTGGTAAAACGTAAGTAACTTGGATGCAAACATTTGAAGTGTTACAACTATTCACCAGTGAACGCAAACAAAATTTGACGCTCAAGGATTCAAATCTGTAATCGTGTACACTTCCTTCAGGGAGTAAGCTTTTAACATTTATTCTAAGCTACAGCCCTAAAGAGGATCTTGTGATGTTGCATTACAGTCTTAATTTGCGTTTTTGACAATGTTCAAATGGTCTTAATGGGGGTCCAATCGTCTTTCTGATCCTGTTTAAATTTCTTCGTTGGTGATGTGGTCTATTCAGGTGATACCTAAAATCCTTGGTACCGAATCCTCTATGGCTTTAATTATTCCTACAATGTCGCCATGACCAGGGAGCGGTTCGAGAAACAATATGTAGTTGTTTGTTTCTGAGAAACTCACTTGAAAAATGATTGAGAGAAACCGTTGTCTGAATGTGCATTGTTGTAATAGCTTATGTGTAACTCAGTATCAAGGGACAAATTTTCTTCGGAACAATATAGATATTATTATTATGCAGACGGTTGAGCGGTAAAGCGCTTGGCTTCCGAACCGGGAGTCCCAGGTTCGAACCCTGGTGAGGACTGGGATTTTTAAATTTCGGGATCTTTGGGCGCCTCTTGAGTACACACAGCTTTAATGGGTACCTGACATTAGTTGGGGAAAAGTAAAGGGGGTTGGTTGTTGTGCTGGTCACATGACACGCTCGTAAACCATAGGCCAAAGAAACAGACGACCTTTGCATCATCTGCCCTATAGACCACAAGGTCTAAGAGGGGAACTTTACTTTTTACTTTACTTGCTGGCCACCTGGTAAAACGTTTGGCATTCAAACCGAAGAGGCTCGTGTTCGAATCTTGGGGAAGACAGTGTTATGAGAATTTTAGGACACCTTCGTGTAGGCTACTGTTCATCCAACTGAAAAACGTTGTGGATGCAAAGACGGTTAGTCGTTGTGCTGGCCACATGTCACTCTCGTTAACTATCGATACAGAGGAGCTTCACGTCGTCTGCCCTCATAGATTGAAAGGTTTGAAAGGGGTTCTTTTACCATGTATTGTTAACCAATCAACCAACCAACCAACCAACTTGAGTGTAACGGTTGAATGACAAAAATTTTCGCCTAATGTGAAGGAGAGTCAAGTTATCAAATGGCTCATGCATGAAACGGCAAATATATCGGATTTGATTAAATGATCATGTATTTGAAGAGTCAGTCTGTCCTTACTGGCCTCTGAAACAAAGGCCTCATTCTGTGTTTTCATTCATGTCGAAATAAGAATTGACCTCATTCACCAATCGTAATCAAACGACATTTAGTCACGTGATAATATTGATAAAACACCGAAAAAAAAACAACTGCCACCTTATAGCCATTGTGTATTAAAAATTAGATCGTAATTTGAATAGAAGAGATAGAGAATCACTGGCTAAATGTTGTTTGTTTACGATTGGTGAATTAGGTCCATTCGTCAGAGGATACATTTGATCAAATTTGTACAAAACTTTGCTTTTTTTTTAATAATACAAAAACGTTATACATATTTTTGGTTGAAAAGAAATAAAGAAAAAGATTTGTTTTGTAAAGTATCAAATGAATTTATTTTTGTATAAAAGCCATCATCCAATCCTTTTGGCAGTGTTACGTATCTAGGCGTTGTTTTTTTTTTCTTTCTTTGACCTGTTGCGGTCGAGAGACGAGTAGGTTGTCTGCCCCTTGTGTAATAAGTTTTTTTTTTCTTTTTTTTTATTCGTCAAGCCACACAGACAGTGACCGGTCCTTGACCTGTGTGTGTACCTCTGGTTGAAAGGAGGGTGTTTTTTTTTTCTGTCTCTTTGAAGAGCGTTCTAGATCTGGGAAATTGATGACGTATTTGGTTCGAGAAATCCCTAGATTTGTCTTGAGATCGACGCGCGGTAGATTATATAAAAGACCGCCCGCGTGACGTTGACGGACAGACATACGGAGACAGCCGGGAGACAGAATAGCGGAGACATTGCGCGACCCGTGCGTGGTATACCACTTGATCGTGTAAGTTAATATTTTGTTTTCTTTTTTCCAAGGCCTTGCTTGCTTGTATTTGTAATTATATTTTCAAACTCTTGTATTGTAATATTTTTACATGCCATTTTTGTAAAAGGGTTTTGGTCAACACATCAATTCTGTATTGAGTAAATGTTTATTTTTCTTTCTTGTAATTTTATATTTGATTAAACATTAAGTTGATAGTTTACCTTCCGATTTCTTGTGTCATTTTTTTTTTGTTATTCATTGTAAGTCTTTGATTAAATTCAGACTTAAGATAAGTGACACAACTGCTTTTCTATTGTCACGTTCCCCTAGGCAAGCCATTTTAAAAATTAGAATTCAATTCGTAATACGTGACAAAAGAAGTTTGGGGGCTTTCGTCCCGGATATTTTTCTGAACCTATTTTCGTCTTACTTGAGTAATTTTGTAAAGGCGAAGTCGACTTTTAAAAAAATTTTTTTTTGTGTCAAAGAGTCGGAAGTAAAGTATCAATAGTATTGACCAAACTCTCTTAAGGTTTTTTGTTGTACTGATTTTGTACTGTATATTTACATTGTATACATATTTTTGCTTGTAATAGTTGTTAGTTAGTCATGGATATTCAGGTTTTTCTTGCAAATCCCTCTGTGGAAGAGCTTGATGCTTTTACTAGGAAGGAACTGGTCCTTATTTCTAAACATTTAGGGTTAAAAATAAAATCAAATGCCCTTAAACAAGAAATCAGAGATAACATTGTAATCCATTATGTAGACGAGGAAGTGTTTTCTGAAGACCTTTTAGAAACCCTTAGACCCGATGAGGGTAAATCAGATTTAGAACTTCAGATAAAATTAAAACAAATGGAAATAGAAGCCCAGACGGCTAGAGAGCAGAGAGAAATTAAACAAAAAGAATTAGAGCTTGCAGCGGCTAGAGAGCAGAGAGAAATTAAACAAAAAGAATTAGAGCTTGCAGCGGCTCAGAAAGAAATGGAAATGAAATTACAAATAGAGTTAAAAAAATTAGAGTTAGCTGTTAATGTAAGACCAGATTCTTCCCCTGCCAGTCATACTGCTGAAGCAACAAAATTTTTGAAAATAATTCCACGCTTTAATGAAGCCACAATTGACAATTATTTTCCACAATTTGAACTTGCTGTGAAAAATTTTAATGTACCTGAAACTTTGTGGCCCACTTTGCTGCAAACAGTTTTGACTGGTAGAGCTGCAGAGGTATTTTGTTCTTTGACCATTGAACAACAAAAAGATTATAATGTTGTTAAGGCCTTAATTCTTAAGGCATATGAACTTGTTCCGGAAGCTTACCGAAAGCAGTTCAGGGATTGTCGCAAATCGGATGGCCAAACCCATGTAGAATTCCTGCGGGAAAAGGAGCGACGCTTTGAGAAATGGCTCACTTCCAGGGAAATCGGCACCGACTTTGCAAAATTCAAGAACCTAATGCTGATGGAAGAGTTCAAGAGTTGTGTGCGGCTGGACGTCCGTACGCATATAGCTGATCGTGGCGAGGAAGATGTGCACAAGGCTGCAGTGTTGGCAGACGATTATATAATATCACATCAATTTGCCAAGTATACGACGGATGTCAAGCCAAAACAAGTCAAACAGCCTGAGTCCATTGCTAGCAACTCCATCAAGAACAGCAGTACAAATGACAGAAAACCTACTACAAGTAAAGCTACTTGTTCCTACTGCAAACGAGAAGGCCATAAAATTGACGATTGTTGGAAATTGAGAAAGAGAAACGAAAACGCTCCTTCAAAAGTCAGCGCTTGCACAGTACAGTGGTCGGCGAGGTTTACTCCCTCATCCTCAAGTCATATCAAGAATACCTCGACACCACCTGTTTCAAATGTATTGACTGTACAAGACTCTCCGAAAATGTCTCCACGGTGTTCAAATGACTCAATAGTGAGTTCTTCAAATTCATCTTTACGATGTTCCAATGACTCAACCAAGAGTTTTTCAAATACATCAAGCCGATGTTCCAATGACTCAAACAAGAGTTTTTCAAATACATCAAGCCGATGTTCCAATGACTCAAATAAGAGTTTTTCAAATACATCAAGCCGATGTTCCAATGACTCAAACAAGAGTTTACCTAATACATCACCCCGATGTTCCAATGACTCTAACCAGAGTTCCCATAATACATCACCCCGATGTTCCAATGACTCTATCCAGAGTTCCCATAATACATCATCCCGATGTTCCCATGACTCTATCAAGAGTTCCCATAAGACATCACCCCGATGTTCCAATGACTCCATCAAGAGTTCTCCAAATACATCCACAAGATGTTCTACTGACTCAAGAAAGAGTTTCTCCACTGCGTCTCCTAGAGATGTCAATGACTCCAGCGAGAGTTCGACCCAAGTCCAGTCTGCATCAACCAAAATTGATGTTTTATTAGAGGATTTTAAGCCTTTTATTTCGGAAGGATATTTGTATCACTACCCGGTGATTCTACAAGTCTACGACCTATCACCATTTTGAGAGACACAGGTGCCTCACAATCGCTACTTTTAGAGGGTATCTTGCCCTTGTCAAAATCATCATCGACTGGGAAGAGCATCCTGTTACGAGGCGTAGAGCTTGGATGTATAGATGTGCCTCTACATCTAATCGACATAAAGTCAAATCTCATTACTGGACCGGTTGTTGTAGGTGTCCGACCAACATTACCATTGGAAGGCATCTCGTTGCTGTTAGGCAATGACTTAGCAGGTGGAAAGGTGATAGCCGAACCCATCGTCACTCAAACACCCGACTTATCTGCCACACCCGAGGAAGACCTAGAATTATATCCAGCGTGTGCAGTAACAAGGGCAATGAGGTTGAAAGCATCTCAAGAAGAGAACGTCGTCAAGGCCAACAGTAACCAAGATGATGTGGACTTGAGCACCACATTCTTTGCTTCTCTTGAAGAAGAACCAACGCCAAATTCTGAAAAGCCGGCATCAACTCGAAAACAGTTGATTGAGGACCAAAAGAAGGATCCAGAGCTCGCCAAACTCCGAGAAACCGCAATGACATCACAAGAGGCAGAGCTAGCATCAACGTGCTACTACATCCAAGATGATATGCTCTTCAGGAAATGGAAACCTCCAGACGCATCCAACGAAGAAGAATGGAGAATATGCCATCAAATCGTGTTACCAGAAAGATACCGAGCGTACATCATGAATCTGGCTCATGACACACCAATGTCAGGTCATCTCGGCATCCACAAGACATACCACAAGATTATGTCACACTTCTTCTGGCCACGTTTGAAGAAAGATGTCATCCAGTACTGCCGATCCTGTCATGCCTGTCAGATGGTTGGCAAGCCAAATCAAAAGATCCCTGTTGCTCCTCTGAAGCCGATTCCAGCCTTTGAAGAACCTTTCAGCAGAGTACTTATTGACTGTGTTGGTCCTCTTCCAAGGACAAAAGCTGGCAACCAATACCTGTTGACCATTATGTGTGCTTCAACTCGTTTTCCTGAGGCTATTCCTCTAAGGAACATAAAAGCATCAAACATTGTGAAGGCCTTAATCAAGTTCTTTACTCTATTTGGTCTACCAAAGTCTATCCAATCGGACCAAGGAACGAATTTCACGGCCAATCTTTTCAAGCAAGTCATGACTCAGTTAGGCATCAAACACTGCATGTCGAGTGCGTATCATGCCGAGTCGCAAGGCGCTCTTGAGCGATTCCATCAGACTCTCAAGAACATGATCCGAACCTATTGCTTTGAGCACGAAAAAGACTGGGACGAAGGAATCCACATGCTGCTGTTTGCAACCCGTGAATCCGTCCAGGAATCGTTGGGATTCAGCCCTTTTGACTTAGTCTTTGGCCATTCGGTGCGCGGTCCCTTGAAATGTATAAAAGAGACTTTTTTGTCACCAACAGCCACTGAAGGACTTTTAGACTATGTAAGTAAGTTTAAAACTAGACTTTATGATGCTTGTGTTCTGGCCAAAAATAACTTACAAAACACCCAATCCAGCATGAAACGCTGGTATGATAGAAAGGCCCGTGTTAGAGAATTTTCTCCCGGGGATAAGGTGCTTGTGTTTTTGCCCATACCAGGTCAACCCTTGCAAGCCAGATATTTTGGTCCATATGAAATTGAGACCAAAATTAGTGACCTCAATTACACAATCAAAACTCCTGACCGTAGGAAAAAGACTCAGCTATGTCATATAAACATGCTGAAGCCTTATGTATCTCGGCCAGATCACTCAGAGAAGAATAATTGTGTTTTAAATACAGTCAAAAGTTGTTCAAATAGCCATGTTTCTCCTATTGATGATGATATTGTAAAGGAGAAATTTGGACAATACAAAATACCTAATTCTTTTGTATTACAGAATTTGGATGTAAAACTGTCTCATCTGTCTTCGACAGAAAGGCCAGTTATCATGAAACTCATTAATGAATTTAATGACATTTTTTCTGATGTACCAAAACAGACTAATGTTATAATGCATGATGTAGATGTTGGCGAGGCTAATCCAGTCAAGCAGCATCCTTACAGGGTCAACCCTGAAAAACTTGCCATACTTAGGTCAGAAATCAAGTATATGCTTGAAAATGACCTCATTGAACCAAGTTCCAGTAGTTGGAGCTCCCCATGTGTCTTGATACCTAAACAGGACAAGACTTATCGTTTTTGTACAGACTACCGTAAGGTAAATGCTGTAACAAAGACCGATTCGTTTCCTATCCCTAGGATAGACGATCTCATAGATCGTATTGGTGACGCTAAGTACATCACCAAAATAGACCTACTTTCAGGTTATTGGCAGGTTCCCCTGACTGATAGGGCAAAGGAAATCTCCGCCTTTGTCACCCCTGATGGTCTGTACCAATACAAAGTGATGCCATTTGGCATGAAGAATGCTCCTGCCACTTTCCAGAGAATGATAAATGCCCTGCTTGCTGACATGGAGAATTGCCACGCATACATAGACGATGTAGTAATTTTTAGCCAAGATTTTTCTAGCCATTGTAAACAACTGCATTGTCTTTTTACTAAACTGTTACATGCAAAAATTACTGTAAACCTGAGTAAGAGTGATTTTTGCCAGGCTTCCATCCAATACTTAGGCCATATTGTAGGACAAGGCCAGGTGAAACCTGTGATGGCCAAAGTAGAAGCTATCCAAGCTTTCCCTATTCCTGCTGATCGGAAACAACTCCGAAGATTTTTGGGAATGTCTGGATATTATAGAAAATTTTGCGAAAATTTTTCTGTCATTGCCAGTCCTTTAACAAACCTCCTGAGAAAGAACGTCCGATTTACTTGGACGGATGAATGTCAGAAAGCCTTTAACCAGATCAAGCAGATATTATCTAGCTCTCCCATTTTGATGGCTCCTGACTTCGGAAAACCTTTTAGGTTAGCTATTGACGCCAGTGACACAGGTGTTGGGTCAGTCCTTTACCAAGAAGATAATTTCCAAGTAGAGCACCCTATTTGTTTCTTTTCCAAGAAATTTAATAGACATCAAAGAAATTATTCTACTGTGGAAAAAGAATGTCTTGGGTTGATTCTTTCTATACAACACTTTGATTTTTATATCAGTGGGTCTAGATGGCCACTGGTTGTATTTACTGACCACAATCCCCTTACATTTATCCACAAAATGTCTGGCAAGAACCAACGACTTCTCAGGTGGAGTTTATTTTTACAAGAGTACAACTTAGATCTTAAACACATAAAAGGCAGCGAAAATGTTATCGCCGATGCCTTATCTAGATTGTAAAAAGTATTTTGATGTATATATTTTTTTTTATATATATCATGATAAATACATTCTGTAATGTAAATATTTTTTTTTAGTTCTAAAAAGATTTCCATTTCGTGGAAATGTAAACTTTTTATTTTTAGGAGGGAGGTGTTACGTATCTAGGCGTTGTTTTTTTTCTTTGACCTGTTGCGGTCAAGAGACGGGTAGGTTGTCTGCCCCTTGTGTAATAAGTTTTTTTTTTCTTTTTTATTCGTCAAGCCACACAGACAGTGACCGGTCCTTGACCTGTGTGTGTACCTCTGGTTGAAAGGAGGGTGTTTTTTTTTCTGTCTCTTTGAAGAGCGTTCTAGATCTGGGAAATTGATGACGTATTTGGTTCGAGAAATTCCTAGATTTGTCTTGAGATCGACGCGCGGTAGATTATATAAAGACCGCCCGCGTGACGTTGACGGACAGACATACGGAGACAGCCGTGAGACAGAATAGCGGAGACATTGCGTGACCCGTGCGTGGTATACCAATTGATCGTGTAAGTTAAGATTTTTTTCTTTTCAAGGCCTTGCTTGTATTTGTAATTATATTTTCAAACTCTTGTATTGTAATATTTTTACATACCATTTTTGTAAAAGGGTTATGGTCAACCCTTCCATTTTGTATTGAGTTATATTATGATTAAACATTAAGTTGATATTTTACCTTCCGATTTCTTGTGTCATTTTTTTTTTGTTATTCATTGTAAGTCTTTGATTAAATTCAGACTTAAGATAAGTGACACAACTGCTTTTCTATTGTCACGTTCCCCTAGGCAAGCCATTTTAAAAATTAGAATTCAATTCGTAATACGTGTAAAGTAAAAACAAAATTAGATTAAAGTGTATGATATATGTAAAAGTTTTGACACTACGACTTCAGTGTTTAGTATGCCAGCACACTAATAACTCATATACAGCAAATTGGTATAACTTTATAGAAATCACATTTATATGACTTTATAAAAATCTCAAACACACCTATATGACTTCACAGACAGCAGATCGATATAGAGAAAATATTATTTGACTTCTAGGCAACACAGAGAGAGAGAGAGAGAGAGAGAGAGAGAGAGAGAGAGAGAGTGAGAGAGAGAGAGAGAGAGAGAGAGAGAGAGAGAGAAAGAAAAAGACATTATAGACAGTACACAAGTATGACTACATGGACAACTATGAAGACACATACTGTATGAACTTAAGTGTAAATATTACACATCATTTGTTTGAAATAGATGTTGAACAACTATAGCAAGCGGCGGGCGGGTGGCGTGTTTACAGTTAATGTCTTGTTCTCTCTCCACTTTTGCCTCCGCGCAGAACCCCGAGGAGACCTTTGGGGGTGGGTGGTGGAGTTGGTTTGTTGACGGAAATGTTGATCAGTGCATCGAAGGCTGGAACAGCGATCACTTCTACGTCAGGTGATTCAACTGAGAAGAAATGAACAAAGAATAGCAATAAATATGCTGACAAGGTATCACCAGAATAAATACAATTATGATAGACACAAAGTCTGAAAAAATTAAAACAACGTTGTGCTAATTAGACAAATGGAAATATAAAATACATGCACAAATGTGTAGGTCTAACATTTGGGTGCAATTACTATTCATGTATTCGTAGTATCTATTAGATACAAGCAAGTCAATTTAATTTCCTTGTACATTAAAATAAAACTAGTCGACCGGCGGCGCAGCATATGCCGCTATTCTACTGGGCCGAACTTAGGCCGCTGCAACTTATGCGACCGCAGTGTGCCCCGCACTTTCATAGGACCCGAGCCAATTCTCGGTGCATAAATTATTAAATTAAACCATTTTATAACTTTTAACAGACTTCCTGCGGCCTCCTGTCGATTTACCAGGAGCTCCCAGAAATATCCAGAAATTGCAAAATATAAAAAAAAAAATCATGGAAATATTCGGAAATTATAAACTAATGAAGAATTACTAGAGGTCAACAATTCTCGTAGATAGATTGAAACATTTGGTAATTCTTGCTATTAAGCGCGATCTATGTAGGAAATAGAATTTTAAAGATATACTGTTTGACTTCGCTACACGCAAGGCTCGTAAAGTAATTTTGTACGTAGTAAAGAATGAATAAAATGCAAAGACGAATGTATTTTCTAACATAAACTCTTAATTTTCACCTATAATCCGTATCCCTACTCAAACTTGGCTCCGCGAATTCCATTTCGCACAGGGCCCCACAATGGTTTTGTACGGCCCTGCTATTTAGTAACGGGTGAATACAGAGTAGATTACTTGTTTTCCTCACCCCCCCCCCTCTTTTTTTCGCCGCTAAAACTACGTGGGGTAGAAATAAAAAAGAGTGATCTTTTCCTGGCTTCTTGGTCACAACGGTTAAGTCCGCCCTGCTATTTTGTGACGGGTGAATACTACTTGTCCCCCCCCCCCCCCCTCTTTTTTTTCGTTGGGTAACTCTAGTCAGACTTTTAGAAATAAAAGAGTGATCTTTCCTTTACGTCTTGTCCAAACTGTTGAGCCATGAATATATAGATATAGATATTTGGAAAGACAACCAGAGCTTGGATTACAGTGGGTGATAGTATTGAAGTTTTTCCAAGTTCAACTAAATAGTGTCATGGACGCTAAAACGAACTTTAATGTCGCCAACTAAATAAAAAAAAAAAGAACTGAGCTCTATTTTATTACTATCGCAATGAGTGGCAGCTGATCTTCGTATCAATTTTTTCTTTATTTCCGCCAGGGGCGGCCTTAGATAACTGGAGGTCCTAGCCGAAGGGAATGGTGGCCTCAAATGAAATAGAAAATGAAACAAAAACAATTTATTTAAAATCTAGTGTGCTCCAACAGTAAGGGCACAAGTCTCGCTATTTCTTCTTGAAACCTCTGCGAGGCCTCAACCAATTGGAGGCCCCAGGGAGCTGCCTAGTTTACCTATGGCTAAGGCCGGCACTGTTACCTCTAGTTAGTTGCCTTTTTTTGTTTTTAATAAATTTTAAGTCATAAAATCGAATGCATCCTCCCATTGAGATTATTTTGAGTAACTAACGGAGAAGAGATGAAGATTGGATTCTGCGGAGCTATAAAGTGCACACAAACATGAGCAGGTACTATTGAAAAAAAGCATAGCTTATCAGCTCTTCTTTTATTTAGCACACCGGATGCACCAAAAAAGCTATAGCTATTTTTATAATTATTTCGCAATGTCCGAAACACAGTGCAAAGTAGCTGCTGCCTAATGAGAACTCACCAACATCCGATGTGGTCCGAACGATTCTAAACTTGCGGCAAAGCCTGGCGACTGTTGGGTATTGTTGGAATACGATCTGGGCCTCTTCCCGTGACAGTTGGGGGCCAGTGCCGTTTAGGGCGACCCTGTCTGCTATTGAGACGTTGGTGTTCTAGGTGAGAAAATATTCATAAAATTTTTGGAAACAAAATGTCGCTAAGTTAAAAATAACACATATATTTAAAAATACTTAAAAACAACAACAACCAAGCTTATCTACGGGATAGAACTTCACATTTATAGCCTTATTTATCAATAATGTAACATTTATTTCCCTTTTCGATTTCAAAGAACATTAATTTATTGCCCCTATTTATTTGCTTTTGTTTTTTTAATTGCTGTTTTGTTAGGAACAAGGAATAATTGTGCAAAGTTTCAACTTGACCCAGAAAGTGAGAAGTGGGAGAAATGACGTGTTCAAAATTTGTTAATGGAAGAAGTTTTTTTTTTTTTTTGGCGCTGCCTTCAGAAGCTCAACAAACACAGCTCAAGTCAAATATGAATGAAAGACAATTCAGAGTCGATTCGAACTACCTCGAGATTTAATGCCTATTAGGAACACATTTCATACTTTACTTTTTGTTCAACATGTGTTATGTTAGACTCTGGGCATTGTGTAGGTCCATTACTTGTCCATGCAGAGTTGTACCCCAGCCTACCCCAACCTATTCCAAGATAAAATCGTTAGAATTAAAGTGATATGGCCAACTCACATTTCTAGCAGTCAAGATGTCGATAATTTCTTGATACGATTGTTGGAGTCTCTCTGTAATGAAGCAGGCATTCCTCACTCGGATGACCTCGACCTTTTTATCAACGATTGAATAATAATCATTTTTAAAAATATGTTTTAAATCATTTCCGACAATTAGATTTACAAATATTGTTTTACCACTCTATAGGCCTACTAGTTAATAGTATTCGTTACCAACAAATTTAAAAGGAAGTTATGCAATATTAACTCTACCTTTGAGTTATTTGTGAAATCAAGCACAGTTACTGCCCCTGTAATATTAACCTCCCGAAGAAACCTGTCGTTGGATTTCACAACAATAACACTTCCGTTACTGAAATATTGTAAAGAAAAAATATTACATTGGTTTATATAGACATTTAGCTATATACATACTAACAATAGTAAAAGTCATGGCCTAAGTTTACATGAAAATGCACACTTAGTATCAAGTGAGTAAGGCTTTTAGACCTTTTGTTTTTGAAAAGGTTTTATTCAATAGGTCCATAGGTCCTAAAGCATTTATCTGAATTGAGTGTATGTTTGTATTTGTCAATTATTTGAACTTAAGAATGCAATCACAGAAAGTAATTAAGATAACACTTTGTTTTTAATTGATACAGCATAGAGAACAAAATGTTCACATGTTGTTAATGGATTTGATTACAATTAGGTCACGCCCAGGATTCACTTCGTGTTATCAAGGCTTACCAACGGATCATGTGACTAAGGTCATAGATTTGAACATGTGACCAGAGCACACTAATGATCATATGCTTAGGTGACTTCCGATCTGAAGATGTGCTTTCTAATACTCAGACATCTTGTTGTAATGAGTAAAACAAAGTGTTCAAAACTTAAAAACACAGATGAACCGTTTATCTGTTTCTGTCTATCATGTTGTCAGCGTTAAAGAACGAGTTTGTTAGGATTGAAACTCACCTTGGGGCAAAGGCGGACTCATGGGCGCTGACATTCTCGTTCAGCACACGGTTCCAGGAGGATCTGTCGCCCGCTGGTGAAGCATCGGGGCGTTCCTCAGAGCTGCCGCCTACCTCCTCTGAGCTATGGGCTCCCTTACGGCTGCCCGATGGTGACGAGAGGGTTCCACGGGTTGGCTTGGCTGCCTCTACTTTGTCTTTCTGCAAGAGAATTTAAAAAAAACTTAATTAAAACTTAGTCTAGATGTATGTCCGTATTGAAGGCACTAAAGATAAAGCAACATTTCTTGTCTCAAATTTGTACAAATACTCCTTCTTCCCTTGTGCTATTACAGCATGGAACGGGTTGCCTGAGTCAGCCAGAAAAACCAGTGTCTTGGCAGAGCTTAAGTCATTGATTAACATGCATGACAAGATTGACCTAGGGACACGCGTCGGACGAAATCTTCTTTTTTGAAGTAACGTCTGTATTTTATAAGATAAGATAAGACGCTGCTTTGGGAAAGGGCTCGATAATGAAGATAAATGTAGAGGCAGACACTGGAGTAGGATGCGCTCTTTGAAACTAAACTTTATCATTTAAGTATCTCTTTTTTAAATATTGTTATTTACTGGACAACCATCTCCTTCAGTTTTTAAAATAAAAATATAATAAAGTTCTTTCTTAATTTTGCCTGGAGAGGCTATTCAGACATTATTCAAACATTACACAGACATTGCATTTGTGATAAATGCGAAGTAAAGTCTTTAAAAAATGAATATTACATTGGTAGAGCTCAAATATGTGTCATTTACTTTTCATCAGATTTTGTAACATTTTTGAAACGAAATAAAAGAGTATTTTATGTAAACAAATTCAATCTAAAAAAAAAAAGATCATATTTGTCCAGTTATTGAAGTTAGCTATTCTTTTTAATGATCTACCCATTGATAAAAATTTGACCCTCACCTTTGGTCCACCTCTATCTGCATCAGTGAAATGAGCGACCAAAATCAAGGCGCAAACTACTGCTAGCACTTTAATGTTCATTTTGTTCAATCAGATAAATACTTGATATTCAATTAAAGTGGAAGAGTTCTTTTTATTTCATAAACTTCTCAGCTGGAAGATTCTGTCACAATTGTCGTCTCGGAGACTTTTGAATCTGTCCAGGGAATTGGAGACTCTTTATATACACTTCTACGCTGTGTTTACGTTACAGTTAAGTTTGGTACTTTTCCAAGACCCTCCTAGCCCCCACCCGTCTCATTATGACTCTAGAACCTTACGTCTATGAGTCATTGAGTCGCCATGTCACGATCTACGCATAATTACAACTAGTTCGTAAAACAAGTCTCTCAGAACCAACAGAACAGAAGAATACGTTATTCAAAGGATTGTGACGTAACAGAATCACGTGATCTGAAAGAAGAGCTGAAAAATAAAAATAAGCATGTGGCCCACTTTACATACATTTTTGATGACGCCATAGAGAGACGGACAAGGTTGGCTCATTCATGCTTAAAGCTCACTCAAGCGAAACGGGGACAGTCACGATTTTTGTTTGGCCACGTTTTTCACATTTACTATTCAAATCCACAAAATATTTTGTTCTGTTGGGCCTTTGTTTTCGGATATTCGATTGCAGACGAAGGAATAATTTTATCACGCGTCAAGATCATGTCCCGAAGCAACTATTTTTATGACCCATAGATAAATACATTCGATAGATTTTTATACATTTTTTGATTTGATACTATTTTAACTATGCCCGGATAGTCTCGAGTTGACCAATACGTTCTTTTTCAGTGTCAGTTAAAAACATTGTTATAAAATAAATCTTTACGAAAAGTTGTATTAAAAAAAATATATAACACAATGTTTCAAAATCACATCTCTCTTTCACTCGGTCTCTCTCTCTCTCTGTTTGTCTCTCTCTCTCTCTCTCTCTTTCTCTGTAAGCATGTAAAATAACAAAAAGATTAAAACTACGCGTCATTTTTAGCGGCCCCTGAAAGGGGAAAAGACGCTATCAGTTTTGTGTGGCCTGTCTGTCCATCTGTCCGTCCGTCCGTCCCGTTTATATCTCAGAAACTAAAAGAGAAAATGAAAATCGGACATCATGATATTTTAGATCATTCAAAGTTCTGATGCAACGGCTATTTTTTTTTTCGAAAGTGAACCATATAATTTTTAAAATTATGTAAGCAAGCAGATTTAAACAAAAATAATAATAAAATTACACCACTTTTCAATGAAAAAACTTCAGGGTAGATAACTTTTTTTAATAAAAGGTCATGAACTTCTTCATTAATAACTCAAGCTTCATTCATAGATTCGCGCATTGGTACAAAAAAATTACATCATAGGTCACAATGGTAAAAGTGTCAATGGCTTATGATAAAATTTATTTTCCATTCATTAACTAACTCATGAATAAAATATTGATTTAAATGTTGTTTTAAAAAAGAATTTTGATACGAACTTTGTTTTAGTTATACGTTTAAAAAATAACGAACTACTTTTATAGCGCGCAGTTTTGACAAATCCTCATTAAAGGGTCTACACTTGACAGACTAAAGAAGACTAAATAGAGCCCAGATCTAGATATATTTATAATAAATGTATTAATAAGTTTAACAAAATTTTAATTATTAAGGCAATAACTTATCTTCTGACAGCTTAGGGGTGCAGATTTATTTATTATGTAAACAATAGTATCACACTAAGAAATGAATCAGATACGAACAGCATAGTTGGTACACCATTAGTAATGGCATTACCCGTTAACATAAGGTCTACTATTCATGATCATAACATTGGCTTAGGTCTAGTAGTTTTAAGATTAAACGTGTAAATTCATACGAGTTCTAGTCTAGATATAGTAGATTCTATATAAAGATTATATATCTAGGTCTAGAATTAGATCTACACTTAGATTTAGATCTAGATCTAGACTTAGATCTAATTCTAGACTAGGCTTAGACATATTTCTAGATCTTAACCTAGATCTAGTTCTAGACCTAGAATTAGTTCTTGAATCTAGATTTAGATCTAAAACTAGATCTAGATAGATCTATGTCTAGTTTGTATGACAAAGATATTAATTTCTATTTTGCGAGGGTAATGTCTGGTCCAAGTAGAACTACTCCAAGTCTTTTAAGTCATTTCTAACTAGCTCACTACCTAACTAAAGAAGGTCAAGAATTTTTTTTTCGTGTTGCCAATTTATATAATTTTGTAAGAAGAATAAATCTTTTTTAGTTTCTCTTTGTTACATGTTATTAATTTTGAATGTATGGATAAGGTCAATTTTTTAAAAAAATATAAGTGTACACTAAATGAATATATAGAGATGCCGTGGCTGAGTGGTAAAGCACTTGGAACCAGAAGTCCCGTGTTCGAATCCTGGTGAAGACTCTAGGTGGACCACTTCGGGGGCCGATTTTAGGTTTTTGTTTCCACACAAACTGTCTTTGTAACCTTGCTGGTTTTTTTTAGGAAAGTTATATCAATGCATCTTCTTTACATTTCTGTATTGGAGAGCAACATCTATAGTTAATAACTAGATAGCTTACACGTTTGATGTATCTGGTGTACTAAAATGTAGAAGTTTTGATGTGCCTTACAATTTAAAAGGTATATGATAATTTTTGTGCAGTTTTCAGCACTGAATAGAAAATGTCAATAACGCTTTCGCTTGAAGTACTATTGACTTAGTCACAGTGATCTTTCAATAATGCGTCCTTGACATTATGGACTATATATTCATGTTCAAATCAATCTTTATTTTTTTGTCAGGTTGCAAAGTCTTCATGGGCGTCTCCTTCTTCTTCCTCGTTCTCATTTTTATGTTGGAGTGTTCAGATGACTAGACCTATATATGAGATAAACTGATGGAGCGTTCAGAAGACTAGACCAATATATGAGATGAACTGTTGGAGCGTTTAGATGACTAGACCTATATATGAGATGAACTCTACAATGGTTTCCAAATCAATCAGCTCTCCATATAGTTTTCTTTCTATTGGGGTGTTTTGGGGCCAGTGTTCGACCTCTTGGTAAAGAATGCAGTTTTGAAGGACATGATTAGAATTCTCTGGTGACTCTCTACATGGGCAGATTTTACTAGTACCAATTTTGAGATTCCGGTACATATGTTGGCTCATTCTGTTGTGTTCACTCCAAAGTCGAAAGATCAGACGTTGATCTTGTCGGGATAACTTTCTTGTGATTGGGATGAGAGCTTGTCAATTTCTTATTTCTTTTATTCACTATTAGTTTCTTCATTTCTTCTGGATAGAGTGCAATATTGAATTGTGTTTTTGTTCTCCCACACTTGAAGAGTGTGTCAGACTTCTCATTTTTCTTCTAGTTCTATATATGCTGGTATCCATTGAGTTGCTGTTTTTGAGCTTTATAAGTGCTGTCCTGAGTCGTTTCATTTAGGAGGAATCGGAGTTTTCCAAGCTTTGGGGTATTGTTTTTGCGTCGGTTACAAAGACAATCTGGCTGGGGTACTTGGATGTCTTCATAGGCAAAACCTGGAATCTGGAACTTGGATACGGATCTTAAAAAGGCTCTAAGGATTTTCCTAGAGATTTGACATTTTATGTATATCTTTGGGAAACAAAATACTAGCTAATTGGCCACTCAGGGAAAACTTTGGTTGTAATTTGGTTAATGTGATTTGGTTATAATTGTTCAAAATATAATCATCTTACAAGAAAAAACATACGTAAAAAACAACTTATAGTGGAGTTATATTTATAAATTATCTATTAGTTTGGATCAGTCATGTAATCAAATTTTTTAAATAGATCTAGACTTTAAGAAATATTTTTACTAATTCTTTTTGTTTAGCGCAATTTCATGCTTTTAGCTTTTTCTATGTGATATCTATCACTTGTTTGGACCAGTTGGGAAAAAAAGTGGGGTGGGAATAGAGGTTATCTGGGATCGCTTTTTAATGCATTTATAAAAAAATGCCTACTCAAGCTAATACACTAACCACTTTGCCAGTGAAGTGCTTATGAAAATAGAAGGTTTTATAGTTATCTATTGTTAGTTTCAAACTTTTTCCTATACAAAGTATAGAGGGGACTAATTTAACTAATACCACCTTATAAGTCAAGTACAAACTCTTTCCCTTGTGCGAGATACCAAACAAACTAATAAATATTAATTTCCAATAGTTAATTGGTTAATCTTTTTAATTGATTTTAGTTTTGTTAGGTAAAAAAAAGTGGGAAAAATAAAGTCTATAAACATTTTTACCAGACAGACAGACGGACAGAGTGAGCTGATAAAAGCTTTGTAATTATTGACTTACTTAAAAGTCTGGGATTTCACTTGAAACGCTATGGCGGTACTCTAAGACCGAAAAAAAAAAGATTACTAGTGGATATCCTTGGTTGCCTGCCTCAACTTACAATCAATATTTCATGTAAGGTTCTAGTTCTCTAACAAGTGCATTATTGTTGACTTTTCTTCTATCACTGAAGCTATTTGGTTGTTTATACCAGCGTTACATATACTAAAGGTGGCTTATTTATATTTTTTTTCAAACTTTTTGATCGTATCTGTTTTCTAAAGTTTACTTAACACATTGTATGTGATCCTTCCTCAGCAAAGAAATTGTGAAGAATGTAACAGGGAACTGTGTCATGGGTCCCTTGACTACATCTAAGTGATCTTTGTGATACTGAAACTAATTGGGTTGGTCTAATATGTCATAAAGGTAGTGTAAAGTTAGTATAAAGTTAATAGGATAAATTTATTTCAGGAAAATATAAGACTGTCTACTTAAAGTAGTTCTGGAAAAGTGAATGAAATAGTTTTCTGAATGAACCTTCACTGATTAGATCCGTTGGCATTGGTACAATTGTAGTTCTCAGATAATCTTATGGTGACATTGTTTGTATTCTCATATATGTTATGGCTAAACCGCTTAGTCTCTTAGATCAGTGGTTCCCAAACATTTTTCATAACAGAACACTTTGCACATCCTGAGTATTTAGCGGAACACTTTGCTTATTTTTTCTTTTAGTGAGGTTAATTTAAGTGGTGGCCTACTTGTTAATTATTTTAGTATTTCGTGGAACACCTTTTCAAGCCAGGCGGAAAACTAAGGTGCCGAGGAACACAGTTTGAGAAACACTGTCTTAGATTATCTTATGGTAGCATCGCTTATTCTTCTAAACTATCCCAGTGCTGGATTTACCTATAGGCAATATAAGCTATAGCTTAGGGCATTGACTTGTTAGGGGTCCTCCAAAATATTTCCTGTGATAGTTGGAATTATTTTAAAGAAAAAGCAAAGTTTCTTTTTTTAATTACAAGTTGATTACAAAAATCTTTGGACTTATTGAAGCCTAAATCCAGTCCAGATTTTCTTATTGTAGCAATATTTATTATCTCAGTAAATTGCATTACAGCTATGCTTATCTATATAATAAAGTAGAAAGTAAGGCGTATGTATGTATGCATGTATGTTACGAATAGAAATCAAAACCGTTTGACCAATCTTGATTAAACTTGGCATAAATGTTCATTGGGTGCTAACTTAGACCGTAGTGTATGTATTGTAGCCCTAAAACAAACTGAAGACCTCCCCCCCCCCCAAAAAAAAAAGTAGAAACTAACTCAATGAAAGCATTATAATTTCATCGATCTAGGCCATATTTACGTGAGAAAAGATCGAAAGGATCTAGAATAGACTAGATCTAGTTTTAAGAACTACACTTTGCGCAGATAGTTTTTTACTTTGACACATAAAAATACAAAAGATAGTCTATTGATTTCATTACGTAATAAAATTAACCTTCAATTTTGTGTTTCATATTTCAAAAGCATTTTTACATAAATTCGTTCCTTATATCTGCGAATTGAGACGTCCTGACTTACTTTATAATCTCTTTCATTTAACAAATCGGGTAAACCCGTTTTAATTGCACTTTATATCCTATTCATCTATCGCTCCTTTCGTTTTTAATAGATATGAATGTATTAGCTTCGGGTAAACCCATTTTCACAAAGCTACTTTTATTTTCGTAGCGAAAGAGGAAAACTTGAAAGGATCATTAGCTAAGTTTAACATACATCTAAATCCAATCCACTAGATTAGTAAACAATAACTAAAGCCCGCAGGCCGCAGGTAATGTTAGGCTAGTACATTCATATTATCTTATGGTTCAACTCTTAGTTCAGAATATAATTTTTTTCTTTGAGACCCGACTCCCACAGACTCCCAAAATCCGTCTTAGCCATCTTTGTTAAGACACATCATTATAATCATTCCTTATATATCTAGATCTCTATTCATTTCTTTAACATAGAACATTGTAGAGTTTGGCTAGCAAAAAACAACAACAACATAGAACATTATATACAACCGAAAAAAACAACAACACACACAACATTTTATATAGTCAGTAGTTTTAATTTTGTTTGAAAAATAGATATGAAATCTATCAAATGTACAAATCAAACCAAAATCGGTGCATTACTTTGTTTTGAAAATTAAAAGCAACAGAAATATTAAAAGAGAGACAAATAGATCAAAGATCAATTCATAGAAAATTATTAGTTAAAATACTATAAGTAAATTAAGGACCAGCTTTAGCTTTAATGAATTTAAAACAGGGACGAGCTTTAGTATTGTTAATGAATTGAAAACAAAATCATTTTTATTAATGCAGTCAATGTCAATTGTCGGAGATTTTCAGGAAAATTAAAAATCAAACTTATGGGTTGAACACTTGTCCTATTTTTGAAACCATTTTAATTATTGAAGTCAACAGCCATTTTACATTTTCCGGTATAATTTCCAGAATACAAACTTTAGTTTGAATGCAAAGAACATCTAAAGCCTAAAATCCTTTTAGATTTAAACATAATAGAAACACTTGTCATGCTGATTTTATTTTAAACTCTTGAGTTTAGTGTCTTCCTCCGCGACCTCCAGGGCCATCCCGGCCGCCAGGTCCACCTTTGCCAGGGCGGGCGGCTGGTGGAGGAGTTGGACGTGGTGTGGTAGGGGGGCGAGTGGGTGGTGTCGGGCGAGAGATCTGGAAGAGGTCCGTGAGTGAGATCACTTGTATAACATTGTCCTGAGGATCTGAGTAAGAGAGAAACAAGAACATAACAATACTAAAAAAAAAAACAACTTATACCAAGTGTAGTTCTATCAATTAGTTTGGACCAGTCATGCAATTAATTAAATGTCTAACAGATATAATAGATCTAGACCAACAACAAAAAATCTTTGCGATCAATAATATTTTAACCAATTTTTTGTTTGTTTAGCGCTAATTTATGCTTTTAGCTTTTCTCAATACGCTCTTTAAGTTTAAACTTATAGATAGCAGAAAATGATACTCATATAAAGGTTGTTTTTTAAAGGCCCATGAAAGGGGAAAAGACGCTATTAATTTTGTGTGGTTTGTCTGTCCGTCCGTCTGTCCGTCCCGTTTAGATCTCAGAACCTAGAAGAGAAAATGAAAATCGGACATCATGATATTGTACATTATTGAAAGTTCTGATGCAGCGGCTACTTTTTTCTTTTCCGAAAGTGAACCATCTAAGTTTAAAAATTATCTATGCAAGCAGCTTTTTCAAAACAATACTCCACTTTTTAATGACAAACTTCAGGGGAGGTAGCTTTTTTAAAAAGTTCACAGACTTCTCCATTAATAACTCAAGCTTCATTCATAGATTTGCGCATTAGAACAAAAAATTTGCATCTAAGGTCACAATTGAAAAAGTGCCAATGGATCATGACAAAATATAGTTTCCATTTATTAACTAATCATTGAATGGAATACTGATTCAAATGTTGTTTTTATAAAAAAAAATGTTGATACGAGCTTCGTTTTAGTTATAAGTTTAAAAAATTATGAACTATTTTTATAGCGCGCAGTTTTGACACATCGTCATTATATACTTGACAATCTCAATAAAAGCAAATAGAGTCCAGATCTAGATATATTTATAATATATATATTATAAATGTATTAATAATTTGAAAAAAGTGTTAATTATTAAGGCAATAGCTTATCTTCTGACAGCTTAGGGTTGCAATTTATTTATTATGTAAACAGTAGTATCCAGTTCTTTTTTTTGTAAAATAAAATATGCCGGTACTCAGTGATGGATTGCCTAACTTTTAACTACCAATAAATAAATAATAGACTTTAAAATGCAAGAAAAGTAATAATTTTTTCCTCACATTGAAAAAGGTGCCGGTACGCCGTACCAGTGCGTACCGTCACAAAAAATACACTGATAGTATCTAATTAAGAAGTGAATCGGATACGAAATAGAATAGTCTGCCATAGTAGATTTACACCATTACCCCGTACCAAAAGGCCTACTATTCCTGATTATAACACTGGTCTAGGTTTAGTAATTTTAAGATTGAACGTGTAAAATTATACGAATTCTAGTCTAGGTCTAGATTCTATGTCAAGAGATTCTAGTTCTAGATCTAGTTCTATATCTAAATCTTTCTTTTACTCTCTTTCTTTAAACTACTTGATTGTTAATATTTCAATATCACTCTGAAAGTAGTCTAAGTTTGAATAGTGACGCAATGAGCTATCACAAAATATTGTAGAATGATCCTCTCTTATTGGTCCAACAGAAAAAAAAAACAAGCGTTAGAGTCAAGTGATAAGTAAAGCCTACCTGTCGTAGGTTCAGCTCTAATGACCAGGGTACGCCTTCCTCTACGACAGACCTGGCGGACATCACGGTGAGACGCAAACAGTTCCTGCACCTCGGCAGCTGTCAAAGGCGTCGTGTCCCCGTTTAGTGTGGAGGCGGGAGACACAGAGGTGTTGGTGTTCTGCAAAATAGAAACAACCAAAAAAAAGTAAAAAATATTTTTCTACATAAATCTATCCAGTAGCGTTGCCATTGGGGTGTGGGAGGAGGGGTGCGGACTGCACCAGGTAAAACCAACTGTAGTAACGCCAACGAAGACAATTAAAAAAAATATCGAACTTAAAATTTTATGCAATGTTTGCTTTTCTTTATGACTTTGAAGTAGATGATAGCCATTATTAACGAGAGCGTCATGTAGCCAGCACAAGGACTCATCACCTTTACTTTAGAGTAATGTAGCGTCTCGTAACAGATACATTTGTTCAAAGGACATTGTATTGTTAAGAGAAGCGAGATTGGTGAAGTGTTTTCTAGTGCTATTAGAGCATGGAATGGGTTGCCTGAGTCAGCCAAGAAAACCAATGACTTGGCAGAATTTAAATCATTGGTTAACATGCATGACTAGAGGCATGACGCGTAGGACGTTATCATCGTCTTTTTTGAAGTAACGTCTATGTTTTATAAGATAAGAAGATAAGCTAAGAAAGGCTTGACTCACGTTCAAAGTTTTGAGGATGTCGACAATGCCGTCAAGTGAACGTCTGGTTTGAATGAGAAAACAAAAGTTTTCTACTCTGATCGCAAGAATCTAAAACAAATAAATAAAAAACAAACTAACATATAATTATTAAACATAAACATATACGCATTTTAAACAGTGCACATAACATTTTTAAAAAAGAAATAACATCTAACATTTTAAACACCTTGTCAATGTTCCGATATCTTTTTTTTTTTTTCAAATCTAAATTTCGCATTTCTTGTGTAAAAAAGAACATTTCATTTCCTAAAATATAATTTCCTGTTTAGTAGTCTTGGGTGCTCTCTTTTACTGTAAGATGAATACCTCTTTCTACCTTTAAGAAAACTGGATTTCAGAGGTAGATATATTTTCAGAGGAAAGTATTAGAATCTTGAGATTTTTTAAAACAGATGTGAACTACACCTGCTTAGCTAGTTTAGCCTTTTATATAAGGAGGTGTGGGTGAGATCCCCAGGCGGACGCCCAATTTATCTGTGACAAATAAGGTTGAGTAATAAAAAAAGTAAAGTCCCCCTTTCAGACCTTGTGGTCTATAGGGCAGATGATGTCATCTGTTTTTGTGGCCTACGGTTAACAAGGGTGTCATGTGGCCAGCCCAACGACCAACCGCCTTTACTTTTCCCTAACTAATATCAGGTACCCATTAGAGCTGGGTGGACTCAGAGGCGCCCGAAGATCCCGAAATTAAAAATCCCAGTCTTCACCAGGATTCGAACCCCGGTCCCCGGTTCGGAAGCCAAGCGCTTTACCGCTCAGCCACCGCACCTCCTGAGTACGTAATAGAGCCACAAAAAGACCTACTGTCCAACGAGATGATCTATCAGTACATCGAACTGCTTCTGAAAAAATTGACTACCGCAACAACTATAATTATTATTATAGCTTTTATATTATTATAGCTTCTGTATAGCGCTACTTTCTTGCTTATAGCATGCTCAGAGCACTTTTGGTCCAATCTCATTTGTGGGTCAGTGGGGGGGGGGGGGGTATATAAGAGTTGGTTTTCCGTGCTGCCTTTAGGCGCTCGGGTGTCGAACCCCGAGCCCCCTTCTAGGTAGCCAAACCAAGCCAAGTTCAAGCGCACTTAGCCTCTCGACCACGCTTCCCACAATTACAATTGTAATTACAATTACAATAAAGCCAGTGGGTCAGTCATGTAATGTATTCCTTTCCAAAGTTCCTGCAACTAAGCCTATTGCACTTGGTCACACCAGCATAATCGGGAGAGAGAGAGCACGAGCTCTTATTTTGGGCTCTTGAGTGTGCCCCGAGAATTGCTGTTCGAGCCATAATGAGTCTCTTGTATCTGTTAACTAAATAATTTTCAACAATATTTCATTGTTTTGAACACTAAATCTACGGGCTTTTCACTAAATCTACATTCGTTAATGAATGAATGCAGACTGACAAACGTTGGTGGCAGTTACAATGTTTGTAATTAATTGTAAGCACTCCTTAAATTAAAGCGTTTAATACTTACAGAAGTGCTGTTTGAGAAGTCATAGACAGAGGTGGATCTTGAAATGTTCAGAGCCTGCAGATCAGCCGATCTCGTGATGACGACACTGTCATTTCTGGGGGGGGAGATATAGATAAAGACCCGCGGGTAACATATGTCTAGTAATAAATAAATCTGCAACCCTAAGCTGTCAGAAGATATGTGGCCTTTAATAAACGCATCTAACTATTGAGAAGTATGTTCCATGAAAAAATCAACAAACTAGATAACAACAATGTCTGCTGGCGCGGGGCCCGACGTCGGTTGCACCAATCGCCAGCACCTAAGGCCGCTTCTGTCTTAGTCCGGAAAGTCTCAATCAATAGAGGATGACAAGTTTTATCGCGGAATTGAATGTTAAAACAAGATGTAAGTCATCTAAAACTACACTCTACTTCTGAGAAAATTTCAGACAGAAGCCTGGATAAAGATTGTCTGCTTCATTTCCGACCAATGGGAAAAAAAAAATTGCAATGGCCTAAAATTTCACATGGTTATGACTCCGGACTTTATTTTAAGTGTATTGTAAAAGTAAAAATACCTCATTCAGACATTGCGGTCGATAGGGAAGATAGGGAAAAGGTCATCTATTTCTGTGACCTACGGTTAACGAGGGTGTCATGTGGCCAGCACAACGAACAATAGTGTTTTCTTTTCCCCAACTAATGTTAGATATCTATTAGAGCTGGGTAGACTCATAGGCACCCACAGATCCCGAAATGAAATTAAAAAAAAAACCCAGTCTTCTTAAGGATTCTATCGCTTGGACCCCAGTTTGGAGTCCAAGCGCTTTACCGCTCAGCGGTTTAATCACTGCGCCTAGTGGAAAGTATTGTGGAAGGCGTTAAATATTTTTATACACTAACAAGGTTACAAAGACCAATGACAGAGAAAAATGGAGAAAGAAGGTTGACAGATCTTGTGTGGTGCCCCAACGGTCTAGCAGACCAAAGGATAAGTGAAAGTGAATGTGAAGTATAATGCTAAACTGGCCTAACTTTGTCTTATAATGAATATCTAATTGATCTAATTGTTTTGTAAAGGGTCAATCTCTTATTAAAAAAAAAACAAAAAAACATTTCCGTAAAAAAATAATTCCTATAGTTAAGTGTTCTATGGCTGTAGTGTAGCTCTGCAGTTCATGCGATAAAATGAAAACCTACTTATTAATTGTTGTTTTAAATTATGTCCAACTTATATGCATACTAAATATACTTATTCTCTTTAAAAAAAATTAAACATCATTTTTGGGTAAATGTAGTAGTTAGTAGGACATACATAATGTAGCAATTTAAATGAAAAAAAATATTAACAAAAAGTCTAAAACCATTTGCACAAATGTGTTAAAAATATGGTAAATTGTCATCTCCAACCCTTACCCTAACCCTTTTTTTCTCCCCCACTAAAGAGCCTACCGTGTTTGTTACTATTAATAGAGAATAGTTGTACTTTTATGAAAAAACTGCTTGCATAAGTGATTTAAAAACTTAGATTTTTAACTTTTAACAATTGCATCAAAACTTTAAATGGACTAAAATATTATGATGTCGGATTTTTACTATCTTTTCTAGTTTACGAGATCTAAACGGGACGGACAGACGGACAGACATTTTACACAAAACTAATAGCATCTTTTCCCCTTTCGGGGGCCGCTAAAAATGATTGCAAGGTATCATAATTTAGTAGGTAAGTGTAGTCTATTGATGCACTGATTCAGATCAGATTAGGTAATGCAAATGAGAAGTATAAAGTAGTTGTATAAGATCCTATAAACTTATATATAAATGTGCTCCGTAGAGCACGAAGAATTTTTAAAATTAATCGTTTCACAGGCTTTCTATAAATCAGGAAAATGAATAACTTTACAAGGAAGTAAATTCAGTTAAAACCCTTCTATTGAATGACTTGCGACTGAAGGCGACGTCTGCGTTTTAAAAGTGACGATGGATGAAATATAAAGCTCATCTTTCAAACCTTGCGGTCTACAGGGAAGATGATGTAAAGGTCATCTGTTTTTGTGGCCCACGGTTAACGAGGGTGTCATGTGGACAACGCAACGACCAACCCCGCTTTACATTTTCCCAACTAAAGTCAGGTCCCCATTAGAGTCGCGGGTGGGTTTATGGATGAAGAGATGAAAGCAGAAGTAAAACAAAGTAATAGAATCGAGCATAAAGTTCTAGGCTGAAATGAACATTGGTGCCACATAGCAGCGTAGATCTTAACTTAATATATATATAAATACATATATATAAACCCAATGCATTTAGCTCACACTGACATATATAGATTGATTGATATAATATTTTTTCCTATTAGACATCGTGCTTCATTTCTATCTACATTCCATTTGAACTGATAACACGTTAGGAGCAGGGCCGGATTTAAGGGAGGGCTGTTGGGGCTTTCACAAGAAAAGGCTCTCCACAAAAGAGATAAAAATATATCCAGATTTCGACGGATCAGAAACTTTTCTTTTGCACATTTTTACGGCTGGCAAAAATGTCGTGATTAAGAAGTTTACGATTCTAGCAAGCTCGCAATAAGTCAATATAGCTCTGGATTTACGACAGTGCGTCTAGCGTCTACCAAGGGCCTTACCCTCCACAAACTCAAAAATATACATTTTTAAAAATTAAGATAAGCATATTAGAACTTTTTTTTCCAAAAGGAAAAGCACTTGAGATTAAATTTACATTTTTTTTCTTCTAAAATATAGCATGATATTTGACATAAGTATTTTCATTCTTAAGTAGATCATTATTAAAGGTTTTGATAATTTGTAGGGATCACTACAAAAATCGTGGTCCTACCCCGGGACCTACACATGCTTAACTCCGGCCCTGATTATAAGGTCATCTTAATTTGACTTAGAATAAAAAAAAAGAGAAAATGATATAAACAAATTATAACCTCCTATTACAATACCATTAACTCTTTCTCTCCGTAATTATTTGTCCACGTTTTGGAAGGAATTCTTCATTTTGCTCATTACTATTTCACTACCCTGTTATGATTGGGCTTTAAATAGCTTTTTTGTTTGTTATCAGAAACTGTTGTATTAGGTATAGAATAAAAGAGCAATTCAAAGTCAAGTTTTAAACAGTTAACATTAGTTTAATTAATGCGGTCAAAATCAACGATGGCATCGTCGATTAGGAGAGAAAAAGTTAAACAAATTTTACTCATCCATTCGCTGTACCCACAATAAGAAAACAAACGTAAAACGTAATACATTGTAAAGTGTTGGCTAACCAATGGTGTGATAGAGCACCACCACTACAGTACACTATTTGCTTTGATTTCATTATAAATACCAACAATGTAGTAAAAGAGTATACTTTTGTTTATTATTTCAAAGGTATATCAATTCACTCCGTCTGTCTGTCTGTCTGTCTGATATTACACATTTAGTACACGTTATATATCCCATTTTCCATTCTCGGATCAAGTTGAAACTTCGCACAGTTATATTTTGTCCCTATCAAAGCACGAATCAATTGAAAGTTAACCAATTAGTTAATTAATCAGGAGTTATTAATTAATTTTGTTTGATATAGAAAAGGGAAATAAATCTTAGAGTAGTGAGAGATATGGCAGGTACATATCACTTAATTGCAGTGTTGTTTTTTTTTGTTTTTTTTTTACAAAGCTGATAACAACTCAATCCGTCTGTCTGTTTGTCAGTATGTCTGTTACTTATTTTGTACACGTTATATCTCCCATTTGTTATTCTCGGATCAAGTTGAAACTTTGCACAATTATTCTTTGTCCCTAACCAAACATGAAATCAATAAAAAAATTTTACCAATTAATTAATTAATTGATATTAATTATTTTATGTTTGCTAAAGAGAAAGTGAAATAAATATTACAGTATAAAGAAATTAAATGTAAATGTACAGTTCTTTCCCTTATAAATGCTTTGCTTGTATAAAAACATTTTTTTTTATTTGCTAGTCTAGCTTTTACTGACTGACACGCTATACACACAGTATACTTACATAGAAACTGAAGCCAATTGTTGGACTACGTTGCCAGCGTCCACTTCCACTCCCCAGGTATACCTGTCGGAAAAGTCTCTGTTGTCCTTGCCACGCTCTCCGCTGTCCTCATCCGCTGAGTCTCCACCAGGTCCCCCGCCAGGTCTACCTCCTTCTCCGCCTCGACCCTGATAGGAAGATAATCTCTAAAGTGTCAAGAAACTGGGACACAGCGTTAATTAGCAGAGTATTGATTCAAAATGATGGGGTTGCTTTTTTTTTTATAGCTTCAACCCGTAGTGGGAATTCTCGCTGGAAGCGTGTTCAAAAAAAAAAGACGTGAGTCAAACTTAATTTTAAGGTGATAATATTTTTAGAATTGGAAATACTGCATTCCTCATTAATCTTCGGACTCGAAAACAAGCCTTAGTATATTTTTAGAATTATAAAGATCAAACCAGTGTAGCAAATTAGGTACTTTTTCCCCCCAAAGATATACGCAAAGACCGTCCTTCAGGGAACAGTACCAGGAAAAAGAATAAGAGGCAGACAGAGAAAGCGATGGGAAGACATAAAAGAATGTACGGGCCTGCCATTGAAAGAGGTTCCAACTAAGGCAAAAGACAGAGAGAAATGGGGAAAGACGGTCGACAGATCTTGCATGGTGCCCCAAGGATCCAACAGACTAAGGGATAGGTAAAGGTAAATACGTAAACTGTAAAATTTCCAGTAAAATCGTTAGTGCAGTTTTCGATATATCCGTCCAGTTTCCAGTTTCTAACCAAAGTAGTTTGTGAAGCCATGAAGAGTTAGCTTGCGTTGGAGGATTTGTAAAAAAAAGAAAATAACCCTAATCAATGTATCGATTATAAATGAGCAACACTTACAGAAACAAAACAAAAAAAACTGCTGATGAGTTCATAAATTTTTTAGACTAGCGTTTCAATGGCATTGTATAGTCAGCAAAATGACCGACCAGTTTTAATTTGTCATTACTAAAGTGAGTACTAATTATAACGAAATATATAGATAGGTGAAGCTAAGTGATGAAACAATCCACATAACGTAATGGCAATGAAAGATGTTTGTATATTTCTATCTTCCACTAATAATGTCCTTACAACCAACTCAGTATCCACCTACTTCGGTTATTAGTATCATGACAAGCACTGCTTGCTTTTTCAGATGTAAATATTTTATAACAGACAATCTTAGCCCCTTCGAATCATGTTTGACACGCCCATGAACACGAAACATCTTGTTTATCTTTAGAATTTTTGCTCTAAGTCCCGTCATTTGACGCAACAACTTTAAACAAGCGTTAGCAACGATGTCATTAAAACACGAAAACTTAGATGAATGTCAAATCACACAAATCAATTACCTTTGCATCAGCTATAGAAACAATTAACACCAATATGGCCAGAGTAAGTTTTGGATTCATTTCCTTGAGTTGTATTTCAATACTAAAATCTTTGTTGTTGTGGAACCAATGGTGAACTATGAAATGTTCTAGTAGATATATATACTAAGTGTAACAGTCTATATATCACGCTGTGTAGTTATGCTACAGTGACCAGAGTGACGATTGGTTGGATCTGAGACACTGCGCAATGTAGTTCTACATGGTCACGCTTGACACGATAGAAGCGAGGCGCAGCCGCTGTCGTTTGCTGCATTAAATTGCTCAACTTTGTATTTCAGAACTAAATTGATGACAAAATTGATTTATCAAAAACATAATCATATTTTTTTGTTTGTTACAGCAATTAAGTTTATTATCTTTAAAAATGTGAAATAACAAGAATGTCTTTTAAGTTACTTTTTTTTTCCTAATTTGTCTGCGGCCAAGCAGAAAGGCGTTCTGGTGCGTTTGATTGGTTTAATGCCGACAGATGTCAAAAATAATTTTAAAAAAGTGCAAGTGAACATCTGATTTCACGGTTGTTTTTATAGTGCTTGTACTAAGATGCAACGGTTACTTATGGACTTCAAAAGCGTGCCCCCCCCCCCCCTTTTTATTCCAAATATAAAAAAAAATAAGGAATCAAAGGAGCCAGATAATTTTATTAACTGGGGGCCTCTTGCTGTACCTTGTTTTTAGAAGATGTCTTAAACTATAAATCAGGGATTTTCAAGTTATAGGAAGGGGGGAGGGGACGGGAAAGGCGAGCATGCTAAAAGGGTAGGCTCGACGCGGTTATTTTTTTTAAAGGTGTAAATGAAACCTGTTGCATTAGCATTGCGGTATAAACCTTTACTTGTAAACTAATCAACCAACTAAGACAGACATTTTCTCAGTCAACAGAGGGGAACTTTGTTATTAATAAAATGAAATAAATATATCTACCATGTTCTTTAGGATCTGCTATTCCGCTTGTGCGAGACTGACCAAGACTGGCTGAAATGAAGATGATTTAAGTGTTGATACTAGGTTATTGGTTTGTGGTCCCAAATATCGGATACAACTAAATCCATTTAGGCCAATTAAATTCCGTATGAAATGAAGTTAAACTTGAACAGACCGTCTTTTAAAACAAACTTAGTAGAACTTTTATTTAGAAATATGCAGAACTTGAAATGGGGAGTAGATGTATGTAGAATTACAAATAAAATGACAATTAAAAAACGTCTTATCTGTCTGACGTCTCTAGCTTCCTCATCAACTTGCACCCCATCCCTTTTAATTGCTTGAATTACGCCAGAACAGCTCATGGTTTCATCAGTAAATCCTCTAGCTTATACAATTAGAATTCGCCGTACTCACACATACACTCTATAACACAAGGTGGTTACACTTGTATGAGCACTCCACGCAAATGTCACTTCCTCTTCAGTTTTGACTTGTCTTGCCCCCCCCCCCCTTTTTTTTTCCATTTTTTTCTTTGACTATATATGGACTGCAATATATACATATTTTTAAAAACTTTCTCTATGTACGTATGAGATTACATTTCCAAAGAACATTGCTTTTAATAAAGAATACACAACAATTTGTCAAAACAATCATATCGAAACAATAAAATCCTAGAGTTACATATCGACAGATTTTTATTTGTGCTCTTAATGGATCAAGTATATTATTGCTCACCAACTTTACAGAAAACAAAACGGTTTCAGCCTGCTTGCATATTTAATGTACCAAATGTCCTGGACTAGCAACAAGAACTAGAAAACTTGTCAAGAAATTGTTTATAGTTCATGCATTCATTTGGTTTTCTAATTTCCGATCTAGATACGTGAAAGTCCTCATACAGCCCACATGTGCTTACATCTAGACACGTCAAAGTCCTCAAACATCCCACATGTGCTTACATTTAGACACGTGAAAGTCCTCAAACATCCTAATGTGGCTACATCTAGACACGTGAAAGTCCTCAAACATCCCACAAGTGCTTACATCTAGACACGTCAAAGTCGTCAAACATCCAACATGTGCTTACATCTAGACACGAAATGAAATGCTTGAGGGTATCTATGAAGGTCATTGTATTTAATTACAATTTAATCCCAACATTTTTGCGACATACTGGGACTCTACTCAGTTATTATCTTGTGTTTTGCACTATTGTATGCAGGCTGAATAGTCTCAAGATCGGCCCGCGGGCCATTTAAAATTTCTGACACTCATGATGTGGGCCAGTGGCGGACTGGGTATCAAAATCGGCCTGGGTATTACTCTATAAACCGGCCCACTAATGGCATGTCATATTTTTTGGGGGGGGGGGGGATTTTACCCCACTCCGCAATTTATATATATATATATTAGTGTGTGTGTATATGTAATTAATCTTCATTACATTCTGATCTTCATTCTTTCAAACGTTTTTTATACTCTCTTAGTGGAAAGACAGTTCACACCGCCAAAGGGCAGCTAGAAAGTCCCGGCGAAGCCCCGAACAAACCACTATTTCCGTTATTTTAAGCTTTAAAAAAACATATTCTGAGGTATCTACAGTGCAATTAGCCTGCTACTCTTCCGCTAAAAAAAATTCAAAACCCAATTCTGCTATTCAATGGAGTCCAGCGACTGGTAGAACATGGTAAAATGCTTTAGTTTTTGTATTGGAGGGGGTAGGGAAACCACAAAAATAACATTTTGGCTACGCTCATGAAATTTGGAAACTGTAGTTTGCTTACGTTGGCTGCACTGGAGAATAAGTAAAGTTTCCCTTTCAGACAATGAGGTCTGAGGCAAGTGATGGTTTGAAGACCCTCCCCTCCCGGCTACGCCCATGTGTTATATTATAGGTGTAAGCCTAATTCTCTACAAAATATATACAATTTGATAACGCATTTAAAACTGGATGTATGCATTCCTTGGATTACATAATGTATTCTATTTATATGTATAGCATATGTAGTCTGGAAACTATAAACAATACAATAGCAGCCTAATGAGTTTGAAGCTTTTTTGGTATTACTTATAGATTACAGACGTTTCTTCAAAAAATAAGATTGTTACGTCTTACGCATTTCATGTGCCAATCTAGTCATGCATGTTGATCTGGGACTTAAAATATGCTAAATCATTGGTTTTCCTGGCTGAATCAGGCAACCCATTCCATTAAAAGATAAGAGAAAGCAGGACGGTTAGAGAGGCACTTACTTAATATGAAAGCTCTTGCTTCCTCATATTACATTGTCAAAAACGCGATTTGTATATGAATATATACCCATCATATAAAATATAAATCTCCTTTCATTAAATAAATTAAATGTGACAGCGCTATATAATTATTGTAATTATTGTAATAATTTTCATCATTAATGACTTTATACTACGCACAGGTTTGCCATTAATTATAATAGTATAAAAATTGATTTAGATCTAGATTTATTAAATAATTTTTTAAGCCTTAAGTGTATTATTTTTAGATCTATGTTATTAAAAATAAACAAAATGAAACTTGCCTTTTCTTTTCAAATCGCAGAAAGTAGAGCTTTATACCCATATTGAGCTGTGAATAAGTTGGGTGGTTTGCAATTTCGCCGCTGTATGTATGTGTTAAAGTTAATTTCTATTAAGTATTGTTAAAGAGCTAATTGTCTCGCCTATCTTTTTTTTTAATTAAAAATTTTGCTGCGTTATATCAATGTTTTCTAACTTAACCTCTCTCATCCCACTTTTTGGTTAATTTCATTGGAACCATTAAAAGACGGGAGAGAGAAGGAGCAAAAAAAATGGGAGTGCCATCAAAGGTCCATGCCGACCATCAATATGATGAGGCCAAACACAACCTCGAAGACATCAAAGCAGTCCATGCCGCTCGTGCATAGTAGAAAGTACGGTCTAACGTTTTGGAAATAATAATACGTACAGTGCATGGGCGTAGCCAGAATTTTTTTTTCGGGGGGGGGGGGGGTTGGGGGGGAGATTTTTTTTTTTATATCTATGTATGTGTGTGTGTGTACATAATCTTTATTACATTCTGACCCATCATTCTTTCTGAAGACGTTTATTGTGCCCTAGAATAGGTTCTTCCTGGAGTTAGTGGAAAAATTGTAGACTCCCCGCCATTGCCAGCAAGGGGGTCTGGGGGAGCGTTAGGAGCTCCCCCTGCGTGGGGCGAAGCCCCGCCGCTGTGCCGTGCACTATTTCACGTATTGAAAGCCAACAAAATGCATATTCTGAGGTATCTACAGTACATTATCATGCTATTAAAAAGTTTTATTTCAAAAACTTATGTGCTGTTCGTACTGACTTAGACCGCAAACCTCATGCGACGCTCTGTCACAATCTTACTAAGGGGTCGACTCCCAGTTCGTCATATGATTTCCTTGATTTAGACCCGATCTCTATAACTGAATCCTAATCCTGTCTTTGCTATCTTTGTTGAGCCACATTTAGTGTTTTCAATTTCGGCAGATGACTATTCACTGCACTTTATTAACGGAGCCCAGCCACCGGTAGAAATGTTTTGAAGTAAAAAATCTTTGAGGTTGTTTTTTAAAAATTCAAAACTCCATTTAGCTACAGTCATAGAATTTAGTAACTTTTGTTTGCTTTAGAATAATATTGAAGAAAGAGGTTTTCCACCTCAAAACGCTCTGTGGGGGATTTTAAACTCAAAACCTTCTAGAGGGGTTTTAAACTTAAAAAAAAAGCCATCTGTAGGAGAGGGATTTAAACTCAAAACCCCCAATTGGCTTAGCTACGCTCAAATAATTATAGTGTGTAAGTTACTTTTTTATATTGAAGAGGTATTTTTAGCATCAAACCCCTCTGAAGGGATGTTTAAACTCAAAACCTCTTTTGGCATTTTGAGTGTGTAATTTTCTTTTTTCTTACATTAAAGATGTATTTTTTAGCTTCAATCTCTGCTTGCGGGGGGGGGGGGGGGGGGTTTAAACTCAAAACCCTTTTGACTACACTCATAACATTTTGAGTGTATAATTTGCATTTTTTTAATATTAAAGAGGTATTTTTTACCTTCAAACACCGTTTAAGGGGGGTTTAAATTCAAAACTGAGCCAAAACCCATTTAGCTACGCTCATAACATTTTGAGTGCGTAATTTGCTTTTTTATACCGGGTATTAAAGAGGTATTTTTTTAGCTTCAATCCCTACTGAAGGCGGGGGGGGGGGGGGGGGGGATAAACTGAAAACCCCTTTGGCTACGCTCATAGAATTTTGAGTGTGTAATTTGCTTTTTTTATATTGAAGAGGGGGTTTATCGTAAATTTTGGAGGTGGTTTTAAAATCAAAATCTTCCTTAACTATGCTCTTGGAATTTGGGCATTGTCGTTTGCATTTTTTGTTTGTTTTGTTTTATAGAAGAGAAGCATTTAACTGCAAAATCCCCTGGTAGGGGATTTTAAACTCAAACCCCCTGGTAGGGGGGTTTAAATTCGAACCCCCCTGGTAGGGGGTTTTAAACTCAACCCCCCCCAAGTAGGGATTTTTAAACTTAAACCCCCCTGGTAGGGGTTTTAAACTCAAAACCCCATTGGCTGTGCTGGAGCAAGTGATGGTTTAGTATTAAAATCTCACCTAAAATAAACAAAATCAAAGCAAAAAATCAGTCACTAAATTCCGGCCTGCGGGGGGGGGGGGATTTCATTTCGGGGTGGGGGTGGGGTGGGGGGGTTGAACTCCAACCCCCCCCCCCGCTACACCTATGGTACAGTGTATAGTGTGTTTTTTTTGTTGATATTCTTGTTGAATTTCAAACAAAATTAATTGTAATAAGAATAAATTAAATTGTGTCTTGATGCTGTCACTTTGTTTTTAAGTTGTCTACATTGACATTTTTTTTCTTTGGTCGCTACCAGACCGGCCAATTTGGTACCGGCCCACCGGGCATTTGCCCATATAGCCAGTCCCCCCTGATGTGGGCCACATCAAAGAAAATAAAATAAAAATGAATCGACAACTTTTCTGATCAACTCTTGTTGCAAGTCCGATGTAACATCCAACCACACATCTCCCTTCGAAGTTTTACATTCAGAGTCACACATTTTATGGTACAGTACCATTTGCGTTGATACCAAAATGATGCCATGGGTTGCACCCACACGATGTCACGTATAAGGCTAGATCACGAACAGAGAACTCAATATGAATATTAGAATAGCAAAGACCGCACCAGATGGAGAGAGACAGTGACCAAGAAAGCTAAGGACAGAGATACAACATGGGTCTGAGCTTAGGAAGAAAAACGTACAATTCGAAAAACGTCCAGCTCCTCTACCGCCGAAGCAAAAGCCACATTAGCCTGCAATATTTGTGGACGGGAGTGTCTCTCCAAAATAGGGCTCCACAGCCACTGTTTATATGGTAACTTGAATAAGGTGACTCTTACATTGTAACTGTTTATATGGTAACTTGCATAAGGTGACTCTTACATTGTAACTTTTATATGGTAACTTGTATAAGGCGACTCTTACGTTGTAACTGTTTGTATGGTAACTTGTATAAGGTGACTCTTACATTGTAACTTTTATATGGTAACTTTTTCATGTTTTATTAATTGTTTTAAAATGCTTTTGTGTTCCATTGAAAACAACACAAAGAACTAACCATAAAATCCTAAGGCCTGGAAATTTAACAGCTTAACGGATCACTTTCATGCTAAAGTATGCTCAGTTCACTATGATCCAAAATCTTTTGTGTGTGTGTGTGGGGGGGGGGGGTTGAAAATATCTGAGAGAAGGTTTCCGTGCTGTCGTTCGGCGCTCAGCAAATACAACTCAGCTCGAGTTTGACGTTTGACAAACTAAAAAAAGAATGTCTGCGGTTAGGTAATTGTAGACTTAATGTGGCAGTTAAAAGCCAATACCCAGATTCCCTCACGCAATAGATTGTTTCTCCTTGCGGGCGAAAATGTCACATAATGGTGTGTGTGTATTTGATAAAATCGTTTTTAATTATTACGTGTCTGTCGCCATGTGCCACATTTAATGTTTTGTTCTGTAATTGTCATTGCCTCTTTGATATGGCTTGATAAGTTTTTAAAAGTTAATAGCTGATTTGACCTGTGCCTGCTTTATTTAAAATAGTTATTATATAGCACAACTTTCATGCTTATAACTACCTTTAGGCACTCAGTAAACACAACTCTGCTCGGGTCGGGTGTCGAACCTCGAGCCCCTCTTGAGAGTAGCCAAGCTCAAACGTACTTAGCCTCTCGGAAACACATCCCACATTCCGCTTAATAGATTTTTAACTAAAGTTTTAGCCCGGTCAAATAAAGATATCATGCCTCAACATTTTTTTTTCTGGTTCCAGTGCAAACAATGTGGTTCAGTGGTTAGAGCCCAAAGCTTCAGTGCTGAATACTTGGATTCATCCAGGAGAAACGTGAGCAATGTTGTTGATGAAGACAGGTTGTGTTCTCTATACACCATTGTCCCTTGTCAGCAGCCGAGACTTCAATCAGTGTTACAGGTGTACAGGGAAGAGAGGACATCTGACAGCAAAGATTACACGAAATAACTTATTACAATGCTTATATAAACTCACTCTGTCTATCTGTCTGTCTAATAAAAAGTTTGCACACGTTATTTCTCACAAACCTATTGACGGATCAAGCTGAAACTTTGCACAATTATTCCCCTGCATATACATAAAACCAATTAATAAGTAATTAACTAACTAGTAAATTAATTACTGGTAATTAATTATTTTGTTTGATACCAACAAGGGAAATCAGTTAATCCTTTAGTATTCACTGATACGCCTAAATATGTAGGGTTTTGTCCCCTTAGGTAATTGAACACGTTATTCTCCCACACCCATTTGAGAGTCAAGTTGAAACTTTCAACAATAGTTGAATGTACCTAATAAAACATGAATCAATTTTTAAAAATTTCAAATTAGTCAATTAATTATTGATAATTACTTATTCTGTTTGATTTTAATCAGGGAAATAACGTCAACATCGTAGATAGATTTGGTTGTAATTGCGTAGTTCTTTCCATTAGATAAGCTTTTTTATTTAAAGACTGTGGCATACATATTTACATTTGAAACCCGATTGCCTTTGTCAACAAAAAAAAAACAACAAACAAACAACAAAACATAGTCGACAAAAAGATAATTTTAATGGAATCCCAGATGATAATGATTTCATTTGCATAACATCTAGTTCACCGCTTGGTCTTTATCAACCTTGTAAATTGCAGCCACTTTTCGTTAGTTTTTAGAGTAGGAGACAAATACTTTATTTATGCCCTATTTAGGATGGGAATTAAAAAAATAAAGCGATTCAATGTGCCTCTCTCTTAAAGGGCACCCCTCTAGCCTTAATGTTTAATGTTCACTTGACTACCAAGCCTACATACCATTAAAATGTCGATAGATGAAACAATACAAGAGTTTGTGTGTTCAAGTTTTCCTGTAATGGGTTCGCATTTGGCATGTCTTTGTTATAATTTGATCAAGCCACACCCGAACATAAGGACAAAGTATCGATTACAACTATAAAAAAAAGGGCGTGGCGACTTTTAACCACACACACACACACATACCACACAAACACATACATACCACACAAACACACATACCCCATACAACACATTTGAACCAAAGAACTAACGACTCAGTTTTACTTACTGACGCGGGCTAAAAGTTAATCTCTTTGTAAAAATAATCTGAATGGATGAATCGATTCCACATGACCACGCAAAATCCAGTCGCGACCTACATATTTTCTCACACCTAATGCAGACTATACCGTTGTCGGCTGGAAGTCTTTTAAGTTTCCTTTACGTCTTCTGTGTCTGTCTTCTGCAAGCAATTTTCTTTGAGCTCAAATATGTGTCCTGCGGCCTTAGCGAGAGCTTTCCAAGTGTCTTTTTTCGAGGCCGTCTTCTGCCTTCAGCTACTTTCCTCCACCAGATAATCTGGATACTTTGGTATCAACAAGCTCGCACAGGCAGTAAACATCCAGTAGAACGTCGTGTATCAGGACGTCAGTTTTACTTTATGGCTGACTGCCGAAGTCTTTCCCATGTTTGAGTTTTAGGAAGCAGAGGTTTGGATCCAGAGTTTTCCTTCTCCAAGGTGGGTAGCCAGCCAAACTGAACGAGCCCATCCTGCCAGAAGCTTACTGATTAAGGTGCCAGTTTCTCGCCGTCTTCTTTAAGTGATAACAATTCTGACGGCGATACCAACCTTGCAGAACTGATACAAAGTAACAAAAATACAAGCTAAAATATAAATACAGAATTACAATAAAATGAAAGACTTATTTAAATAGCATCTTTTCTTATGTACGTGAAAAAAAGTCCGCTTTTTTGATCAAATAAAAACATTTTCAACTTATTTTCTATCACAAAATATAATTATCTTACAAAACAACAAAAAGGTATATTGCCGAAGTGTTTCCAGTATATATTCTAATTTGTCGGTCATAAATACCATTTTCAAACTTGATATGATTTAAGCATTTTAAGGCATAAAATGCGTAGTGAGTGTTTGCCTCTAAGTTTGTATCCAACCTTTGTACATAGATATAACATTCTCCAGCTATTCATGTGTAAGTAATGACAGACTGAGTATAAACAGCTATTTTGGATACGCCCAGAAGATTGATAATCAGTTTTGATTTTTAGATTTCAGTTTGATAATTACGTGGTCACATCTTGCTCAGCAATGTCCTCAGGTAGGAAACTGTATCACCGAGTTTATCATCACACACACACACACTTGTGAGTGACGTCTCTTTAGTGTGATAGTTAAACCGAAATGAGTGCAACTGTTAAACAGAATAACTTTGTTGTTTTATACAGGCGTCCATCAGTCAGCTCAACCACTCACACATTGACTGACTGACTGATTCATTCACTCACTCGTCCACCCATCTAATCACTCATCATTCAAACTCACTTACTAGCCCATCCACTGACTAACACGTACACACGTCACTCACAGGCGAAAGCATTACGTCATTACGTTTCTAAGTTTGTGGGCTGGAAGGAGGACATTTGCTCTCATCTGTTATCTCTATCTCTCTGTCTCTCTTATGAATCTTAGCGTATCTCACTGAATGTTAACTCTATGAAAGTTTGCTTAACAAGAATAGAAATAACTTTGTATTATTTGTTAGTATTGTAAAGCGAATCAATCCTTGGAACCATTTCAAGGGCAAAGAAAAGTGTTTCCTCTTTGTTGATTGAAGAACTTTTTTCTTATTTAAAAAACAAGATCGACATGGGAACACATCATAAGCAAATAGATCTAATACTTTAGCTGATTTTTTTAAATTAAAGAGACATACATTTTGGGACTTTCGAAAATGTAACAAATTATAGCAGGAAAAGAAAATGGGATAGGTGGGGGAGGGGGGAGTTGTTTGGAGTCCATTAAACCGTCTACATCCGGTGTCCAGATGTATGTCTACATCCGGTGTCCAGATGTGTGTCTACATCCGGTGTCCAGATGTGTGTCTACATCCGGTGTCCAGATGTGTGTCTACATCCGGTGTCCAGATGTGTGTCTACATCCGGTGTCCAAGTGTGTGTTTACATCCGGTGTCCAAATGTGTGTCTACATTCGGTGTCCAGATACATGAACTTTCACCTTGTAATCTCTTTTGTGGACCAGTGCGGGAAGGAGATATCTGGGAGTAGGTTTCTGTGCTGCCTTTGGGCGATCAGCAAGCACAACTCAGCCCCTGTTGGGTTTGGAACCCCAACCATGTTGCCTAGCGGTTTTCACCTCTCAGCCACAGATCCCACATATCATTATATGCAATCTGGCTCTGAATTTCCAGAACACCACGAAGACCATGAATTGTTTGAGTTGATTATGAAATGTTTTTCACATGCCTCTTGCATTAAACATACAAACTGGGTAGGTTCTAGAAACTTGTGTAGACATATACGTCCATGCAGTTTATAACAGGACTATAAAAACTATTTCCTGTTGCTTATAAAAGGCTCAAATTTAGTCGATCATAAAATGAATTTGTAGTATAGTGATTTAAATAAATTTAAAAAATTAGAAATCACGCGTCGCTTTTACTTATTTATTTGCTTTAAAATGATTTAAAGCCCGTCCCTCATAAAACCCATGTATCCGCCACTGCTAGAAGTGGCAAAAAGTGTAACAACTATGCAAGAGTATCGGCCCTTGGATTTATTGGCGCGTGACGAATCGTGCAGGTCAACAACTCAGATCAAATAGACTTTGGCAGACGATTTCAATATGTGCTCAATAAGACATTTTTATCCACATCATGTTTCTCATATTAAAGTACATCGTATAGCTTATACACACTACTTGCTGGTTTATTTTAGGTTGTCATCTGCACAGAGGTCTGGGAGAAGGAAACGTCTGCGTTGTTGAAGGGTTTAAATCCCTGGGAGGACTCAATGATTGTTGTTTTCTTCGATTCTGCCTGAGAATAAAGATCTTAAAAGTGCGAGAAAAATGTCATTGAAATTAAAATAAAGACATAGCTTAGCACTTTATTTTGTACACCGGATACACCAAAAAGCTTGCCATTTATAGCAGTAGCAGGTCGATGCTTTAAATTTTTATGCTAACAGTAGATAACTATAGAACCCTCTACTTTCATAAGCGGTTCTCTGACATAGTTGTTAGTGTGTTGGCTTGAGCCCATAAGTTCGAATTCAGGTGGTTCACCTTTTTTATTTTGTATACATAAATGGATTTAAAAAGCGATCGCCCAAATACACATTTCTTCCTTCCTCTACTACTTTTTAACTGGTCCAGACAAAAGATAGGATCACAGCGTATTTAGAAAACTATCAGCATGAAATAGCTCTAAACCCTAACCCTGATTCAAAACCTAACCCTGACTCTAAACCCTAACCCTGACTCTAAACTCAACTTTTCTGTACGGAGTCTCGCGCTTCACATTCAGTGCTATAAATGGGTCAAAGATTTCTATTTGTAAACCGATCATGGCATGTCACGTTTACCTTTGTTTATTGTTTAACAACAAATTCTTTCTTATTGGACTGCATCTTAATAATACACCGTGAAAATGGAGACAACGTCTGGTCGTGTTGACTTACCTATAGGGCTATATCGCCTAACGGGCAAATGCCCGGTGGGCCGCTACCAAATGGACCGGTCTGGTCGCCACCAAAGAAAACAAAATTTCAATGCAGACAACTTTAAATGAAAAGTGACAGCAGAGCAAGACAGAAAGGCCCGAAAACGTTTCGTTGTTTTTTGTTTTTGTTTTTTTTAATTCTTATTACAATTAATTTTGTTTGAAATTCAACAAGAATATACACACAAAAAATACACTATACACTGTACGTATTATTATTTCCAAAACGTTAGACCGTACTTTCTACTATGCACGAGCGGCATGGACTGCTTTGATGTCTTCGAGGTTGTGTTTGGCCTCATCATATTGATGGTCGGCATGGGCCTTTGATGGCACTCCCATTTGTTTTTTTCTTTTTTTTTGCTCCTTCCCTCCCCCGTCTTTTAATGGTTCCAATGAATTTTAACCAAAAAGAGGGATGAGAGAGGTTAAGTTAGAAACGCAGCAAAAAAAATAAAAATAAATAAAAAGATAGGCGCGACAATTAGCTCTTTAAAAATACTTAATAGAAATTAACACATACACACAGCCGCGAAATTGCAAACCAGCCAACTTATTCACAGCTCTTTCTGCGATTTGAAAAGAAAAAGTAAGTTTCTTTTTTTTTTTTTTAATAACAATATCAGGTGACCGAGCCTCGCTCGGATGAATAATTTGTTAAGGAAGGAAATATACCCGAAGTCATTTTGGGAATATTGTTGTAATTACGAAAATGAACGATCGGGTAAATACTATCAATCCGAAGAGTTGCTTTTTCGTTCTGTCAGTTCTCAATGTAATTGTACATGGCGACTAGAACAGAAAGTCCCCCCCCTCAACAGTAGGCCTATAGAAAACCACAGCTCACGTCTTTACCTTTTACATTGCTTCTTTCGTGTAAAACTATTGGGCTATTATAGGCTTGTAAAAAAGTCTTTGCAGTATAACTTCTAAAATGGTTACTTTCTGACATTTAATATTGCAATTAATATATTCATTATGGCTCTGAGACATGGACACTTTACAGAAAACAACTAACACTTCTTGAATGCTTTCACCAAAGATGCTTGCGCTCCATCATGGACATACGGTGGCAGGACCGCACTACAAACAGCGATGTCCTTGCCAACGCCGGTATGGACAGTATAGAGGGACCTCTTATGGTCCAACAGTTACACTGGGCAAGGCACGTATCCCGTATGGGAGACGAACGTATGCCAAAGGCAGTCTTTTTTTTTTTTGGTGAGCTAAAAGATGGTCGACGTAACAGAGGCGCTTCACGGAAATTCTTCAAAGACCAGCTTAGGCGTCAACTTTCCTTGGCTGACATAGAAGAGAGGACCTGGTTGTATGCGGCCTCCGAACGATACAGCTGGAGGTCTCTCACGAAGGCCGCGGGATACACATTTGAGACCAAAAGAAAATCTGCTGCCGAGAACAAACGCAGACGGCGAAAAAAAATCTAAATCAACCACCTGCGGACAATTGTTATGCTTACCCTGGATGTGGCAAAATATGTAGGTCACAGCTGGGGCTGGGCAACCACGGGAAATACTACATTCCTCACTAATCTTCGGACTCAAAGTTCATACCATTTTGCAAGAATATCGCTGTTTGTATTGCGGCCTTTGGTGAAGTCGTTTAAGAAGTATTAGTTGCTTTCTATAAAGTACTCGTGTTTCAGATCCACATAGAGGGGCTGAGAGAATCACTGGTTGACACTGATTTTTGTACACAGGCGGAGCGATTTATTTCGCCACACTTTCGCTTGGAGGCGTCCAAAAGCACGACTATCCCTGATCACATATCAACCTCTCTTTAAAGCAATGCGTCACTTGATACTATGCTTCCCAGATAATGTGAAGTTATCTACCACTTTAAGGGATGTCTATGCGCGGTGATCTTTGGGCTGAGTATGTTTTATTGGGTGACTTTTGGAACATGACTTCTATTTTACCCAGGTTTATAGGTCAACAAAAAAAAAAGGCAGCAGCGTGATGAAAATTCGTTGACCGAGAGCTGGATATCATCAGAGCAAGCCCTAGGCCTATGCTGCCACATTGGACCCCGAAGGTTAAAAAAACCCGCGCTAATTCTAGGTGTAAATTATTAAATTAAACCATTTTAATTTATAATAGGGTTCCCGTGGTCTCATTGTTTTCAAGGAGCTCCTGGAAATCTCCTGAAACTCATAAAAATGTCTTTCAAAAGACAAAATTGTCACTTTGGGGGTGTCAATCAATATGGTAAACGCCAGTCCTACGCGTGATAAAAAAAAAAACGGCATCGTCAGCTTTCATTGAATAAAAATGTAATGCAAATACGAATTTATTTTCTAATACAAAATCTTTATTTTCACGCATTATTCTTATCCCTACCCTTACTGGTCCGCGCGCAATCCATTTGACATAGGGCCCCGCAAATGTTAGTGCCGGCCCTGGTTGTGCAAGTAAGGCATAGATAAGCTGTGTTATGACCATTTCCTATGTTTTGGTATGGGACAGTAGACTACGAAGCACACATTGTAATAATTCACCAGCAAAATAATAACAAAGTAAAAGCTACCTACGGGTGTAAGCAATTAAAGTGTAAACAATTTATAAAGCCTACATACATACATAGGCCTAAAGATATTTAATTTAATTATTTTTCTTCCATAGTTTCATAATGGAGCAATGTACAATAAGATGGTGCGCAAATGTTTAATTACGCCAATTGAATCATTAAAACTTTTTCTTGTTTGCGAAGTAATGTTTTAGTGTACTGCTGTGAGCCTAGTGACGAAAGCGGTGTCAAGGTTTTTTTTCCCCATTGACGTCATATATAAAATTTCATTCATAAAACATTCTAGCCAAAATTAAGTTTTCGATAATGAGCCTTTTCAAACCGATATAAAGGTCGACCTCGAGTTTTCCCGATGTGGCCAATGAGTTGAGAATTTTTTTCTCACTAATATGCACATACCTTGAAATTTTAAAGAAAATCGTTAGAGCCGTTTTCGAAATAAAAAATATATATATGTATAATTATAAATATATATACATACATATATACAAGAATTGCTCGCTTAAGAGTATAGGATAGATCTAACAATACTACACTTAAGGCTTACAAAAAAAAATTATTTAATTAAAAAAAAAAACTAGATCTAAATCAATTTTTATACTATTATTATTATAGCTTTTATTTAACACTACTTTCATGCTTATAGCATACTCAGAGCGCTTTGGTCCAATCTCATTTGTGGACCAGTGGGGGAGGGGGGGGGGGGAAAGATATCTAGGAGATGGTTTCCGTGCTGCCTTTAGGTGCTCAGTAAACATAACTCTGCCTGAGTCGGTTGCTAGGACAAGCCAAGTTCATGCGCACTACGCCTCTCGACCACGCTTCCCACATTATAATTAATGGCAAACTTATGCTTAGTATAAAGTCATTAATGATGACAATTATTAGATCAACAATAATTACAATAATTTATATAGCGCTGTCACATCCGATATTTAATGAAAGGAGATTTATATTTAAATAAACTAGGAGGAAGCAAGAGCTTTTCACATTAAGTATCTCTCTAACCGTTCTGCTTTCTCTTATCTTTTACTGGAATGGGTTGCCTGAGTCATCCAGGAAAATCAATGATTTAGCATCTTTTAAGTCACAGATCAACATGCCTGACTAGATTGGCACATGAAATGCGTAAGACGTAACAATCTTATTTTTTTGAAGAAACGTCTGTAATCTATAAGTAATACCAAAAAGCTTCAAACTCATCTGGCTTCTATTGTATTGTTTATAGTTTCCAGACTACATACATGTATAAATAGAATACACTATGTAATCCTATGAATGCATACCTCCAGTTTTCGATGCGTTATCAAACTTTATATATTTTGTAGAGAATTAGGCTTACGCCTATAATATAACACATGGGCGTAGCCGGGAGGGGAGAGTCTTCAAACCATCACTTGCCTCAGACCTCATTGTCTGAAAGGGAAACTTTACTTACTGCCCCAGTGCAGCCAACTTAAGCAAACTACAGTCACCAAATTTCATGAGCGTAGCCAAAATGGGTTTTGTGGTTACCCTCCCCCTCCAATACAAAATTAAAGCATTTTACCATTTTCTACCAGTCGATGGACTATCAGTGAATAGCAGATTTGGTGTTTGATTTTTTTTAGCGGAAGAGTTGCAGGCTAATTGCACTGTAGATACCTCAGAATAAGCATTTTTTTAAAAGCTTAAAATAACAGAAATAATGCTTGGTTACGGGGCTTCGCCCCGGACCCCACTGTGGGGAGCTCGCAACGCTCCCCCGTACTCCTTAGCTGTCCTTTGGCGGTGTCTACTGTCTTTCCACTAATTATAGAAAGAAGGCATTCTAGGGTAGAAAAAACGTTTGAAAGATGAAAGATCAGAATGTAATGAAGATTAATTACATATACACACACACTAGTATATATATATATATATATAGTATATATATATATATATTGTTATGACATGATTAGGAATTAGTTATTTGTTTCGGGAATAAGGGGAAAGTTTTACTTAGCGACAAATGACGTGACAGATCTGTAAAAAACCAAGAACGCTCTTAGTGACGATAGAAAGAAGACGCTTCGTGTAGAGCAGTAGAATAGATATACGAATTTACGGACATAGCTGACATCGGACGATTCCCTTCTTAGTTATTAAATATATTTGTAAAAAAACATCAGAGTCGACTACCTATTTTGATTGTTTCGGCCGTTCGCCGGTGTTACTGAAGTAATTCGAGTTCAGCATTACTTCCAGTCAGACATAGAGCTACACTAGATATACCTCCAAGCATCAACACCGCGCGGAAGCCTGAACAACGTGGCGACCCCAGACTCGGAGCTTACTGGCAGCAACATCAAGAAGAATAGAAGCCCTCTGTTAGGAGGAGGCAGAAGTTAACGTCATCGGCCTAGTCTGCAGCTAGACCCTGATTATACAGCCACGTCGGCGAAGGAAAGCCAGTGAGATCCTGGACTCGTAGAACTAGGAGGTAACGAAATATAGATCTAGATCTACAGTTGTAATTTGTAAACGCCCATACGTTGTGGCATCGTATTGAAGCCTGTATCGAGAAGGCTACAGTTTTGTGGAAGGGAAGAAAACCGTCCTGTCGATTCCGTACTGAAGAGATATCTCCTGCCCGGCATAGTGAGAACGAACGTGAAGGTCATCTCTGCAAGGCCAAGATCGACCGTTGGGGTCAAGCCAAAGAACTTTTGACGTAGGAGACATCTTACTGCCTACGGCACTTAAGTACAGTAGTGCTAAATTTGATCTACAGCTCGGCTGAATTCTGTGCTACACGTTAGATAGCCTGATAGCCGGTAGTTAGCACTGGACTTTGACTTTGTCGCTGTGTCAATAGTTGGACCGTTCCAGGTTCACGTTGGACAGACGACCACCTGGAACCACCGTACCTGCGTCGGAACCAGCAGCCGGAACCAGACTCTACGCCACCGACGAACCGGAGCCAGACGACAGATCACCGTGAACCAGAACCAGACGCCGTACCACCGAAGAACCGGAGCCATTGCAGACCAGTACCGAAGGACCTTGGAGAGCTGAAACGTTCGTTGTTCTTGTCTCACCGCTAGGGAAGACATCGCCGTGAGCCTTGCCGCCGGGACAGACATTAGCGTAGGAAGAGTGGACCCGAGACTGACGGTGGAGTTATCGCCGCTTCTTAGACAGATAAGTCAAGTATTATTTAACTACTTTCTCCTTAGAATAATTAGAGTCTGTAGGGAAGTGACCACTCGCTAGATTATCACTACCAGGTTAAATCGTGGTGGATTGGGGATATCCTTTAAATTAGGTGTAATCTAGCAAGAGGTCCATATATACGTTTAGCTGTTAATGCGTCCTGTATGTGAGTGTGAATCATTTAGCTAAGCATTTTTTAGTAACATCATGTATTAATTGTTTGCAATACTCCCGTCTTAAGTCTTACTGTCAGACGAAAGTCTCATTCATTAGAACTAGATTTATAGTTTGGTGTTTATCGTATTTAAGTTTATTTTCATAGTTTATTTGTATGAGGTGTAAGTTATATACACTCCTGGCTGTGAAAGCAGGTAAGAAGTAACTAACTAAGATCTAGCGTAATCTAGACTAGATCTGGGGAACAATCGAGGTGAAGCCTGATTGCCCATTTGTAATTTTAGTATTTGTAAATAGACAGGTTGGTCTATTTACCGGCCACTAGTGTTGAGTAACACGTTGCCGGTTGAGTGTGCGTGTGTCGCACATCGTATTCAGTCGGGTCAGAGTGTAGCCTATACACTTGTACCAGGGATACTAAGGGTATCGTGGGAAAGGGTAGAAGTGGTTATTAGTCTAAGTTGGTAGTCTAGACTTCAAGGGTTTGTTTGTTGGTATAAGAGATACCATAATTTCGATAATACGTAGGATAAAGTAACAAATAAGGAATATGGCAACTACTTCAGGTTACGACCTAGAAGAATTTAGAAAAAAGCTAATTCATGAAGCCAAGACAGAATTAGAACTGCGAGGCAAAGAACTAACTGCATATGTGCAGCAGATGGTGGCGGCGGAAGCAGAGCGCTTGGAAAAGGAGAGAATTAGAGAAGCAGAACGCTTAGAGAGGGAGAAGGTTAGAGAAGCGGAAAAGGCCAGAGAAAAGGAAAAAGAAGAAGCAGATCGCATAGAGCGGGAAAAGGTTAGAGAGGCAGAAAAGTTGGAGAGGGAAAAGGTTAGAGAGGAGGAACGTGTAGAGAAGGAGAAGAAAGAAGAGGCGGACAGAAAAGTGAGAATTCAAGTTGAGCAGATGAGGATAGAGGCTGGTGTAAGTGTGCCCATCGAAGGGAACAGCAACAATAGCGCCAACATAGAAAGCCATAGTAGCGCCGCATGGATGAAAAAGAAAATACAACCTTTTGCGGAAGACAAGGACGACATCGGCGACTATCTGAAACACTTTGAAATTAAACTAGCAAAGTTTAATGTCCAAGAGAGGGAGTGGTCCGAAATCTTGTTGGACTTCGTACATGGGAAAGCCCTCACGATTTGCCAAAACCACGACCACTCGATGCAAAACAGCTATCAGGTGCTAAAGAAGGAACTGCTAAACGCATACGGGCACAACGCGGCAACATTCCGAAAGAAGTATTACGAAAACACTCCATCCAGCCAAGTTGATCCTCAAACAACTATCAACTCAGAGAAGGACTTCTTCACTAAATGGCTCGGATTCGAGAATATGGAGAACACCTACGAGGGGTTGAGGAACTTTATCCTGATTGATAATTTTCTCAATAAATGCGATCTCCAGCTGCAGTCTTTTGTAAAAGAAAGAAACCCTAAGGTAATTGAAGACTTGGTAGAAATCATTAGGACCTTTAAAAACGCGTACCCAACCAATCCACTTTCAGTTAGAGACCACAAAAAGGTTATTGACCTGGTGAATTATGTAAAGAGAAATCATGGTAATGAGAGGGACACCTATGGTAGGAGAAAGGATAGGTCCAGGGAACGTGGGAACAATGATAGGGATAGTTATGATGGCATAAAGGATAGATCCTGGGAAAATGAAAACAATGGCAGGGAAAGTTATGATAGGAGAATAGACAGACCTAAAGCGGGTGAGAGAAACCTTAGGGACGTTACATGTTTTAACTGTCAGGAAAAGGGACACATGGCATACCAGTGTAGGAAACATAGAGGGAATGGAGCTGGCAATTGGAATACACAGGATAATAGTGGCACTAGTGATAGGAGAAGTAATCAAGGAAACCGTAGACAAGTGTCACGTACACAGTATCTATATTTAGCTCGTCAGCAACCTCGGGTAATTTCTCACGCGGAGATATGTTAATTAGTGTAACTTGGGCTTCATTTATTGGTTGCAATGAGCTACGTGGGACACGTGACATCGCTTGAGCCCGGGAAGGTTCTGGGTTTATTAGGCAGTCATTGTATGGAACTTGGAAGTGAAACATCTACTAAAGCTTTGTATTAGAACTCAATTATATTATTGTGTAGATCTATCATTTTATTCAAGTACGTTTAACCATTGTAATTATTTGTGAATAGTTTTTTCAAGTTCTGAATTAAAGTAATTGTTTTAGACGAAGAGAAGTTTCTTCATTGAATACAGTAACATACTTAGATCGACTTAACGATTGACAACTTCTAGATGATCAACTGGCAACATTTAGAATGATCGTATTATCAACTAGATCTAGCTACTTCTATACGAACATCTTATTAAAAGAAGATTTCAAGATCCTCGGCAATCACGATCATCGTTAGTGTGATACAGGTCAAGATAATCTTCAACGTGACATCTATCATTGCATCTTCATAGATCCTGACATCCACTGATCGATGGTTGTGACAACAAGAGAGGGATAATCGGCCACCAGATAGGGTTAATTTTGTACGGAGCATCCAAGACAGGGATCGTGATAGTAGGGATAGTGAACCAGATGAAGAAATTAACTACGTTGATTGTGGGGAAGATAGATTTAAATTATATCCGGGCATGATAAATAATAAGCAGATAAATGTGATCCGGGACACAGCTAGCAGTACACTCGCAGTTCGAGGAGGATTAGTTAAGTTCAAGGATTATTTAGGCTATACCAAATCAGTGAGATTGGCAGACGGCGCAGTTAAGAGGTTCGAAGCATGCAAAGTGTTCCTTCTATCTCCATTGTATACAGGGTATTGTGAAGGGGTAGCCATGCCGAGGTTATCTAGAGATGTTTTACTTGGAAATGTAGCAGGTGTCAGAGCCGCTTCTGATAAACAGGTTAGAAGTTGGAAAAGCAGGTATGGCAACATGAGGCGAAACAAACCTAGAAAGGACAGAATTTGTTTTAACTGCCATAAACAGGGGCTAAAGACTGTTGGAGTAGGGCAGAACAGTCTGAACAGAAGATTGCGAGTTCGGATAGGAGGCACAGGTCTGTATCCGATAGTGATGATAGAAGAGATGACTGTGGTAGCGGTAATCGCAACTCATACAGTGGTAGAAGGCCGCACGCGGGCTATAGTGGTGTAAGAAGAGATGTTAACTCCAGTTGGAGAGAACAAATGTCGTGTAGATAGCCTGTGAAACATAGCACTATACGACCGTAGTGTGTAAATAAGTTGGATTTTATTTAAATTGTTTATTCTTAATTAATTGACTTAACTAGTAGTCATAACTAGACGGGTATTAGGTTGTTTTAAGGTATCTTGGAATAGGATATTTATATTATAATATACTGGTTATTTATTTCGGGTAATATGTATGAATTGTATGTATGGATGTATGAATAGATAGGGCATTTATAAGGCGACGATGTATTGATATCAAGGGAAAGTAAGTTTTATAAGTTATTCCTTGTTGTTGATCATGATCATACATCAGTAAAGAGTTAGGTCGTGAGGGGGCAAGTAAGTGGAGAGAGAAAATTAAATACACTTGAAAATGCCCGAAAGAACGTTAGGTGTATAGTGGGTGAACGAGTATTGATAAATGTCAATTTGTCATATTAGGTAAAATGTCTGTCCTGACGTGTGAGCGAAAGTGGTGTAACCTCTGGAATGTGATGTGATAAAGTATAGATAGACGAACTATGTCGGCGGTCACCTATGGCGCATCACATTGGACAATATCACTTTATGACATTTGAGGGAATTGGTGTTCAGATCAACTTGAGTTTGGGACAATGATGAAGAAGTTGAAACCGAAATCAAGACTCAAGTTGTGTTGTCTTTTATGTTTCCCTACATTTTGGCCCTTGCACAATGTAAGACTAAGACAGTAGATAAAAAATTGACTGGCAATTTTTTTTAGCGGGAGGGGAAGGAGTTGTTATGACATGATTAGGAATTAGTTATTTGTTTCGGGAATAAGGGGAAAGTTTTACTTAGCGACAAATGACGTGACAGATCTGTAAAAAACCAAGAACGCTCTTAGTGACGATAGAAAGAAGACGCTTCGTGTAGAGCAGTAGAATAGATATACGAATTTACGGACATAGCTGACATCGGACGATTCCCTTCTTAGTTATTAAATATATTTGTAAAACAACATCAGAGTCGACTACCTATTTTGATTGTTTCGGCCGTTCGCCGGTGTTACTGAAGTAGTTCGAGTTCAGCATTACTTCCAGTCAGACATAGAGCTACACTAGATATACCTCCAAGCATCAACACCGCGCGGAAGCCTGAACAATATATAATATATATATATATATATATATATATATATATATAAATTGCGGATTGGGGTAAAAAAATCCCCCCCCCCAAAACCGAAATATATGACATCCCATTCGTGGGCCGGTTTATATGGTAATGCCGGGCCGATTTTGATACCCAGTCCGCCCCTGCTTACCTAGACTAATAGAAAAGTATATATGAAAGTGTATATAAAAGTGTATACCTTACTGCATATAATATCGTCAAGTGAGTAATATGGTAAAGTGAGTAAAGTATCCCTTTTGTACTATATTATGTGCAGTAAGGTATACACTTTTATATACACTTTCATATACACTTTTTTATTAGTCTAGGTAAGTCAACACGACACGACATGGGACTCTATATACTTGAGAACTGAGTAAGCATTTGTACCCCAATGACACCCCCCCCTCCCATTTTCTCCTCATTCTATTCCTGGGGCTTAAGGTTTTTATGCTAATTGTCAGTTCTGAAAAGATTGGAACCATCCACTAAGGATGGCGCAAAATGAATAAGAACGAGAACCGAACTCAGTAGTCTGGTCAACAATTTAAAGCACTTTGGAAAGCCAAAAGGCTAAGCAAGAGATAGTTTGTATATATGTCAACAAATACTATACTTTTCAGAAGTAAAAAAAAATGTTTGGGAAATATTTCACAGACATTTCAATATAATAAAATGTAAAAGCAATAACAAAGACAAAACAAAAACAGAATAAAATTTTTAAAATCTTTGCAAAGGTTCTTACAGTATCTGGTTGATAAAAGTATAATCCCTAAGGCTTAAGTTTATTTTAACATAAAAACTGATGATTCGAAAGTTTTATGGAAGTGATAAGAGAGATGTTAGATTTTGTCTCTACACGGCATACACATTTTTTTTCTAAGGAATCTTTGTATCCCGTGACTCTTAGTTTCAATTAGCTCTTGGGTGTAAGATCGAACTTACAGATCACCCACATCTATGTTTTTTCTGGGTTTAATCCTACACACTCTTCTATTTCAGAACTCTCCCATAAGTTTGAGGTCTTTGAAAGTTAAGCTCTGTGTACATCTTGTGTGTTTGTGTACTTGTGTGTTTGTGTGCTTGTGTAAGCAAGTTACGGGTATGATGACATCACGCTCTAAAAATCAATCAACTGTGCTGTGTGACCACGTCATTGTCCCAATCGATCGATCAGCAGTTCGATATACAGAGTGAACTTACGTAATTTGCGGCTTCTTGTTTTGAACCAGGAAATTTTCTAGAATTGATTCCCCTCTGCCAGCACTATCGGTAGTTCTAATAAAGGTTAGGGCCTAAATATTTTCAATACGTCTTTCATTCCTTTCTTCCTCCTTTTTTCATAAATGTCCTAAGAGCTGAGTCTTGGAACCTTTGGCCTATGAAAGCTCGCCTCTATCTGTCTACAGCAGGCATGTCAAACACGGCGTTCTTTGCAAGTTTACCACTTGGCCACCTCAAGAATTATTAAAATAATGTTAAATTATTAAGCGTTTAACAGTCACCACTAATTTTCAGGTAAACAAAACCCAACTAAACCGTAACACTCAACTTTGTTGAACTTATTCAGTATTCTTTAATGATCAGATTAGGAAACAAATAAATTTCGGACAATGTATTTTAATCACACCATAAATAAGCCTATATGTTAGAGTTAGACTTACAAAAAATTATCAGTTATTAATATTATAACTAATGTGGAATTTAGTGACTACTAGGCCCCCCCCCCCCCCCCCTTTGCATATTCAGTTTATTCAGTACTGACTGCGGTTACAAGACAATTTAATTTCACAGAATGATGAAGAATCAGTAACTAATAGAAAAACTAAATACGAGTGTGACGTTAAAGCTGTCCAAGTAATTAGTCCAGAAAAAGTGAAGGCAATCAAAGAAATAACGTTAACTAGTGGCAGATAGATTAAATGACATGTCAGTCAGCTTGCGTGAACAATTAATGAACAAAATAGTTTATTTTGAATTCTTTTTATTGGCTCTCGATGTGTCCACTGATGTAACGGCTGTAGCACAGTTGGCTTTATTCATAAGGGCCTTTGAAAGAAATCTCGAGATACATGAGGAACTACCTGAGCTCTGTTTTCTGAATAACACCACAACAAGCGAGGACGTTTTTTGAGAAATTACAGGAGGAGATATTGCAGTACAATTTACCTTTTGGTAAAGCAATCTAGTCTAGGGACACCAACCATGATTGGAGTTAGAAATGCAAAAATAAGAGAGATTGATGCTAATTTTAAATTTGCTAATTTTCAGTGCAAGAAGCATTATGTGCAGAACAATGACGTCTTAAGTTTTGCTAAGACCAGTTTAAATCGATATCAATTTTATTCGTGCCCGTGACTGAAATCATTGCCAATCTATATCTATAGAATTCTCTTCATGGCTCAAGGGTTGGGACACCACGTAAAGGAAAGATCACTCTTTTATTTCTACAAGTCATAGTAGAGTTACCTTAAGAAAAAAAAAGAGGGGGGGGGGGAGAACAAGTTGTATTCACCCGTCACAAAATAGCAGGGCTGGACTTAACCTTTGTGCCCAAGAAGTCATGGAAAGATCACTCTTTTATTTTTTTTTACCCCATGTATTTGTATCGACGAAAAAGGGGGGGGGGGGGGGGGAGAAAACACGTAATTTACTCTGTATTCACCAGTCACTAAATAGCAGGGCCGGAGTCAACCGTTGTGGGGCCCAATGCGAAATGGATTTTGCGGAGCCAAGTTTGAGTAGGGATACGGATAATAATTGAAAATTAAAAGTTTGTATTAGAAAATAAATTTGTCTTTGCATTTTATTCATTCTTTACTACGTACAGAATTATGATACGAGCCTTGGGTGTAGCGAAGTCATGCAGTATATCATAAAAGTTTTATTTCCTACATAGATCACGCTCAATAGCAAGAAATACCAAATGTTTCAATCTATTTACGAGAATTGTTGACCTCAAGTAAATCTTCAAAAGTTTGAGGCGCGAGAAGCTTCTTTCACCAGACTACAGAATTACGGTTAATACATAATGCCATTTTTTATCGCGCTTACGAGTTTTCCATATTGAATGACACCCCAAAATGACCATTTTTGTCTAAATATTTCAGGAGATTTGTATGTTTTCAAAAGATTTTAATAATTTTCGAGGATTTCCATGACTTTTTGGTATATTTTGCAATTTCAGGAGATTTCCAGGAGCTTGTGGTAAATTAGGAGGCCGCGGAAAATCTGTTATAAGTTATAAAATGGTTTAATTTAATAATTTACATACCTAGAATTAGCGCGAGTCCTATGAAAGTACGGGGCCCACTACGGTCACATAGGTTGCAGTGGCTTTATGCCAATTCTGCAAAATAGAGGCGTATGCTACATCGCCGGTCGACTAGTTTTGAATGTTTATGCATGACATTGGACACGAATTTGATTGTGTTCCCTACTACACAGAAGTCCGCTGGCTCTCTTGTCATAAAGTATTGAAGAGATTTTTTACACTGCGTGAAGAAATTGTTTTGTTTCTGAACTAGAAAGTTGAACCTGTTGAACATTTCCAAACTGACGAATGGGTTCAGGATTTGGCATTTGCAGTTGATCTCACTAGTCACCTGCAAGACTTGAATTTCAAACTTCAAGGTAAAGACAAAATTGCACAACTGCGTGTAATATTGTGAAGCGCTTTCAAAAGATTCATGAGGAATGCAGTATCTCCCGTGGCTATGCAGCCCCAGCTGTGACCTACATATTTTGTCACATCCAGCGATGGCATAACCATTGTCGCCAATGGTCAATTTAACAATCACAGTTACGACGTAGATAAACCAAGTAACAAAAGAAAACCTTGTTCACTTCTCAACGTGTCAGGAACTAAAGAGATTAAATACGGCTGAAACATTTAGTACCTGGAGTCACCTGAAATCGTTATTATTATATTATTATTATTATCGTGATTTCGATTCATACGAGCAACAATTTTCGTTGTTTGTATCTCCATTTTCATTGGCTGCTGATAATGTGCAACTAGAGCTGATAGAATTGCATTAAGGTTCTTTGTTGAAATTTTACAGTTATTTACCTGAACGGTACGTTAAATTGCGAAAATTTGCATCCAGAATTCTTGCTGTGTTTGCAAGCACTGATCTCTGTGAGAAGCTTTTTTCCAGGTTTTTTTTCCATAATGAAGACTAAAAAAGCACGTTGGAGATTATGTCATCAAAATTTGTCATCAGTGATGAAAATGTCAGTGGCAAACCAACTTTAACCTGACATTAATAAATTTGTAACCCAGAAAAGATGTTAAGCATCAGGATAACGAAAATAATGCGCAATCATAGTAATTTTTAATGAACAAAATAGTACTACAAATTTAGCTAAGTGACAGGTATTCCATTAATGATTGTATTATATTGCATTGTTTCCAATTAAATAAAACAAGTAGGCTATATTTTCCAACTAAATTTTGGCTGCGGCCCTTCAAGTTATTGTAAGATTTTTATGTGGGCCATACACCTTAATGAGTTTGAATGCCTGGCTTATAGTAAAAGCCTAGTGAGTAAAAAAATATATGGATATTCTTTTTAAAAAATCTGTTCTCAACTTATAGGTCGAGACTCCCTTGGAGTCGAATTACAATTTATAGATAAAAGCTGCAGACAGCTGAATCAGAAAGATTTTTAGGCGTTTCAATTGTCTCAGTACGAGCCTTACAATTAACATGTGGTATTTAAATGATGCCAATGTTAAAGACGCGTTTCTCTTATGCCAACTGGCTGATACAGCTTTCCTTTAAAATGTAGTTTATTTTAATGTATTTAATAACATCTATGGAATGCACTGTAATTCTTCATCCAGTTTTTCAAATATCCAATGCACCTTTGGTATGTAGATTGAGAGTGTGACATAAATGTCATGCACTCGTCTTTGTAGCAGTATTGTCACTTTTCCTGTTTTGCAGAATTTGCTTTGTTGAATTTAAGGTAATGAAATCCTCCAGAACAGATGTTTTTTCTTCTTTAATAGCTGCAAGTTTTAATTGAAGCACGGACATCAAAGAATGCAAAAGTAGAAATAAACTTCTGCCAAAAGTTTTAACACAAAAAAAAAACAACTCTTCGTCAACATCGGTGTCTGATGTACACTTAGGAAGTACGCCTTCAATGCTGAGGAAAGCTGGAGCATCCTGTCCATTGGCTATAATGAGCTAAGCCATCTAGTTTTGATGTGGTATAGATCTAGTATCTGCTACTAATTAATATCCACAAAATGACAAATCTTTCGGAGCCTCTTTGCCTACAGTAGAGGTAGAAAAATAGTTGGAAACTTTTAGCTTCAATCTTTACCGGCGGAAAATCTGCATACAGTCGTGAAGAATATAAGCTGGAAGTACCAACGCCAACACGCGGCTTCTGAAGCTCCATTTTTTAACTGTAAAAACACGTTCTTTCTTTGTTTCCTCCAAAGTTGACATCGGCACTTTCTCCTACGAATACAACACATTTAGATGCCAAACTGTATTTCATAATAGTGTTCATTTTTTTAAATTAAATTTTTAGGTCATAGCATGCTACGTTAGTCTACTGGAAAATGTCCTATTTAATGGCGTCTCACATACCTGTGACGTGGCAACGAACTTTTGGTCTAAAGTACCCATAAGTTGTGACGTGCAGGTCAGGGTTCTATAACGATTGGTCTGGTATATAGTCGCAGTAGAAATACGCCTCCGGTCGACTTGTAGGCTACTTGTTTAATTCTTTTAATTTCAAAATGATACCAGTCTTAACCATTTCATCATCCGTATGTAGTATTGTGGGTTTGAGATTTGCATATTTGTGTTTCCTGCGTGTCTGTACTAATGAAGATATCATCTTTGCATTTCTGATGGAATATTTGAGCAGTGTCTGCGTTCAATTGAAAAGTGATGCATTTTGTATCTATGAGTTATTTGTATCTTAATTTTTGTCATCTTTTTTTTTAAAAGTTCTTAGTATTTTTGTGTATTTACATTGATATCTTATCTACAATACAAAGGACAACAAAACAAACTGGCGAAGACTTCCAAGGGCGCAGTCGTTATAATTGAATGTTCCACAATATCTGCTTCACCGGAAACAAAAGTTTTGATTTATATTGTAAAGGGAATAATTTGAAGTCTAAGTGCCATTTTTTTCCTACGAAAATTGGTAACAATAACATGATATTTCATGATCATTTACACTGTTATTTGTAAAACATCAGCCGAAGACTACCACTGCAGATTTAGAAACAAGAGTAAATTTGCTTTCGACAATTTAAAATGTTATTAATATATCAAATTATTATACGTAATTGTGTTATCTATTTGGGAGCTAAGAATGTGCATATTTCTATTTATTTATCGTTGTTATCTATACAGAAAGTTCACGTTCGCTACTCGTGAGAAGTTTAGTAAAATTTCGTTTTTTGTAGATTGAGTATACTTTTTAAAGGTAATTAATTCATTTAGTAAGTGTAATGGTTTTGGCTACAGTATATCCTCAATATTCTGTTTGAGCACATGAAAAAATGTATGAGCAAATGTATGAGGATGAATAGTTAAATTCAGTATGTTTTATGCGAGCACCATGAGTACAGCTGAATCAGAGCCAAGATCTATGAATGTCACTGGCGGATCCAGAACTTTGGAGTGGGGGGGGGGGGCGATTTTTTGCCAAACCCTAACCCTAACGCCCAGTAAACCCTAACCCTATGCATAAACGTGCGTACGATATATGAGAATAAAATAAGACTGTTTATCAATCTTCGGCGAAAAAAAAATAGTCATGTTGAGGCCTTTCTCTTGCAAACCCCGACGCCAAAAGCGTTTTCTTGCATTTTTCACGGCTGAAAAGCATTCTTTTGACATCTACAGCTCATTATTTATTAATTCGGTTCGGGGCGAAGCCCCGACTTCAAAAGCTTTTCTTGCATTCTTCACTGCAGAAACGCATTCTCCTGACATCTACAGCTTATTATTCATCAGTGAGGTTCGGGGCGAAGCCTCGACGCTAAATCGTTTTCTGCATTCTTCACTGCAGTAACGCATTCTCCTGACCTACAGCTATAGAAGATTTAAGTATTTTGTTTAGTTCAAGAGTTTAATTATCTTTAAGACTCGCGTCCCGTCTTTGTCCTTTTTGGGTTTTACTTTAAAAAGTAAAATTGATGTTTAGTTTTATTGTTTTAACTTTGAATGTACATGTTTTGGTATTTGTCTTACACATTTGTCTTTGTTTATCATAAAGTCTATAGATCTAGTAGTTCTAGTAGTGGTAATTATAGTTTAACAAGAAGCATTTTTCTACTCAACACAGAGATGAAACTATAGATCTAGTTATACTGCAAATTGGTCTTCTTCCATATTATTTGACAATAAACTCAAAGAACTATTCTATTATCCTTATGAAATACAGTAGCTGATGGCTCGCAAGAACATAGAAACTTTATCTGATAAGCTTTTTTGAGACCAAAAAATCACAAATTACAACACGTTTCATGAAGAGAGATTTGACATTTCTTTTAATGCTAGCATAAGGTTTAGATGCCTAGAAATGCAGCTGTTTTAACATTAACGGTTAATTTTTTCTTGAATTTAGTCACTGCCCATTCTGGGAGGAAAAACTAACACACATATTTCTGTTTCAAACTAACTATTACTTAAGAAAAGAACATACAATATTTTATGTTCTACATATCTTAATATTCTGAATGAATTAGTAAATAACGTTTTTGTAAAAGAATTTTTAAAGAACTACAATCTATCTTTTCTACGTCTGTGACTGTCAGAGCGAAAAATTATGTTTATAAAGTTATACAAAATTATACCTAATACTTCATACGTAATATTTTGGCATACGAACAATACAAACGTATGAGCAATTCATTATAATGGCTACTACTACTAACAAGCTCTTATAGTGCAGTGCAGGTGCAAGACGGGTATATAGTTATCTCAGTTCAGGCCAAACTTGAAATGACGATGTTCCCAATTCCGTGAGGAAGAGCAAGCAGTTTCTCGTATTCTTTACGACTGCTACAGACTTATTCATCTTTGTATCGACAGGTCTAGGTAACTACCTGTATGGTGACATATGCACATAACGCACAGCAGGGTTTGTGTCCAAATCTTCTGCTAGAGAAAAGCTCAGTCTTTCCGGCCTGAAATCAAATGGAGTTTAATGATGATGATGATGATGAAAGTAACTCTTATGTAGACACTCTATCTGCTAACAGTACATGTGTCTATAAATGTATAAGAAACATTCCAATCGAAGATTCAGCATTGCAGCAAGTGGGCCTCTATATGACCATTGTCTTTGCCAATGCTGTCATCTCAGCGTGTATCGGACTCTCCGGCTTCCTGCTCAACCTCATCAACATCTTGGTCTTTGTGAAAATGGGCTTTGGGGAGTTCACCAACGTTTCCTTACTCAGCCTTTCAATGGCCGATGCTGGGGCGCTCCTGTTTTTTTTACCGCGAACGTTATTCTGTACAACCACACTGACGCCTAAGGCGAGTGACAAGGAGTTGATGATCTATGTGGCAGTGACCACCCCGCACGTTTGCTTTGCAGAGATTTCTGGAATCTGTACTGTCTTTCTGGCATTGGAGCGCTTCATCTGCATCGCAGTACCTCACCGTGTTAAAAGTTTAATGACGATTTAGAGAGCCCTTACTGTAAACCTTCTAATTTTCATGTATATAACTGCCAATAAGCTACTTATATCGGATACCTCGGATATCTAGTGACTGATAAAGGGTTTAGTATGAACAATGAAACAGAATCGGTCTTTGGTCAAACATCGCTATTCCGAGTTTTCGATAACGTCTCAACATTGATAGACACATTCACCCAACTTACAACGTTTCCTGCAATGGTCTTCGTGACAGGGGCGACCATTCATATATTTAACAACAGTGTAAAGTGGAGGCGTGGTGTTACCTCCCCTGGTTTAGGCTGCACGATTTCCAACAAAGAGAAGAAACTGTCCAAAATGGTGATACTTATATCTGTGGTGTACATTGTCTGCTTGATGCCGGCCTTTTTGGCTACGTTGGTCATGCTGTGGTTAGAGTCGTTTAGTATGACCAGTACATACTATTTCATGTTTATGGTCATATCTTCTGTGCTGTTAAACATCGACGCCATCAATTCAACGTTACATTTCTTATCTACGTGCACATGAGCAGTAAGTTCAGAAAAACTCTCAAGTCATTGTTTCTTTAGAGCTCTTCAATCTCATCATTCCTTGGAGAACGAAATCCCAACACAACGAAAACATCTCAAGATTAACCATCTTAACGCATTTAATGCATTTTGTTTTTGTTTAAATGGAAATGTTATTGAAGAAATCTTTTTTATCTAAGGATCTTCTGGCGTGCAAAGCGCTTTCGTTTAATAAGAACTAATACAACAAGATTAAGTTTGTGTTATCACACAAACTCAGAGGCGGCCTAGGTCGGATCATTGTTGGATCCACCTATTCACAAGGAATATTTTGTTTGGTTGTCTAAAGTAATAATGTTTCAAAGATTCATTTGTCATTGTAAAAATGTTTTTGTTTTTTTAGATAGCAGCGAGCAGGGTATGAACCCGGCGACGTCGAGACAATCAGTCTAGCACGCTAACCACACGACCAGACATTGCTGTTAACTTAATAACAAAATAAATAGCCCATTATTGATAAAGAGATTTTTTTTTAGACATTTTGGCATGATAACTTCCGTATATGTACAATATGTCAAACGAGCAATTTTAGACTATCTTTTGGCATTGTTTTGTAATTGAAAACAAAACAGGTATCGAGCTTGATCAGAGTGCATCTTTAACAAAGATTTGACTGCAATCCGACAAAACTTTGTCGTCCATGTTGTGTGTGTGTGTAATACAAGTAAAGTAGAACATTTTGTATCAAATCAACCTTTATAGAATCTGTCTATTTTTAGGGCCCTCAAAAGGGTCTTAAAAACAAAGAGCAAGAGCTCACATCCGTTCAATGATTTTAATTATTTCATTGGCTGCATGACCTTAAGCAGCTGTTCACCTAACAGAAAGTAAAAAAAAGGCATAAAAAGTTGTTTTACATTTTAGAATTTCAGCTTATCTGGTTGCATGTCAGTGTAGAGTTCAATCTCAATCAAAATAGGGATTAGCTTGAAGAAATTTTGCTTCGCTTCCAACTTGACAAGCACAGCATTGCTCGAGAACTTGGTTTCAACAGCGCTAGTTCTTGAGAAAGCCAGTGCGGACCTGTCTCCATAGAGTACAATCCATTCCCCAGTACCATCTTTCTTCTCCTCCAAGAGGACTCTGACCTAATACTTGCCAGTTGCTGAAAGAAATCGAGATCAACCAAATACATAAGCAGTTCGGATAACTGCCTTTAAATTGTTAATGAGTGTTGAAACTAATACCACACAACTTAAAAAAGCTACATTCTGTCTAAATATTCTGGAGTGATTTTTTTCTCCGTCTAAACCTCCAAACAGCCGATCTCCACCCACCATGATCGAGATTTTAGGGGGTTTAAAAAATCTATTAAATTTGAGAATCAACATTTTTATTTTTAGTGACAATTTATTATTGAAATATATACTTAGTCATAATTTTCCCCCAATCACAACTCCGGTACGTCCACTCTACACCAAGTGACCTCAGAGTCATAGAGAAGATAGGGTCTGCTAGAATCACTTAATTTCTTAACGAATATAAAATAAAAAATATATTTAGTGATTAATTTTTTCCCCTATCAAAATCCCGGTAACTCCACTCTCCACCAACCGACCTGAGGGTTAAAAGGGTCTGCTATAATCACTGAATTTCTTATCTAATAAAATTATTAATTATTTATCTACTGCACGATATGCCGATGAGGAAAAAATAAAAAATATCAAATATCAATTTATCTATGGAATGCCACAATCACTAAGTTTCCATTCGAAACAACAACATATTTATCTATTGGTTTCAACTTGGAGTGCACCGAATAGTACTTTGTGATATTCGGCCGGAGCCGAATATGGCCGAATAGTAAAATATTATGTTCGACCGGAGCCGGAACCGAATGCCTACATGTTTTGAAAATAGCTTGTGTTGCTGAACATTTTGCAAAAATTGTTAAATAACATACCTATATTGGTATTGATTTTTTTCCTCTTATCTACATATATATATATATATATATAATTGTCTTCTTCCCTCAACAGTTTGGACTAGAAGAAGTAAAGGAAAGATCACTCTCTTACTTCTGCGGATAATCCACGAGAAAACAAGAGTAGTATTCACACTACGGCTGACTGGCTGCGCGCTTGACTGTCGTTTAAATTTATCAAACCCTGCCCGCTCCTATCCCTCTTTGTCCTGCGGGAGGTTTGGACTAAGAAATAATCTAAGTAATCTACTATGTATATATATATATATATATGAAAATAGCATAGCCGGACTTAACCATTGTGGGGCTCTATGCGGAACTCTATGCCAAGTTTGGGTAGGGAAGCGGATAATAAGTGAAATTTAAGAGTTTGTATTAGAAAATAAATTCGTCCATGCATTTTATTCATTCTTTACTACGCACAGAATTACTTGACGAGCCTTGCGTGTAGCAAAGTCATACAGTATATCATAATAATTCTGTTTCCTACATAGATCACGCTCAATAACAAGAATTACCAAATGTTTCAATCTATCTTTGAGGATTGTTGACCTCAAGTAATTCTTTATTAGTTTGAGGTGAGAGAAGCTTCTTTCACCAGATTACACAATTACGGCTAATGCATAATGCCTCGCGTAAGATTGGCGTTTTCCTTATTGAATGACACCCCATAATGACATTTTTTTTCTATATATTTCCGTATATTTTAAGGACGTTTTCGTATACTTTGTAATATCGGGAGATTTCCAGGAGCTCCTGGTAAATCGACAGGAGGGCGCGGGAAATCTGTTTAAAGTAATAATATGGTTTAATTTAATAAATTATACACCTAGAATTAGCCGGGTGCTGTGAAAGTGCGGGTCCTATGAAAGTGCGGGGCCCACAGCGTTCGTATAGGTTGCAGTGGCCTAAGACCGGCCATGCAAAAGAGCAGCATATGCTATTCCGCCGGTCGACTAATATACCTAATTGTTTCAAACTATTACTGATTGATGAATTAAAGCTTACAGTATTAATAAACAGAGAGGCATAATTAGCTAATCTGAGTAGCATGAGTGTGTGTTTATGTACGAGGCCACCAACTGTAAACGGGTGGTGGTGGACAATGTAAAGTATGTAATTATATATTTAACTAGTTACTAATGTAAATATCTCAAAAGTAAAGTGCAATCTGGCTTATATAGTGGATGGATGTAAGTATTCATGAATTTCAAACCAACAACTGATCATCAGGTTTGTAATTTTAAGTCCAAGGACCGCTTCTGGCTTCAAGGGCTTAATACTGATCATGGGCGTAGGTGGGGGGGGGGGGGTTCTTGGGGTTCAAACCCCCTCCTGAAATGAAATCCCCCCACGGGTGAGGGGATCAGAATTTAGTGACTGATTTTTTGCTTTGATTTTGTTTATTTTAGGTGAGATTTTAATACTAAACCATCACTTGCCACAGCACAGCCAAGGGAGTTTTCAGTTTAAAACCCCCTACCAGGGGGGTTTTGAGTTTAAAACCCCCTACCAGGGGGGTTCGAGTTAAAAAAAAACTACCAGGGGGTTTTAAGTTTAAAACCCCCTACCAGGGGTTTTTGCAGTTAAATCCGCCTCTTCTATAAAGCAAAACAAAAAAATGCAAACGACAATGCCTTAGTGCCAAGATCACAGTTAAGAAAGATTTGAATTTAAAACCCTCTCCCGAATTACGATAAACCCCCTCTTCAATATAAAAAAGCAAATTACACACTTGAAATTCTATGAGCGTAGCCAAAGAAGTTTTGAGTTTACCTCCCCCGCCCCCCTTAAGTAGGTTTTAAAGCTAAAAAAATACCTCTTCAATACGCGGTATTAAAAAAAGCAAATTACGCACTCAAAATGTTATGAGTGAAGCTAAATGGGTTTTGACTCAGTTTTGAGTTTAAACACCCCTTCAGCGGGGTTTGAAGGTAAAAAATACCTCTTTAATATTAAAAACAAAGCAAATTAAACACTCAAAATGTTGTGAGTGTAGTCAAAGGGGTTTTGAGTTTAAACCCCACGCAAGCGGGGTGTGAAGCTACAAAATACATCTTCAATGTAAGAAAAAAGCAAATTACACACTCAAAATGCTATGAGCTTTGTCAAAAAGGGTTTTGAGTTTAAACTCCCCTTCAGAGGAGTTTGTTGCTAAAAAAAACCTCTTCAATATGAAAAAAAAAGCAAATTACACACTAAAATTATTTCAGCGTAGCCAAGCCAATTGGGGGTTTTTGTTTAAATCCCTCCCCTACATAGCTTTTTGAGGTGGAAAACCTCTATCTTCAATATTATTCTAAAGCGAACAAAAGCTACTAAATTCTATGACCGTAGCTAAATGGGGTTTTGAATTTAAAAAAAAACAAACTCCTAAGATTTTTTAGTTTAAAACCCCCAACAGATGATATTGACCATAAAACTTTGCCTTTCGATATAAATATATAAAGCAAACTACAGTCACTTAATTCCAAGATCGTATTCAAGAGAGGTTACACATTTCTACCAGTGGCGGGGCGCCATTAATAAAGTGCAGTGAATAGTCATCTGCCAAAATTGAAAATCACTAAATGTGGCTCAACAAGATAGCTAAGACAGCTCTTAGGAGTCAGTTATAGAGATCGGGTCTAAATCAATGAAATCCTATGCCGAACTGGGAGTTGACACTTTAGTAAGATTGTGACAGAGCGTCGCATGAGGTTTGCGGGACATGTTCTCCGACAAAATGAAATACGCATAAGAAGAGTTGCGATGACATCCTAGTACAACTTGTCGCCACACATTCAGGGAGGTCGATAGAGCAAGTGGTAAGAGGCTTCAGACATTACCAGTGACAGATTTTTGTGGAAACAGCTTGCCGCCAAATGTTCCGAACGGCGCGGGAGGGTCTAAGTCAGTAGAAATAGCAGATTATGTTTTTGAAATAAAACTTTTTAATAGCAGGAAAATGCACTGTAGATACCTCATAATATGCACTTTATTGGCTTTCAATACCAGAAATAGTGCTTGGCGGCGGGGCTTCGCCCCGCACTGGGGGGAGCTCTTAGCGCTCCCCCAGACCCCCTTGCTGGCAATGGCGGGAATTCTACATTTTTTCCACTAACTCTAGGAAGAACCTAAATAAACGTCTTCTGAAAGAATAATGGATCAGAATGTAATAAAGATTATGTACACACACACACATATATACATATTTTAAAAATTCGCTGGGGGGGGGGGGGGGGCGGGGGGGTTGAGGAAAAAATCTAGCTATTAGCTATGTAGCTATTAGTTAATAGTTGGAATCTGGAGGGCAAAATTTATTGTTTTAGTTTGATCCATTTGCGCAAACGATATTTTATTAACAGTGGGAACATCAATAAGACCTATTTATAGCTTGGACCTTAGATGGTGCCGAAGTATAGATTTAATTGTAGTCTGTAGGCCTATTATTGATACCTATGTTTAGATCTACAGTTGTATAGATCTAAGAGCATTAGGAAAACCAACAATAGAAGATAAAACTCATCCACACCCTCCTTACCAAAAAAACCCCATAGATTTTGTGTTCGACTGATTTTAACAACCTGGTCAGACAGAGAGGGCCTAAACATGTAGTCCTCGTAGTGTGTATAGTTGATGGTGTTGACCATCAAGCGTTTTTTTTCCTTGGGTATACGCAATAGTTTTGAGTGGTCAGGCAAAAAAGATAACACATTGACATGGTCAGTCAAGCATGTAGATAAATTATACCCGTACACAAGTTACAGAGGTCAAGTGTTTCTTAACATTCCAGCATATTTTTCTTTGTTTGCTAGATTTAATTGTGGTGCTTGAGGTCAATTTATTTTCTACGATTTTAAACATTACTGTAAGGTTGTCGTTATATTTTAACTCAATAGAATTAAACTATAAATTTAGCTTTCTTTCTAAAGGTTTTAATACAAGACAAAAAATACACCCACGCACACATGCACATCTTTGTTTTATTTTATTGTGCAAAGAACGTATGTAAAAAATACATTAAATGCAAAGAGCGTATGTAACAAACATCTTCTTTAATTGTTACTGATTTTATTGTGGTCTCTGTAACTGTTTCAAATGGCCTGTGGGTGTCAGGTGTGTAAAAAGTCATCCTGGCCTGATACACAGTGACTAAGTAGGCATCCTAAATTTAAAAAAAATAGTAATATTGAGGAGTTACTTGACACTCACAAAGTATTAACAATATCGTTATCAAATCAAGACACTTAACGCAGGAGTAATAGTCAAGCTAACACGTCAGGAAAGGTAAAACAATGTAACATATATTTACAGTGTCAGTATACAAGTTGTGTTTTTTCCATTCTGACTTAAAAATGGTCAATATGTCAATGTCTATCAATAAATTAAATGTCAAGGACTAAATAAAGAAAATAAGGAGTAGATTGGCATAGTCGTGTCTTTTACGCTAATATACACAAATCTGAGTCTTGTACTTTTTTCTACAAAATAATTAGTTGCTGGTTTACTGGGCTATGAAATCTCACGGTTCTTGTATTTTGTAGCAAAGGGTCACTCGTTTAGGTGTGCGATCTTTAGTCCAGCTTACTAATGAAGATTTATCTCCAAGTAACTGTGGCTTCAAGTCCAGCCGCGAGATTGAGATTTTTTGTAAATAAACAAACATATTGTCCGGTTACCCGTGTAGGGGTGTGGTTTGAAGACCAGCCCCCTAATAAAGATTTACTAACAAGTAAACAAACCTAGCTCCCTCATGTGACCTTTAGAGATTGCCTGCATCCATCGTATCTGACTTGTCTATCACCTGTCTATCAATGAACTTAATGTGATGGACTAAACTATTAAAAGGGGGTGGGAGTTGTTCATCTCTACCTCTGAAGGTATACCTATACCTGGTTACTAAGACTAAGTAAGCTTTATTGATCCTTATGGAAATTTGTTGTGATTACAAGGACTCTTTTCTCCTATAAAAACAACGCAACAGAAACATTCACATAAATAAAACAGACACAACATAAAGAGTTCATTCAGCGACTACTCACAGACATCTTGGTCCTTTTCATGTTTCTTGATCAAAGGGTGTAGAGGTGTGGCTTGAAGTTCAGCCCCCAATAAAGATTTACTACCAAGTAAACAAACTCAGTTCCCTCGTAAAGAGTGACCTCTAGAGAGTGCCAATTAGCCGACATTAAACCTACGTTCATAGTATTTGACTTGTGGTCACTTGTCTATCAATAAACTCAATGTGATGGACTAAACAAATAAAAAAAGGGGTGGAAGTTGTTTTCTCTACCTCTGGAAATATACCCGCACAACTAGACAGACGTCTGGTTAGTGTGACATAGTCAAGGACTATAACATCTGAACAAGTTAACTAACCCACTCAACGTTCAAGACAAAATGAACAAATGTGCCAGTCATGCTGCTCTGCATGTAAGGCGTATTTATAATGTAAAGTTTCATTTCTATGACTTTATATTAAAAGATGTTTGGTTCATATTCATATAGGTCCTATTTTTAAGCACCTTATTATGTTTTAAGTATAAATGTTGATACATTCTGTAACAGACATTAATGTAACGAGGTCTACTTTATGCATTTTAAATAGGAATACTTTTTTACTATTCGGCCAAATATCTGGCAGTGATATTCGACCGGAGCAGAATATGGCCGAATACTGGGAAAATGCCGAATATTCGGCAGAAGTCGGAGCCGGAGCGACTATCCAGTGCACCCCTAGTTCCAACAGACATTAGCAATTTAATACCAGTTATCGTACCTGCTAAGCTATTTGGTTGAGCAGGACAGCAAATGGCAAGGATTCAGAACACGTCATGTCAGACTCCTCTTGGAGGGGCACTGAGGGCTGGGTTCTACTCTTCGGAGACAGGTCCGCACTGGCTTTCTCCAGAAAGAGGGCTGCTGCCATCCGCCACCACCTTCTCTTACAATGTGCACTTGTCTCGTTCAAAGCGCCACAGATTTCTTCAAAGCCTGAAATGGGTCTTGAATTTTTCCAGCCACGCATTCAGGTCATAATACTAAAACCTAAAAGTAAAGTTTCCCTTTCAGACCTTACTATCTATGGGGCAAATGATGTTAAGCTCATCGGTTTCTATGGCCAAAAATTACGTAGCAAGGTGTCATGTGGCCAGCACAACGACCAACCCCTACTAAAGTCAGGTACCCATTAGAGTTGGGTGAACTCAGAGGCGTCGTAAAGATCCCGTTATTCAAAATTCCTGTCTTCGCTGGGATTCGAACCCAGGACGTCAGGTTCAGAAACAGCACTCAGCCACCGCGCCCCCACTAAAACCTAAGTATGCACCAATTAACTAACGTAGTCTTAAAAAAAAAAAAAAAAAACAACAACAAAAACAAACATTGAACTAGCAAATCTTAGGCTATTCTAATAAAAAAAAAAAATAGTCATAAAAACCTAATCTAGATATCGAAATAGAAAATCCTAAGCTTTTCTAAAATTTAAACAAAAATGTGATTGAAAAAAAAAAAAAAAAACTAACCTAGATATTAAAATAGAAAATCCTAAGCTTTTCTAAAAGAATAAAAATTGTCATATATGCCATTGCGCCGCTGCCGTCACGCTGCTACATGCGTGTCGCTCATGGAATGCTCATTTTAAAAAAATGTGCGTGATATTTACATACAAAGTGCATTCTTAGCCTTTAGAAACAAACAGAAATGTTTTCTTTTAATTTTAGCACCTAGATGACCAAAAAAAAACAAAACAGTTAACTAATATTTATATTTGTTGTGAACATTTTTCTACATATTCTATGAACTTATTTGACTAAGTAATACTGAGAAAATATCTTTCATCGTTAACACATTGTAGGCATAGTCTCCCTTATATTTATCTATTGTTTTAGAATTGTATTGTTATTTAAAAATCGCTTGCATAATTAATTTAAAACAGTAAACGGGGGCCTCTAAAAAAAAATTTAATCTATTCCTACTGTTTTTTCAAATAATGGAGAAAAATTAACATTTATATTTAGTAACATTCGGAAAAAAAAAAAGAAAGAACTAGCGAGCATGGAAATGGAACCCAAACCCTAGGGCCTACGCACTATTAGAGTTTTACTCTTGCAATCTTCAGAATTTGTAATATCACAATATGGAGGGTTGTAGATGGATATATAAGATTTGATTTTATTACTTGTAGTTTTGAATTTTAGTATTTGACTTGTAGTTTGGACCATATTTTGTCTAGGAAGAAAATGTAACCTAATAGATTAGTTGGAATCGAAAAAAAAAAATTTTTTTCGTTGAATTAAAAAATAAATAAATACAATAAATAAATAATTTAAAATGTTTAAAGTCACTTTGTCGTAATGTATAATTGTTAATCTAAATGATCTTCTTCATTTGCCTTCCTTATATAATGATTATTTTGTGTTTAAACACAACCCTCAGATGGTCACTTTTATATGAGAATATAAAACATAAACAATTTATTACATGCTTTTTCGGTGACCCTACAGGCCCATTTGGGTACCGGCCCGCTGGGCATTTGCCCGAATGCCCATATAGCCAGTCTGCCCCTGATCTCGGACGTTATAATTTGAAGTGTAAGTACAGGCTTAACAGCTTGTATTATTTAATAACAACATTATCAAGATTGTATGTTACATCTTAACAAAGAGAAAGAGAGAAGAGAAAGAGAGAAGAGAAAGAGAGAAGAGAAAGAGAGAAGAGAAAGAGAGAACAGAAAGAGAGAACAGAAAGAGAGAACAGAAAGAGAGAACAGAAAGAGAGGAGAATGAGAGAAGAGAAAGAGAGAAGAGAAAGAGAGAAGAGAGAAGAGAAAGAGAGAAGAGAAAGAGAGAAGAGAAAGAGAGAAGAGAAAGAGAGAAGAGAAGAGAAAGAAAGAAGAGAAAGAGAGAAGAGAAAGAGAGAAGAGAAGAGAAAGAGAGAAGAGAAAGAGAGAAGAGAAAGAGAGAGAAAGAGAGAAGAGAAAGAGAGAAGAGAAAGAGAGAAGAGAAGAGAAAGAGAGAAGAGAAAGAGAGAAGAGAAAGAGAGAAGAGAAAGAGAGAAGAGAAAGAGAGAAGAGAAGAGAAAGAGAGAAGAGAAAGAGAGAAGAGAAAGAGAGAAGAGAAAGAGAGAAGAGAAAGAGAGAAGAGAAAGAGAGAGAAAGAGAGAGTGATAACGAATAGGTACCTTTTTAAATATTTCAAAATTACCTCGCCTGTATATTCTTTGCAAATTGAAAAGAGTAAAATATGTTTTTATCTAGTTCTTGACTATAATTGAAATAGCTTCTTATTTGGTGCAAACCTTATATTATCTTAAGTTTATCTTTTACTTATACAGAAAAACAACAACATATTTCTTGTTGATACCTATCTGTAATTTTATCTTCTATCTTTTATTATTGTAAAATTAAATCTCAAATAACTTTTTCCTGTATGTCTCTATTGTTTCTAGGCAAAAATGTTTTTAAAAAGCTAACAGTTTACAGTGATTGTAGCTCTAGATAGGATTATATAGTTAAAAACAAAGATAGAAATAAAGTAAATGACACGTTATACTATACTAAAAGCATATTAAAATATCCATAGACTATTAGTGAAAATTAGAGACTAAAAGATAAGAAAAAAAAACAATAGCAAAACTACTCTACGAGAACAATATACGAAATACATCCCATAGCTCCTCTGGACATCACAGAATAGGTTCCTGAATCCAGACAAATATACTCCTTTTTCAAGCAGTTTAATCAATAATAAAAATAATAATTACGTATTGTCTTTAATTCTAAAGTTTTTGGATAATTGCAGTATCTGACATGACCACGCAGACCCAGTTGCGATCTACATATTCTACCACATCTAATGCAGACAAAGCCTGAGTCTTTTCAATTTTTTGGAAAGGGCTCTCCTTTAGGTCTCAAATAGTGTGTCCAGCGAACCTCGGGAGAGTTCTTCAGCTGTCTTTTTCAGAGGCAATCTACTGTCTGTTGCTTCCTTCCGTTGAAGTCGGTCTTACCGTCGTATAAAAGTGAATCAATAAACTTAAGAATAGAAAGAAAAACTTGTATCCTATGTCACTGACATGCTGGTAACAATCAGTTGAACAAAGCTTTTTATTGTTTATTATTAACTAGACCGTTTAAATGCATCATTTAAGAAATTTAATTTTTTTTAAACCGCTAAAAATAATGAATCTTAAAAAATAAATAAAAAAATGAAAATATTAATGAACTAAATTCTGACTATTTTTCTTTAGATTTGACAATGATTGCGATTATCAACATAACATTGGTAACCAATACTATAAGCATGTCTGAATATTTATCGTTAAACCCATGCGAACGTCGAATACTTCCAATGGAAGATGGTCACCTGACCATTGTCTTTGCCAACGCTGTCGTCTCAGCGTTCATCGGAGTATTTGGCTTCCTGCTCAACCTCATCAACATCGCCGCCTTCGTCACAATGGGTTCACCAGCGTCTCCCTGCTCAGCCTCTCAGTGGCGGATGCCGGGGCGCTCCTCTTTCTCTTTGGAAGTGTGTTCTTGTTCGGCCCTGCTGACTTCTCAATTAAACAGCATTGACTTTATTGCCTATCTAGCTCTATCGACCCCACACGTGGTTTTTTTTTTGGAGATTTCTGGAATCTGTACTGTCCTGCTGGCACTGGAGCGCTTTATCTGCATCGCCGTGCCTCACCGTGTTAAAAGTTTAATGACGCCCAAGAGGGTTGCTACGGTAAACCTTCTAATTCTTATGTTCATATCAGCGAATACGTTGCTTGTCAATGTTGGATACCTAGTCATTGAAAACACGGTTAGTAAAAACAATGAAGCAGAGGCGGTCTTTGCGACACTGTCTCACAACTGACAACAACATTTCCGGCTATAGTCTGTGTTACAGGGACGACAATTCGTGTATTTGACAAGACAGTCAAGTGGAGACGTCTGGTTTCTCCCCTTGGTCATGGCCAAGCGATTTCAAACAGAGAGAGAAAACTCTCCCAAATGGTGCTTCTCATTTCTACACTGTATATTGTGTGCCTCATGCCAGACTTCTGCGCCACGCTGGTTATGCTAACGTTGGACGAGTTCACCATGAGAGGTGCCTACAGATATATCCTCATGTCCTTATGTTCTGTACTCTGCAACGTAGACGCCATCAATTCAACGGTGCCGTTCTGTATCTACTTCCACATGAGCACAAAGTTTAGAAAAACTCTCAAGTCTTTGTTTCTTTGGACTAAGAAGGAAACAGAAACTGAAGACAGCATGAAGAACCGAACATTCAAAATCTCAGGGACTTAAGTAAAAACTTATTTTGATTTTATTTTTTATTCTTCTTGTAAACTCTTCATGGGGTAGAGGCAGACAATGGGAGGACGGAGAAATCAAATAAATACATCAAATAAGAACATAAAACTAAAATGTTATTGAACCTTGGTTAGGCCAATAATAGAATATGCATCCACCGTTTGGGACCCCTCAACTCAAGAAAACATTAAGAAACTGCAACAGACACAAAATAGAGCAGTGAGATTCATAAATGAATATTCACATTATGACTAGAGTAACACCTTTAGTAAAATCACTAAATTTAGAAAGCCTTCAAGAGAGAAGACTCAAAAGTAAAGTAGCAATTATACATAAAACACTGAACCATAATCTTTAAAATACAAAAAAAATCTAATAAATTACTAAGAAAGACACAAAGATAAAGGCACATTCCTCGTCCCATATGCTAGGACAAATTTGTACAAATACTCCTTCTTCCCTAGTGCTATTAGAGGATGAAATGGGTTGCCTGAGCTAGCCAGGAAAACCAGTGACTTGGCAGAATTTAAGTCATTGGTTAACATGCATGACGCGTAGGACGTAATCATCTTCGTTTTTTGAAGTAACGTCTGTATTATATAAGATAAGATGGACAGACACTGGGTGGACAGACATTGGATGGACAGACACTTGGAGGACAGACACTGGGTGGACACAGATTTCCAGAGTGGCTCTAACGATTTTCCCTGAAATTTGTAGTTTATGTAGTGGCACAGCAAGGTACACGTCTGCCGATTGAATGTTTTACAACTTCATAGAAGGCAAACGTTTTTGAGACACCGTTGTTAGATCGTTGTTTATTCTACTGAAGGGAAAGTCAGTTGTGAGTTGGGATATCAAGCTGAAGATGACAACGACTTTTGGACATTACTTTCAATAAAAGGAAGACTTATCGTCATTTTCATAATGGGGGAACGTTTTATTGGTATGTTTTTTGTTATTAAATTTAAGATTTAATTTACGGTTTACTCAACAGTTCACGTTAAATTTTTCATAAACCATAAACTGTCCAAACTTGACGATCACTGGGTTGTCCATTGTCCTATGTTGTAGACCAGTGGTTCCCAAACTTTTTTGTCTCGTAAACCTCTTGCCATGTTTTCCAGTTTTCGGTAGACCCCCTGAATTTTTTTGGAAATTCGTTAACTTCAAAATTGGTTTTTCTTACAGATTCTAGGCCCTATAAATATATACATTGATGATATTCAAATTAAAATGAAGTAAAAAAAATAATAATATGCATTACATGAAGTGACTAATAAAAAAAAAAGCCCTATTGGTTGAAAAGTTTGATAATAAAATTTCCATATTGAGCTTCAATTAAGGTTTAACATTAAATCCTCTCGATTAGATAATGTTTGACAAAGTTAAATTTAGGAAAATAACATTCTTCATCCTGTCCAATGCATGCTACATTCATTTAATCCTCACAAGAAACACTGAAATTATGACTTCGCTTTGACAAAATTTAGGTTATCACCTTGTCGCAGAAAATTATCCACATTACATTTATGAAAGAAGCCTGTTAAATAGACTATGTCAGCTTCCCACTTATTTTTTTGGTTTTAAAATTGGATCTTTAGCACCCAAGGACTCAGACAAAATATTGTCACACTATTTAAGCCTTTCGACAACTATCAAACTTCAGTGTGAGGGAGCCATTGATCAAAAAGTAGTTGTTTTTGATTTCTGGATTCATAAAAAAACAACAACGACAAATTTGATAGAGCTAACGGTTCCGTTTCATTCTACAGTAATAAGAATCACATCGATTAGTTGTTTACTCTTTTGATAAACATAACAGAAATTTTATTTAAAAAAGACACATATCTCGAAAACGGCTCTAATTATTTTCCTAGAAATTTGACAGTTGGTGCATATCGTTGGGAAAAGAATTACTAGTTGGCAGCACTGGGAAAACTCTAGTTTGGCCGTTATAATTTTTCAAAGTATAGAAATAAATAAATTTAAATTTTGTTGTAGAATTAGAAAATATTTATCTTGAATGGAATATATGTCTTCGGGTATTTATATTTAGTTCGTCCATCGTGGTTTGATGATGACCACTTTTTTCATCCAGGAAGCTGAGGGCTTAGCATTGGGGTTTTGTGCCTCCTCGTGTGAGCCCGAAATGTTCGACTGCATACTGTGCAGGTTATTCCAGCTGGAGCTAGTGTCATTTTCCTTTTTTTTTTCTGACGCTTTTCTTCTGCTAGCGTTGTTTTCTAGTCCTCTGCACTTTGTACGCCAGTTTAAAAACATATATTTCAATATTTTTCTTGCTTTGTACACGCATTAAAAATGGGAATGAAATCAAGTTATCAATTATTAGTTTGCTGTCTTTTTAAAAAAGGGTGCACAATAAAATGTTACAGTTTATTTTCACACATATAATGCAATGAAATGAAAACAAAAAGTTCTCTAGTTGACACATGCTAATATAAACCACCAGTGATCAGTAATTAGGTAAAGCATATTCTTTAAAACAACACGGACCAGGTTGATTTTCATTCCAAGTTCTATGGTATGCGAGAGGTTAGCGATTGGTTGTGTAGATGCAACAGGAGTGGCATTAGGTCTTAGGTATGACAGACGACTCCAGAAAGTGAGCTAGATTTTGTTAAAAAATATTTTTACTATGTCTACTACATTTATTTCATTTTATTACAAGTTGGTTTTGTCTATATTATAATAAAGATTATATTTAGTATTGTTCACAATGAAGTTACTCAAGTCATTTCCAGTTTATTTGTTAAGATATATATAATACGCCTACAGCGGTTTACCAAACTACCAGCAGTTTGGTGCTACAAGTCAACGACCGGCAACAACACCAAGATGTGTACATCTCAATTGTGTTTGTCCATGCTATCAACTCATTGGCTGTTGGACAAATGGGCTTTCTGTTTAACCTTATCCACAATGCGGTGTTCGCAAAAAATGGACTTTGGAAGATCTGAGAACAACTCCATACCGAGTCTTTCTGTGGCGAATGTTGGTGCACTACTATTTCTCTCCGGCAATGTTGTACAATACAGCTATAACTAACGCCTTCAATTGCCGAGGAGAGGTGCATGTGCTAGTTGACATTGACACCCCGTACGTTTCCTTTGCTGAGATATCGAATCAACAAACCGAACGCCTATAGATATCTGCTCCATGCCTAAGATATCTGAAGTATCATCACCAAAATATCCAGAAAATGCAGTTAATTCATGATGCTGCAGGTCGTATTTTCGGTTGCTTGCTGCTGCAAGTGATCCATTGATCCAAATCAACGTTTTTACTCAGACGATGACATGTGAAGAACTTTTTTATAAAGTTATATCCTCTGCCATGCTGGTCTAACCTGCTATTTTATTGAGCGCTAACGCCGACCGTAACACCGCAAGAAGTAAATACGTTTACCAAGATGACTCTACTCTTCAATCTTGTTCAAAGAAACTTTCACATACATGACATCGTAAGACAGCTGGCAAGGATTGCTATTCCAAGGAAAAAACAACCAAACAACATTTATCATACCCTTGGCCTTAACTTATTTTAAATCAATAAACTGTAGATTTTATATAGTGCTACTTGCATGTGTATGTTATACCTAAGACATAAAGGTTTAATCTCATTTGTGGACCAGTTGGAGGAGGGGGTATCTGGGAGAAGGACCTCCGTGCTGCCTTTAGGCGCTCAGTAAACACAACTCTGCTCGAGTCTGGTGTTAAAACTCGAGCCTCCTTCATAGGTAGCCAAGTGAAGTTCAAGCGTACTTAGCCTCTCGGCCACGCATCCCAAGATAATAAAATCTAAAACTATGTGCAAATGAAAACAAATCCTCACCACTAACGTGCCCTAGAATATTTCACACCCTTTATAGTGCAAAGAATTACAAGCCTACAATAAAGCGTACGTGGACGGCCATCAGCTACTAATTAGCTGTATCTAGTTTCCTTTATCAATAGCTTATCCTTGCAACTGTGCTTTAGCGGAACCACTTCCTGTTAAGTTGCTACTTAGAACAATTTAACTGATTTGAATGTAAAAATAGTTGCTAATATTTGACTGCTCAGAATCCAGAGATGTGCATGTCTACGGTAGGCCCTCAGTGCGTAATAACCCTGGGCTAGTCTACTGCAACATTAACTTATCCTTACAACTGTACTTCAATGGAAGCACTACTTAATCAGTTGCTAATTAAAAGTTAATTGATATGATGGTGCAAAAAATGGCTGGACTTTGCCTACTCAATCTACTCCAGGGGAGTGCATATGCACCACCTTGTACCCCACTGCGGGCGCTCATGGTCTTCACAATAGTACAAAATATTTTTTAAAAAATTTACTGACATTGAGTAGGAAATGAACAAGCAAAAGAAAAATTCAGCATAATTTTAGATAATCAAACTCTAGGCAAGCGAAATACCTGTCTCCTTTCTTACCTGCCCCCAACAAAAAGGAGGTGGATTCATTGTTTGAAATAATACTTTAACGGTATTATAAATATAAATAATACTTGAACAAGTTTATACATTTAAAATCTTGCAAATCATTCCCCTCGTTATGTTCAAATAATAGACCAAACAATAAACTTTTAACTTTTCCTTCTTGCTGCCATAAGCCAAAGAGGCATTACTGGTACCCAGGAAAGCAAAAATCGTTTTTGAAATGTTTTTATGAAATAAATTTATAACTTGAGCTTTCCAGTTCAAATTCAAGGCGTAATTTTTAAAAAAATAAAATACATTTAAAAAGCTCTAACGATAACCTTGACCCAGATACCATCCCATTTCTCCCCCTTCCCTTCCCAACAGGCCTACACAGAACAGAACGACAGAATTTCTTGGTGCAACATAGGAAAATGGCGGAAGTTCCTAGTATACTAGAGCTCGAAGAGCCTTCGGCTCAGCTCTTTGACAATCAAACAGTGCAACACTGTAAGTAGGCTACTTGCTTGAAAATCGCTGACGATAACAAAGAATCCATGACAGAAGAAAAGCAACAAAATAAAGAGAAAAAATAAGTCCAGCACGTTCAGTTTGCAGATGGACTTATCAGGCTTATCAGCGACAAGCGAAGTCACAGAAATGCAGGTCCAAGCCCTAAGTCACCTGGATGACAGAAGTGGTCGTCGTCAACTACCATATTTTTGGTTAGAATGTCTTAAATAATTCTTAAGTAATATTTTATTCATTGATTTTTTTGGCGTGAGTCTGTAAGTCTTTGCTTTTTTTTTCCTTTGTTTTTTTCACATGTTCCATCATATTCTGAAAATATTTTCATCCTAACATAAACCTTCCGCAACCGCAGGACGATGGGGATGGCAGCGGGCAGGGTTCGAATCCAGGACCTTCGAGACAACTGGACGATAGTCCAGAGCGCATACCAGATGACCAGGTAGCCATCACAGGAGCCGATAGAGAGACTGGAAGGTCCTTTATGTTTTCTTGGCACAGTGAGAACTTGAACTCTCCATGTAGATATTGGGGGGTGACCATAAATGTGACTGCATGTACACTATCAACACACGTTCTCAAGCTCAACTATAGTAGCTGTCTCGTTCTGAAGCCGCATGCAGCCAGGTGCTCTCTTCTAATTGGCTCCTAAGCTGGTCTTTTAAGTGTTTCCGTGGGACACCTCTGTTGCGTCGACCACCTTTTAGTTCACAAAAAAACAACAACTGCTTTTTGCATACGTATGGAAAGGGGGGGGGGGGGGAGGAAACGTCTGTATGTGAATAGTTAGACACTAATTTACAAACACCGGATATAAAAAGTTATCTTTCTGTTTGAAGAAATGTTTAATCATCCAAAGTAACGGAAACTTCCTTTGATTGAAATCAGTATTTCGCATAATAATTATAGCCAGAGGTACATAAGGAATCAAAATGCAAAGAATATGTTAGAACTATGGATAGAACCAAGGAGGTTATATTTAGATGGAGATGGCGGTTGCTATCAATTGTTCATTATCGGTTGAAACCAGTGGGCGGAGCCTATTCGCCATATTGGTTTACTCAAAACATTCCATCCGTTTTCATTGCGATACCAGTTTTCTAATTCTCGTAACGACTCAAATTAGCCTCGTATTTTGTCATCATGTTTCTTTCTAAACTCCTCTAAGGCCCAAGTTCATATCTGGTGGTCTAGATATTCCGATGGATCAATTACAAAGCGCTGTATAGCATGTAAAGTGATTTATACGATCACCTGATCGAGGCCTACGAAACCGAAATAAAATGATTACATCGAAATTAAGCACTATTGTGGGCTGAAAAAAAGCACAAAAATGATTTGCAAGAGGTTTGTTATATTTTTGATACTTTTTACCGCACTAAAATCACCACAAAATTGATAAAATTGAAGTGAAAAGAGTACTACTACCTACTACTACTAATAATGTTACAGTAATACTAACTAATCTTTCCCTAATTAAACTCTGGCCTACATTTTAGTAAATATTTCTTCAACGTTAAAAACATAAACTTTGTGTTATGTTAGGTTAATATTAGGGTTAGGATTATGGTTAGAGTTAGGATTAGGGTTAGGCTAATCCTTACCTTAACCTTACTTACATAAATACGTTACAAAAATAATAGACGCCGCTAAAATGCACTTTTACCAAAATTTATATAAATAATTAAATGGCACTAACAACATTAACTAAACTCTAACTCACTAAAGTTTAGTCTTTAGTGACTAAAAACCAAACTAACCGATGAAGCAATATCCCGTTTTCTGGTCGTCGTTGCGTACAACCGTATGCCGAACAAGAAGGCATTTGTAATGTTTATTTTATTCTATACACTGTGTTTTTAACGTTTTATAAGATATTGTACAATGTACAGATATTTAAATAATGTCGTGAAATATTGTCGAACAAATTTCTCAAAAAAAAAAAAATAGACTACACGTTTTAATTTGAGTAGACCAAGATGGCTGCGATTTGGCTTCAACCTAGTGACGTCACGCCATCTCCATCTAAATATAACCTCCTTGAATAGAACGCATATCAAAGCCAAGTGGTATACAAAAAACAAAAACTCATGATTCATCAAACTCCTGGGTCTCTCTGGAAGACGAAAGATATTTAAACACTAGTTTTTGGAATACTCTGTTCAAGCCTTTACATATTGAAGTCAAGTTATACACAAAAAACATAAACTAATGATGCATCAAACTTCTAGGTCTTTCTGGAAGACGAGAGAGGATCTTCAAGTATCCTGACAGATAGTGAAACAATGGTTTTTAGAATAAGCTGTTCAAGCTTTGGAAAAGAAGTTCTAGGCTCTTCCTCAAGTTTGACATGAAAACAATGAACACTCATGTATTGTTATTTAGAACTAACTGTTAATGTACTTTTCGTGAACTATTTTAAGATAATGACCGTTATTGGTTGGTGTTGATCTATTTAACTAGTGTGTATCTAATGTGGTTGATACCATTCGTTGAATCAGTTCAATGTTGAATGTTGGTAAATCGTTGACCATGTCGAGTCTGGCTCAGAATTTTTGAGTCATGCATTTTTTACTTTTCATCAACGGCTAGATGGATAACAAAATACAAAAAGCTAGAATCCACATTCCTTTGATAGCTACAAAGTCTAGAACCAAAACTTATGGCCACTGTAGAGGAATATTGTTACATTTTATATTGTTTATATTTTTTTATCATTACAGCAATAAGTTGAGACGTTAAAATACAACTGAAAGAGCACTCGAGTGAATCTCCAACGTAGGTACTCTAGGCGGCAAGTAACGATTTTGTAGTGAATCTCCAACGTAGGTACTCTAGGCGGCAAGTAACGATTTTGTAGTGAATCTCCAACGTAGGTACTCTAGGCGGCAAGAAACGATTTTGTAGTGAATCTCCAACGTAGGTACTCTAGGCGGCAAGTAACGATTTTGTAGTGAATCTCCAACGTAGGTACTCTAGGCGGCAAGAAACGATTTTGTAGTGAATCTCCAACGTAGGTACTCTAGGCGGCAAGAAACGATTTTGTAGTAAATCTCCAACGTGGGTACACTAGGCGGCAAGAAACGATTTTGTAGTGAATCTCCAACGTAGGTACTCTAGGCGGCTAGAAACGATTTTGTAATGAATCTCCAACGTGGGTACACTAGGCGGCAAGAAACGATTTTGTAGTGAATCTCCAACGTAGGTACTCTAGGCGGCAAGAAACGATTTTGTAGTAAATCTCCAACGTGGGTACACTAGGCGGCAAGAAACGATTTTGTAATGAATCTCCAACGTGGGTACTCTAGGCGGCTAGAAACGATTTTGTAGTGAATCTCCAACGTGGGTACTCTGGAGTCAAGAGACGATTTTGTAGTGAATCTCCAACGTGGGTACTCTAGGCGGCAAGAAACGATTTTGTAGCGAATCTCCAAGAAATTTACACCTGTTAAAAAACAGATCGAATTTTGCTGCATTAACTTCCGGTTTGTTATACAAATACCTTTTGAGATCTAAAAGAGCTTCTTCTCATTTCATTCACACATTTTCACTTTCTATGACAAAAAATTAGTTTTAATATGATCTAGAACCTTTGACAAATCCATTGTAGAAAAAAAAATTAAATATTATTCTCAAACGTAGAACTGGAAAAAAAAAAAGGCCAATATTTTTAGCGTTCGAAGATGATAAGAGATGTAGAGATTTCCGAAAATGTGTTACACAACAGGCAGTCAGTTAATTGCCGTCGCTTTTAAAGAGAAGCCAACTTTTAAGAGTATAAAGCAAAACAAAAGTCCTTTCAATAAGTTCTAATTACCTACATTGGTCTGACAATAGGGCCTCTAGAAAAATGTCATTATAGAGAACATCGGAGAGCATCAATGTTAGAAAATAAAAAAAAGAGAACAAAATCTAAAGAGGGAGGGAGCGGATAGTGAAGCTATAAATACATAAATAATTTAAGGGGTTTATCTTAAAAAGAAATGCCTACGCCCCCAGGACAAGGACACTGATCTACTGATGGTAAGACCCAAGTCCAAATTAATACCCACCAAGAAAGCACTTTTGTTTAAATATGTAGCCTTCTACTTTTTAAAAAATTGTTCACAGGAATTTTACATCATTAATTTCATGCTTCACGAGAGAAAAGAAAATTCTATAATTAACAAGAGGGGAAACACATCCTAAGTATTGATCTTAAAGGGTGAACTTTTAATTGGTAAAGGGAAACGGTAAATATGTAATTTTCTTTGTGAGAGAGTAGAAGATATTGACAACAAAGACACAACTGTGTCATGTAATTATAGGTTAAAATATTCTTAGGCTGCGGTTAGAAATAAAAAAAAAAAAAAACACCTAAGACAATATTGATGAACTGCACAGTTCAAGAAGTAATTACAACCAAGCTTCTTTATAATTATCAATGGAAAACTTACAAAAGTTTTTATCTAACAAACTAAAAATAATTCTATTCTTTTCTTCCCTGCGAGAACCAGTCAGCACGTTTGAAACGCAATAACAAAGATAACACCTATCAATGGTTGATTTGTGTACGGTCGATTTATAGCATAAAGAGCAAAACACAGGTAATGTTTTACATGTAGACCTTTTCATAGATATTTATACGGTGAATTTTTTTTAAACATAAGACATTTCAATATCAGTATCCTAATTATTTTCACATTGATGTGTCTCAAGATACCATAGGAAAGAAAAGACAAAGGTAGCTCCATAGCAATACAAATGTTCAATGTTTGGGGCAATGACTGTTTTGTAACTATTTGTGATTTTACTGACATTCGTTACAAACTGGGAGTACTTAATGACAACCAAGAAACAAAAATAATGTTTTCCATTAGAAGCCAATGTAAGACCTATTCTTGTCATATTCAAGATATTTAAGACCTACTCGAAAATAGATTTATTTGAGACACGTTCAAGACCTATTTAAGACATATTCCAAAAATAATTTGAGACATTCAAAATCTATTCGAGAGATTTTCAAATCATATTATAAATCTATTCGAGACATATTCAAGACCTATTCGAGACATATTCAAGACCTATTCGAGACATTTTCAAAACCTATTCGAGACATATTCAAGACCTATTCTAGACATATTCGAATTCAATCACTTTTTTTGTGTGGAAAACTATTTAAGAGCTGGTTTAAAGGTTCACACAGCATCAAAACCTGTCTCTGACTCAGAAATAGATCTGGAACTGGATGTTATTTTTTTATAGCTATAAGCACAAAAATGGCCAAAATTCGAGCATCGAAATTTAAACTCGAAAATTTATTTTCAGCATCCAAGCGCTCTTTCAGCAGACCCGCAGAAAAAAAATTACAGTTTGATTTCTGAAGTTAATAATTTTTGTACAGAGATTAACCCATATCCTATTTTGTACACTGAACAAATATATTTAATGCATTAATAAAGTTTTGGGGATTAATGGGTTAATTGATAATTATTACCTTCAAATGTCTTCTTATCTTATCTTATAGATTAAAGACGTTACTTCAAAAAAAAGAAGATAATTACGTCCTACGCATTCAATGTGTCCGTCTAGTCATGCATGACTTAAGCTCTGCCAAGCCTTGGTTTTCCTGGCTGATTCAGGCAACCCATTCCATTCTCTAATTGACACTAGGAAAGAAGGAGCACTTGTACGATTATGTTCTAGCGTATGGAATAATAAATGTGCCTCTATCTTTGTGTCTTCCTGAGTATTTCGTTAGGTTTTGTTTTTCTATTTGTAAATTAAGGTGTCGAGCCTAATAGTGTCGGATTGTTGGTCTTAATATTGAATGTACATGTCGAGTCAGCTACACTTTATAATGCTATAGAATTATTGATATGAATACTATGATGGTAGTATTGGTAACCAACACTAATGCCTTTCTTAATAAAAAAAAAATCTGTAGCTCATTCACGTTGCAGCAACGTTTTAATGCTGCTTTTTTTGGCTCGAGCTATTAAAGCGCAAGACGTTGTAACGCTAATTTTTTTCTTTTAAAGTTGAAATAATATTTATTTTTCATTACACCATAGTATATATACTATAGTTTATATAACACATTCTCTTCCACTCACTCTTATGGACAAAAATATATGTTGTTTACATCTAAAATACGTTTGAACAACACAAACAAAACATAGATATGCATCGTTCTTTTTAAAAAATACAATTATTTAAAAATATATAAAGTGTCTAAATCATTTAGTGCCATAATGGCCTTTGCCGTAACGGGGCGCCAAAACGGCTGCGCCAAAAGACCACTGCGCCAAACCGGCAGCGCCAAAAAACACTGCGCCAAAACATCCTTCTTCATTTCTCTTTTTTTTCGTATCCATTCTTTACATTAAAAACTTGATTATAACCAACTATTATCAAGAAAAGAAGTCGAGGTCTTTTAAAAGTTTGACGTCCTAACCGGGGGTCCCTACTTCGAATCCCTGTGTTTAGTGGGATTTTTAGATTCGGCAACAATAGGGCGCCTCTGAGTCCACCTAGCTCTAATGAGTACCTGACATTAGTTTGGTAAAAGCATTGGCGGTTATTGCAGGCCACATGACACCCTCGCAAACCGTCGGTCACAGAAACAGATAACCTTTACAACATCTACCATATAGAGCCTGTCAGGTGGGATTTCAGATTAGCTAGGGTATGATATGATATTACGGTCCCGTATCCCCAGCCTGAACAGAGTAACACAAGAACCTAAAGATAATAGCATGTAAACTACAAACATTGCATAACAGTTATTCAACTGAACATTTAGTGAATAACAACAGTTGTCAACAGGAACAATATTTAATTAAACTTAATTGTAATTTTCAAACATATTTGCATGTACATCAATATCATTGAAGTTAGCATTTGATTACTAATTAGTCTAATATCACACCAACAGGTTTCCGTAACACACCTTCACACTCACACTCCATCTCGGCGCCCACCAGAAGCTCAACTCCCTACACCTCAACACCGATAGTTACTACACAACTCCAAGGGCAGAAAGACGACACACTTTCCCATAGCCCAAACCTAACACCGTACCCTTACAAGGGGAACCAAAAAACCAGCTACCCAGCTCACAAAAGCAGCTCTCTCTCTCTTGCGGGAACTAAGGATGACGTAAACACACACACACACCCAATATTCTTGACAACAAAACGCACTTAAAAGAAACTACTTCCTATACCCTAAAACACCAAGATTAAATGCAAAGAAAAACTACAAGCGCGCACGACATCCCCCCTCTCCCCCTAACTGGATCTTGCGAAGACAAGTCCAGTCTTCAAAAAAAAAAAGAAATTGAAAACTGAAGTATATAGACAGCAAAAGGAATGAGAAAACATTGCCCAAAACTGAAACCGAAGAATACAACCTTCATAAAGTCAAACTGACATAATTATTCAAATAGATGATGTCTCAAAGAACAACATCCATCATACAACTATTATAACATTGCAATGCATACTAAAAACAAGAAGTACATATTACATAGATATATACATACATATCAAACAATAGCTATAATAAAATAGTCTTTTTGTGCGAATCACACCAGTCTTGAGCACAAGTCTGCAAGTATATTGTCCTCTCCTTTTATGTGACACACGTCGAAGGTGTAGTCCTGAAGCATCAGAGCCCACCTCGTAACTCGGTGGTTCGTAAAGTTCGTGCTCCGAAGGTAAGCCAAGGCCTTGTGGTCCGTCTGAAGGTGAAACGTATTTCCACGCAAGTATCTGTCCAGTTTTCTAATGTCAAATACGATAGCCAAACCTTCTCTCTCGATGATGGAATACCTCCGCTCCCGAGGCAACAACTTGCGACTCACATACTTGACGGGATGCAGAACACCATTCACGCACTGACTCAGTATACCGGAGATTCCTTTGTCAGAAGCATCGGTCTGAAGAACAAATGGCAATGAAGGATCAGGCAAACGAAGAATGGGGTACCTACACAGATACGCCTGCACCCTGCTTAAAGCCTCCGCGCACTCATGATTCCAGTGCACATTAACAGACCGACCCCGACACAATAGATCGGTAAAATGAACCACTCCGCGTACCCTGGCGAACCTACTGTACAAAACCCGCCAACGCGATTACAGATTACAGGTATTAATTTTTCAACCCTCTAGACCACTTAAAGCCTTAAACATTCCTTACCTTAGATATCTTTAAAAGAAAAACAGTTGAACAAGATAATGCTGATATTATACCACCCGCGGTACAATTATACATGTCATTAGTATCTTCATCCTATACGACAGAAAATGCAACTAGATTCGTAACCCAGATCCAATTGCTAAACTCAAATAGGATAAGATTGTACTTTTACGATAGTATATGCTCTATTACATGAGCTTCATCATGTACATTTTACTCTACTACCAATTTCTCAACCAAATAGTAACGCAATACTTCCATGTGTGTGCTAGCCTATCAAACCAAGCCCGCAAAATTTACCGATGCGACCAGATCACTAGCTTAATCATCACGTCAACCTCTCGAGCTCACACGATGAGGGACCACCACAATACTTCTACTACCAAATTTCGACCTGTCCAAATATCTAACCGCCTTAGCGACGTCTGCTAAGTTCTTAAACCTTACATGTCCAATACCCATGGACTTCCCATTTGCCTCTAATACCTCCACAAAACCAAACAAACCAAACTCCCTAAACCTATCCTTAAGCCTTTGCCAGTTAACATTGAATGGCAAATTCCTAATAGTAACTGTATAGCGATCCGGCATTAACTTATACCTACGGCGACCTTCCGAATCGCGACGACCCTCTAGTCATCTATGTCTAGATCGCTGGTCTTGGTCATTGCCAATATCATTGGGATTTACATCCTCAACATTAGTCTCATTATTTTGGGCAACAAATTCATTAGGGCACTCAGCTGCTTTATGACCTCGCTCGCCACAACTGAAACACACAATTACCTTCCTTTTAACCACTGGACTCTGCTCTATCACAGGCTCACAACATGCTGCTGCCACATACACAGTTTCTTCTTTACTAATTGATACATTCGAATCAGCTACTTTAAACCCTTTGATTACCTCAAGCATGTTCTCCACAGTATTTTGCTTTCCATAAAGCGCTATCACCTGGGATAGTCACTACTTAATTATTACTTCATTCATTTCCACTTAATTCATTTATTTCTGCTAACCTTTTTTTTTTACCGCTTACTTCATTTATTTGTTCCCACGTCCTTCCTTCCTTCATTTTTTTTTACTTCCGAACTCTAAAAATGTCAAGTGCATACTTCCATTCAAATCCTCCTCTACCAAAATTACATCACAGCCTGTAGTTTCTGGGATGTGTGGCTGAACGGTAAAAACATGGCATTGGGCCATTAAAAGGATCACAAGTCCAAATTTCGACTAGAGCTGAGTTATGTTTCTAAACTTCTTAAACAAAACCTGGAAAGCTTCTTATAGTCATAGATACCCCCTACCTCCACTGGTCCACAAAAGAGATTGAATCATAGATGCTGATCTTCAATCAATCAATCAATCAATCAATCTATCTATTTATCTATCTATCTATTTATCTATCTATCTATCTATCTATCTATCTATCTATCTATCTATCTATTTATCTATCTATCTAGCTATTTATCTATCTATCTAGCTATCTATCTATCTATCTATCTATTTATTTATTTATAATTCCTAGTTCCCCTTGTATTCGCTTTGTATTTTTATTTTAATAATGTGAAGTTATTTTAATTGTTTTATTTTAACTCTATGAATTATATTTTGTTTCAGTGATGTCAAGATACAAGACAGCCTTGTTTAATTGGCAAGTCTGATTACACCATGAACAACTTCACCGAGACAGGTCTCACTTTCAGGGAAGATGACTCTTTTACAACAAATGACATTTACATGACCATTGTCTTTGTCAATGTCATCATCTCCGCCGTCATCGGGCTCGCAGGAGTTGTTCTCAACCTCATCAACATCACAGTCTTCATCAAAATGGGCTTCGGGGAGTTCACCAATGTCTCCCTGCTCAGCTTGGCAGTGGCGGATTTCTCGGCACTGCTGTTTCTCTCCGGCATCGTAATCCTATACAACCCCCTCATGCTTCAAGTTGCCGACATTGGGATGATTGACACCATCTGCTACTTAGCGGTGGCCACCCCTCACGTCTGCTTTCTGGAAATTTCCGGATGTTGTAATTGCCTCTTGGTTCTGGAGCGATTACTTTGCATCGCACTGCCACACCGCATCAAATCACTAGTTACCCCGAGACGAGCTCTCTTGGTCAATATTTCTATCTATATCTATATCATATCTATTAAAATTCTTGTGCATATTGGATACTCAGTATCGAATACAGTGTTTCAGTCTGAAGGCAATACCACTATCGTTTTAGATCCGCAAGCAATAGGCAAAACAATGGACAGTATTTCTAACGTACTCGATACCTTTACCCAACTCACCACATTTCCACTCATGGTGGGCCTGACAGGGGCAACAATTCGCGTCTTCCAGAAATCATCCGAATGGAGGCGCACGGTTACTTCCCCTACTCAAAGCAACGCTATGTCCAAAAAAGAAAGAAAACTGGCCAAGATGGTTCTTATCATATCCTCTGTGTACATCGCTTGTATTTTCCCGTCTTTCTTGACCGCGCTCATCATCTTGGTGTTTGATAATTTGAGCATGACCTCCAGAGAAGTTTTCTTTGTGACTTTCACATTTCTGTTCAACATTGACGCCATTAACTCGACCTTGCCCTTCTTCATCTATTTAAACATGAGCAGCAAATTTAAGCTCTCTTTCAAGTCTCTTTTTACTTCTTCACTCGAAGGAATAGCTTCCAAAAGTGCATTTCTGCCCTATCGAAAAGAATGAGCCTGTAGTCTTGAGAGACAGGAGATGGTAGAATATAAGATGGGCTGTTTTAGTTCTAAGAAGCAAATCCAACTTACCATTGAAGCCGTATTACTGAAATTTCACACAAATCTTGAATAAAGTTTAATGCCATATCTAAATGCTGCAATATATATGTCCCTTTTCTCTATATACTAAATTGATTAATTACCACTAATTAATTAACTAATTGGTTATTTTTAGTATTGGTTCGTGGGTTGTCATCGACAATGAATAATTCTGCTAAGTTTCGAATTGATCCGAGAATATAAAGTGTAAGAAAGAACGTCGAAAAAGACTATCCTGGCTAACAGACAAATGGAACGAGCTAATAAATAGGCTTTGTACAAATCTATGTACAACTATTTAATTAAAAGATGTCGAATGATTGATGTATCTCCCAAACTGACCTAAGCTGCTCTCCCCATCCAACCAACACACGTGATTCTCTCTCCCTCTCTCCCTCTGGCGTTCACCCCCCCCCCCCCCCTAATACTGTATCTTCTCACTTGCATCAATTTTACTCAAAGTTACAACAGACACTAGACACACAAACATACACACAGCGTAACAACAAGTAACACAATACTTTTGTTTTATTAGAGATATTCATGAACAAATTAAACAACAGAACATTTAATCAATCCATTAGAGGTTAATAATAAATTAAGTTTTATAAAGAAAAGGGGGAGATTTAAAGAGATATAGCAGCAATTTGGACGTAGCAACAAGCTATTGGTTTCAACTGCCCTCAGGTTGTGTGTTGGTAGGCCTGCTATAACGAGTGGTCTCACATAATGATTTGATTACCCATTAGTAAAATCACTAAATTGGGTAAAGCTTCAGGACAGAAGGCAAATAGTTAAGTAGCAATAATGTATGAGACATTGAAACATAATTACAAATACGAAAACAAAATGTGAGAAAATATCCAGAAACACAAATATTAAGACTCATTTCTTCTTATTCCATATGCTAGAACAAATTCGTACAAATGCACATTCTTCCCTAGTGTATTTAGAGTGGGTTGCCTGAAACAGCAAAGAAAAACAGCGACTTAGCAGTTAAAACACTGATCTACATGCTTGAATAAATTGATACACGAAACGCGTAAGGCATACATATTTTCTCTTTTGATGCTAGGACAAATTTGTACTAATACTCTTCTTCCTAAATGCTATTAGAGCAGCCAGGAAAACCAATAACGTGGCGGAGTTTAAATCAATGATTAACATGTAAGGCTAGATTGACATAGGAACACGCGTAGGACGTAATCATCTTCTTTTTTTGAAGTAACGTCTGCATTTTATGATTAGATAAGCTATATTATGTAATTTATAAAATAAAATATTCATTTTAAACGTTAAAGATATTGTTATAACTCTGCCATTCGCACCGCCATCTAAGCTAGAAGGTGCGCACTGTGATAAACTAGACTGGAAAGGATGTCAACATTAGAAGAGGAGAACGATTTCCGCCCAAGTAAAGAGCCAATATGGAGAGATTGTGTCTAAGATAGATGTTGTTTTGTGTACCTGTGATGTCGTGTGAATAAACGTCTATGTCTCGTTCAGTTGCCTCACTTAAGGTATTACAATTGGTGTCAGAAGTGGGATTATAGGCAACTCAACGAGAGGAGGTAGGCTTTGATTACAATGACATGTTTGAAGCTATTACATCAGCTCTCAATTAAAGAGCTAAGACAAGAGCTTCAGTACCGAGGTTTTAAACCCGTCGGTAGCAGAGAAACGCTCACGGCTCGTCTCCGGCAAGCCTTGATTGATGAAGAAGAAATTTCGGAAACTTACCCATTTGAAATTGAATCTGGGATTTGAGGTCATTGGCGAGTACCAGGACTTTAGGAATGCATTTAATGAACAATTGAACATGATCTGTAATATGATGAGGAGCATGATGTGGAACAAAGTAGATGAAAGTGTGTTGCAAGAAGAAGGCCAAATAGACTAAAGTGATAAAATTGTGTCGCAAGCAAAAGGAGGAATAAACTCGTTAGGGAAGGAGCAGTTACCTGGTCAGGACTGTGGCTGCACAAACAGTAGTCATGGAGGCGCTGGGGATTGAAGCGCCGTCTGTGACAGTGTTGTGGGCAGGTCTGGCGGGGATGACTTTCAGGGCGAGAAATGTGATAGCGATTGCTGCGACGATCTCAATGGGATATACAGAATTGGAAGAAAAGAAACAAATGAAGAAACTAGAGAAGTCTGTTATGTGCCTGAAACTTTTGTTCCTGGTATACCTGCAACGAGCGGAATGATTAAGACAACGTTGGATCTGCGTCCAAGCTTTCGACTGTGGACCTTAAAGACCTCTGTTTATCTGTCAGTACGTTTGACGGGACCTCGAACCATGAAAGTCTCAAGACCGTTTCTGATTCCTTGACTTGGATGACGTCGGGTGAAATTGTGAATACGGGCCCCAACAATGGCCGAGACAGAAACAACGAATTAGACTTTGGCGTCGGCATAAGAGAGAACTTGATGCTTGGCAACTGCTTCCCGACGATTGACAAGAACTGTATATGCAACGCCCTGCGAGGACAGTGCCCATGCCAAGAAACCCAGCTACAAGATCTGAACTTAACAGACATTTGTACTTCTGCCTACATCAGTGAGAGTGACTTGAACGATGGTGAATTAATTCTTGCAGAACCTGATGCAGTGATGGATGAACATTTGCTTATGGAACATTACGAAAGTGCTTCATGGGCATACCTTACAGATGAGGCTGAGAAAGACTACGTGTTTGAAACCATGGCTACATGTGGGCCTACAACTGTGTCACGAGACGTCCATGGAAAACGTCCGCTGACTTGGCGTCTTAAAACAGCGGCCCTGGAAACTACAGTGATCGCAACAACCTCCATTTGTGTTAAATGGCTGGCATCAGAAACTATCTTCATGAAGTCAAAGCAGCGACCACGACATCGTCTCAAGCGAAGACTGGCCAACTGGAAGAAGAGGAAGCGTCGGCCGCGGAATACTGTGCAGATGGCCTCGTGGGCAACAGGCTCCCTGCCGTCTGTGGCTCCCACCGATCGACCTCCACCTGAACTGGCAAACCTCCACATCACTGTTTCTTTTCGGGACGAAAAGCTCTAAGAATGGGGCAATGTCATAACTCTGCCATTCGCACCGCCATCTAAGCTAGAAGGTGCGCACTGTGATAAACTAGACTGGAAAGGATGTCAACATTAGAAGAGGAGAACGATTTCCGCCCAAGTAAAGAGCCAATATGGAGAGATTGTGCCTAAGATAGATGTTGTTTTGTGTACCTGTGATGTCGTGTGAATAAACGTCTATGTCTCGTTCAGTTGCCTCACTTAAGTTATTACAATATGCTTCTTAAACTCGAACTTTGGGATTTGTTTAACTCTATAACTTCATAAAAGATTTTTTTGGCAAGAATTTCACAAGGCGAGCAAATTGTGTCAACTTGGTATCTAGATAGAAGATCAATATCTCGTAGTTTCTGTGCTATGTACTACATCAGTAATCACTATTTCATCGATGAACTGGCATCGATTCAATATTTATAGCGGCCCTCGTAAAGGGAAAAACAACTATTAGTTTTGTGCAGAATGTCCGTCTGTCCATCTGGATTTGTTTCCTTTGACGTCATACGGAATGAGTTATTTTTAAGTAATATAATAAGAACTTGGTGCACTATTGTTTATTAAATCTCGCCAACGTTCTCGTATTGATAAAGACATTTTAAGTCTAACTAGGCCGTGTGATTAAGGGATTTATTTTCTATGACGTCATATGGAATGAATTCTTTAAAAGACATGCTACTAGAACTCGTAAATCTCGTCAACGTTCTCGTATTAAAAAAATATATACTAGCTAGATTTAGATCTAATCTAGATTTTTTTTACACTAGATCTAGATTTTTTACACTAGATCTAGATTGTTTACACTAGATCTAGATTTATATTCTAATGAAAATTATCGTAGATTCTATATATAGAATTTCTAGGTGAAGTTTGGAATTATATAGACTAGATCAAGATCTAGAATTTCCATTTCTAGATCTAAATCTAGACTTAAAGTGTAGATCTATATTGCAATGTTATAAAAATATTAAAACTAATCTACTATTTTTAAAGTTAATGTTGCTTTCAGTCTATTGATAGATTATCTAGGCTTTGTTATTTTACGTAGAACTTATCTAAATTACATCCAAATAATTCCAAATGTAGATCTTAGATCTAGATCTAGAAGATATATATAGTAAGAGTGCTAAATCAGAAGCTTATGTGAGCAGGTCAGGGTGGCGCTACCTGAGTGAGGCCTCCTTTTTTGTGTTACTTGCTGCTCAACATTTGTTCATTTTACAGTAGGCAGATGGTAGCTCTACTGGGTGGGCCCAATCTGTGCACCTCGGTATGGTGACCAAGGGGCTATAGTAGCCTAAGCAACCAGACAGCACAAGCAAACTAAACTAAACTAAACTAGCTAACTAAAAAACAAACTAAGATTGAAATGAACTTATATACACTTTATTTACACGAGGAAAAAAACAAATCAATAAAAATATATGTGCAAAAGAAAATATACGTAAACAACTAGATAAACAAAAAACTAAACGACTAATCAACTCTACTTAATTTATACTATTACAACTACAATCACTATCCAACAAACCAAACCCAAATAAAACCACTAGTTAACCCGATTCACCAAAATCCACCAAGACACCTTACAAGGCAATAAACCACTAAAATAACCTACAAAACAATAAACTATTGTAACTGAGAACTACAACAGACAGCTATGCAGTAATACAGTAAGGGAGTAATACAGTAATAACTGTGGCAGACAGTTAGGCAGACAGCAATGCAGTAACAGCTATGCAGTAACAATACAGCAGCAATGCAGTAGCAGCTATGCAGTAACAATACAGCAGCAATGCAGTAGCAGCTATGCAGTAACAATACAGCAGCAATGCAGTAGCAGCTATGCAGTAACAGCTATGCAGTAACAATACAGCAGCAATGCAGGAATTATAGCCTGCAATTACAAAATAAACAAACATAAGAAATAATGATAAATATAAAAAATAAATATGAACTAGACCTAGTCCTAGTCTAGCACATACAAGCATGAGGTAATTTCAATTACCTCATGTAGCTAATAAAAGCAATACCTGAGTTATTAAAGTCTCAGCCACAACCAACACAGGTCAGGCTAGACTACAATGCACAAGCTATATCTAAATAATAGTATTAGACTAAACAAGCCGCCATGACAGCGATGCTTAGGCCGCAGCCATCTTTTACATTAAAAAGAAGGACAAAACGCCAACTTAAATGGAGTGGTTATCCTAACAATAAAAATAATAAAATTACATAGAAAACAAAATAATAAAATATTTACACCTAGACATAGTATAGAAAAGCAAAAGCACTAAGGCGGGGGCAATTGGGTGACACTAACCAAATCTACAGAGCTTCCGGCTCCATCAGAGGCAATCATGGCTAATTAACTAGCCAGTGACGCCACTAAACTAATCAGTCTGCATCTAGACTATAGCAATAGATGCAGAAACAATCAATATAAATCTAACTAAAGAAAGCAAAAAAAATAAAAACAATTCACAACTTACAGGCGGTCCCAGCCGAAATAGCACTACACAAAACTAACTCTACACAAACACCACTGTCCGCACTGACCACTGGTCGAGACAAAAAAGAATTCAACGTGGTCCCGGAGCCAGCTATAACTGGTCAGCGCGAACGTATCGGAGAGCATGACGTCACACTAATTATTTAAAACTAAACTGGACTACCTATTTCCCTAATTTGTACCTAGCCGTACACAACAATAAAACCTAGAAAATTACTACAGACACGGACTACAAAACATTATATACCAAATTAAACAGCATTAAAAAGAGAATCTTAAAATTTAAATCCTATAAAAATACAAAAAGAAGATAAAAAGTTATTTCTATTCTAGACTCATATGGGGGCTCTTTACCGTTTACAGACCTGCACATAAACTGATATAAAAAAATAACAACTATTCCAACACTAATGCCAAAGACAAAAATAAGCAGAACTAACCTGGGACAAAAAATAGAAAATAACATCCACAGCTCCAAGGCTAGTTAACTATCTTAAAAACTACTTTTCCTCTACGGGTAAAACACAAATAACAGAAAAAGACTAAAACTAGCAGAAAGTTATAAATAGCGGAAACTACAAAATAATCAGCACTGAACTATAAAAATAAAAAAGGACACTAAATAACAAACATCATAGCCCTGGCCTATGTAAATAATATAAATTAAATTAGATCTAGGAGCGCAAGCTCACACTTAGTTTAGGTAGATCTACATCCTCATTGTAGTTCCAATTAAATAAAAATGCCAATTGCTCTGTTGGAAACTGTGCAGGGACATCGAGCAAACGTTGTCGAAGTACAAGCTCGATGTCTGTTCTTGATAATTTTTTTTAAATTACAAAACAATGCCAAAAGATTATCCAAAATCGCTCGTCTGATATATTGTACATATTCGGTAGTTATCATGCCGAAATGTGTAATATATCTCTTTATTTTTTTTTTTTTATTAAGTTTACAGCAATGGCTTATCGTGGGGTTAGCGGATTGGCCTGATTATCTCAACGGTCCCAGGTTCATAGCTGCTCGCTGCCATCCCCGTCGTCCAGCGGGAGGTTTGGATTAGGATTTATATTATCCTTAACTTAGAAGGAACATCCGAAACATGTAAAATATTTTACAGAAAAAACATTTTTCCAACGCCAAATGAGTTTTTTTGAAACATTATTACTTTAGACACGTCTTGAATATTCCTTGCAAATAGGCGGATCCTATAGGGATCCGACGGGGGCCGCCTTTGTAATCTTGTTTAGCGCTTCTTTTTGGAGTGCAAAGAACCTGTATCGGCCAGAATGTCTCTATAGAAGTTTTTGAGGGACTGGGTGGTCCAGTCTTTCATGTTTTCCATGTATTGTGAGCTGTGTGTGTGTGTTTGTGTGTTTCCATGTGACATTTTCCACACATATGCGACTGATTGAAATAAAGAGTTACCTGATGCAGGAATTTCGACTACATTGTTTTAAATTATTTTCCACTTATATGCAAATTAAATTTTTTTTTTCTCTTTAAAAAAAAAGTAAACATTATTTTGTAAAATGTAATAATTACATGACAGAACTTACTTATCTTATCAATACATTAAAAAAAAATTTGACAAAATATCTCATAAATCTGTTAAAAATATGGTAAATGGTCATCTCCCTTACTAAATAGCCTCCCGTGTTTGTTACTATTATTAGCGAATAATTGTAAAAATGGTGTATTTTTATTTTTAAAAAAACTGCATGAATAATTGAGTTTAAAAAATTTTTCGATTTTAGAAAAGAAAAAAAGTAGCCGTTGCATCAGAACTTTGAATGGTTTAAAATATTATGATGTCGGATTTTCACTATCTTTTCTAGTTAAACTAGATTTAAACGGGACGGACAGACTGACCACTCATAACTAATATCGTCTTTTCCCCCTTTCGTGGGCCGCTTAAAACAACTCAACTTGTTATTCTTTTGAATGCACAAGTCACACTTAGGTAAGTTTCTCATCTCTCATCTGTTCCTTGACTTTTGTCGTACGGGAACTTTGACAGTTCGTGTCACCAAATCCCTTGACTTTCCTCTGTCAGCAGCTGTTCTATGCACGATGTCCATTCTTTTACGTTGTCCAGACAGCATTTTTATTGGAAGACCCTTTTTCGTGGTCCTCCCTGTACCTTTATGGATAATTTGTGGGAAGCGTGGTCGAGAGGCTAAGTGCGCTTGAACTTGGCTTGGCTTGACTACCTAGAAGGGGGCTCGAGGTTCGACACCCGACTCGGGCAGAGTTGTCTTTACTGAGCGCCTAAAGGCAGCACTGAAGACCAACTCCTAGATACCCCCTCTCCCCCACTGGTCCACAAATGAGATTGGACCAAAGCGCTCTGAGCATGCTATAAGCATGAAAGCTATAAATATAAATAAATAATTTTGAAAGTGAGTCGTGTCTTACAGTATGACCAAAACAAATTAGCTATCTTCTCTTCCATTTTGCCTGGAAATGTGACTTGTAAAAAGTACAAACACGTTTGTCTTCTTTTCCTGGTATCTTACACCCAGCATGTTTCAGCAGCATTTACTCTCAAAAGCTTGAATTTCTCTTTCAGCCTCAGCGTTCAGTGTCCAACTTTCACAACCATACAGGAGTACACAGACCACTAAGGAATACAGTTTTAATTTTACTGTGAAGCTGATATTACTCCTCAAGATTTTCAACCGGTTGCTCGTGACAGCGGATGACAAGCGCTTAAATGTGTTTTTATCTCTTTTCTAGCTTATGTTAATCGTAACACATAAACAGTGTCACTAATGGATGTAAGAAGCATGACTAATTTGTTCCTCGTTTATTTAGATTGTAATAGTGTAATAAGAAAGGAGGGAACATATATCATTTTAATGTTTTATTTCATTGTTATGTTCAATAGCCAGAAATGTAATTTTACTGATATTTAAAGTATTCATTAATTTCGTGAGTCATGAAAACAGAACTGTATGTGTACAAGCTTTGTTGTAATAGTGGCTGTTATCGTAATAAGGATATATTGATCTTCTAATGTTAGTCTAACTTTATAGAGTAGAGAGTTATCAAAGCACAGATGTGATTATATATTACAAACCGTAGACATACGCGGATTATCAGATCACAAACGAAAGTATTCAAATATTAATTAAAATCTAGGCGAGAAATAATTACATACGATTGCAGAGACCTCAGGTTTTCTCACAAAGGGGAGGAGGTGGTAGTAACAAAACAAAAAAAATAGTGTTGCATTTTTATGTATACACACAATACATGTGTGATTGTGTATGTGTGTGTGTGATAGTATTTATATGTATGTGTATGTATGATTTTTTGTTTGTTCGTACGTATTTACATACAACTTTAATATCTGGTTTACATACAACTATAATATCTGGCTTGTTTAAATAGTACTATCAATAGCTTTATTTTGTAATGTAATTAATATTATCTCTCTCAGAACGAAAGAAATATATATATATATCGAATGGTAATCTTTCAGATATAGCTCAGAGGAGCTGCAATCAATACTATATCAATGTCGAGATGAAACTGAGTCTTTAATTTTGTTACTTTATTTTTAAAACCAAAAAAAAAATAATAATAACAACACCTTGTATGTTTGTTACTTCAGTGAATTTTTTAAAACTGAAATCAAACCTTTTTTAAAACTATTAAAGTCTAACTTTGTTTTTCACCCAATTCCTTTTTGCTATTTAAAGCTATCAGCCATAGATGCCAATCATAGGGACACACGTTTTACAAATACCAAAAAAATACGCTAAAACTGGACATATGAACTTGCATAATTGTATTCATTCATTGTGCACATGTGTTATATCAAATAGTGTTCATATTTTTTTTAGTAAAAAATCGTTTACGATTTACTCTATACTACAATGTGAAGGCATGCTTCTCTGACAGCTAACTATTAGACGACACATAGACATGCAGGAACTTTTTATTTTATTTTATTTTTTAATTACAACATGACATCACTAAAAAACCACGAAAGTGAATCTTCAAAGCTCATCCACTGTCTCCGGAATTATTAGCGGCCAACATCTTTTTATTTAAACTATATGTCCTGTAGTTATTAAGACTTTTCTCATATCTTTGATGTTCTACTAAGAAATATTTGTAGGCCAGTGCTTCCCAAACTATTTCTCTAACGGAACGCATCACGTGATCACACATTTTGAGTATTTAGCGGAACACATCACACATTCTGAGTATTTAGCGGAACACTTTGTTCGGTGCGGTCCACTGCTTTTTAATTATTCCAGTAGTTCGTGGAACCCTTATTCAGGCATCGAGGAACAATAGTGTTCCTTCAAACTTCAAACTTCCTCGGAACACAGTTTGGGAAACACTGCTATAAGTGATAGACTTAATTTTCTCTAGTACTGTACTTCAAAGATGTCTGGGGATGTAATGTCTAACGTCAGCTCTTCGGACTACGAATTGGAGCTGCTGTTACATGCTGACTTCTTAACAACCATTGTCTTCGTTAATGTCATCATCTCTGCCGTCATCGGGCTCATAGGAGTTGTCCTCAACCTGATCAACATCACAGTCTTCATCAAAATGGGCTTCGGGGAGTTCACCAACATCTCCTTGCTTTACCTGGCGGTGGCGGATGTCGGCTCTCTGCTGTTCCTCTCAGGCATCATCGTCGTGTACAACCCCCTCATGCTTCAAACCGCCGACGCTGACCTGCTGAGCACAATGTGCTATCTGACCGTGGCCATCCCTCATGTCTGCTTCTCCGAGATCTCGGGCTGCTGCAATGTCGTCTTGGCCTTGGAACGCTTTCTCTGCATAGCAGTGCCTCACCGCGTCAAGTCCTTGGTCACCTCCAAGAGGGTTGTTCTCGTCAATGTTTTCATCTTTGTCTATATCATCTTAGTTAAACTGATTGGGTACATAGGATACGGCATTCCTGGAACCACATACAATTCACTTAACAACAGCACTGCTGCTACTTTTGGTCAAACAGCATTAAGAAAAATGCTCGACAGCATCTCTACAATAATAGACAACTTCACCCAACTAACAACATTTCCTTTAATGATCGGCATTACAGCGATGACCATTCGCATCTTCAAAAGGGCCACAAGCTGGAGACTTTCAGTGACGTCTTCTTCTCAAGGCACCATTATGACCAAAAAAGAAACAAAATTGTCAAAAATTGTTATTACCATATCCATTGTCTACATCGTCTGCAATACTCCGCCATTTCTAGCTACTTGGGTGATGCTCCTGATTCCAGATTTTAGTTTAACCGGAAGTTACAGAGAATTTTTCATTGCGACATTCACAGCATTGTTTAATATCGATGCCATCAACTCGATACTGCCCTTCTTAATCTATCTGAATATGAGTACCAAGTTTAAAGAAACCTTAAAGACTTTAAGTCTTTATCAATTCCGATATTCCAATAAGCAATAGAATTAGACTGCCATAGATCCTCTAGACAAACTTTGTACATCTAATAGAAAACAAATGGATTCTAATTTAAAATGTTTCGTTTTAGAAATAATTTAAGTTGTGCAAAGTTATGAAAATTAATGGTCCTGACCATAAATAATTAACTCTCAAATATCCACCCCTGGCATCCAGCAGCGCCCCTATCCTTATTTTTTGAATAGAATTATAATAGAATTATTTGTGACTGAGGAAAGGTCTGAAAGGGTTAGAATAAAATAGAAATCTCATTTTATTTGTCAGGTTAATAACGTTCATTTTAGTTCATTTATAGTGGGAAAAAAGTCTATTTTTATTGTATAGATTATAAACGTTTTTTTCCTATCTCTGCTCTATTTCTAACGAGATAAAGTATTCAAGTCAAGACTACGAACTTTTTACCAAATAGAGTGAGTTGACATATGGTTTGTAAAAACTAAAACAGTGGTTGAAGTTTTTTATCACTAAATCTATATCGTATCCAAAATTTTAAGGAAAGAACAATTTGAAACAGATAAATGTAAATAAAGTCATTCAAAGTTTAAATATTTAAATACTTCCTATTTTATTATCTTGTCATGGCGTCTTAAGCCTACATTTGTTACTCTATATATATTTATTTATGATTATTATTAATTACTTAATGTCTTTACTATGAGCAAGAAAAACATATGAAAGAGATTGGATAAGATCATGGCTTTGTCTCAACTTGTGTCTCAAAGCTAGGGAAATCTTCTTGGGTCACGTAGCTATTTAGTACTGTCTCTTCTTGCGACTCGCTGTGCACTTTCTGGTATCGATGGGTCGGAGACCACCCCGTGAAGGGTCTCACCAAATTTCTGATAGGGGTGTCTATCATCAGTGTGAGAACCAATGACAGAAAGTTGGCATAGACTGTCACGAAGATCGTTTTTTGTACCTGTAAGAAACATGATTGAAGGATGATTGTTGGAATGTATGACTTGTCTAGCTAACAATGACGATCGAATTTAAAATCCCTACTCGAGCTACACTGTGCCTGCTGAGCGCCTTAAGAGGTCCTCAGAAGGGAATGACCCTATCGCACTGAGCATCTTTATATATAATTCTCTTCTTGGCCCAACCATGCGGGACACCACGATGAAAAAAAAAGTCATGGAAAGATAACTCTTATATTTCTGCAAGTCGGACTAGAGTTACCCCACGTAACTTCGCAGAGACAGAGAGCGAGGCTCCGAAAAAAAAGAGGGGGGAGGGGGTATGCTACGCCGCGGGTCGGCTCGTGCTATTGTCATGACTCAATAGTAAGACGCGTAGAAGTTGGGTATGCCCTTAGTCCTTAGTGACGCGACAGTACATTAAAAAGTAAGAACGGAAATAGGTTAGAGACGAATGGAGGACGAGAGACGAAGAATGCTTGTAGTGGATCTTGACGACGTGAACTGTGATTTTGTTTACATAATAAATTGTTGTATTTAAAAAGGCCGGATTATCTTATTCTCTAGTAGATTTATTTGTTCTGGAGATGAGTTGTATGGAAAAACTCGCGATTGTAATTGAACACCATCTCAAGTAAACTGTCAGTTCAACACCATGGTCCCTCAACTACCAACCACCCAATAGAAATGATACTAATCTTAACTACAATCATTACTACTATCATGGTTTCCCGATCGACTGGTATGCGCTCCAGATTGTCGGCAAGATGGCCCCTAGTTCGAACCCTGCCTGTTGCTATGCACTGCACGTTCTGCAGGAGGTCTGAACTAGGAACATCCAAAATTTGTTTTGAAAACAAACATGTTCAGTTGATTCAAAAAGAGGACACAATTGTGCGGGTGTGGAGGGACATGTATATAAGTGATAAAAAAACCAACAAATCTCTTCTTTCAGACCTGGCAATCTCTGGGGCAGAATATGTAACGGTTATCTGTTTCTGTTGCCCACGGCCAACGACGGTGTCATGTGGCCAGCACAACGACCAACCGCCTTTACTTTTGCCTAACTAATGTCAGGTATTGATTAGAAGGTGGACTCAAAGGCGCCCTAAAGATCCCAAAATTTAAAAATCCAAGTCTTCACCAGGATTCGAACATAGAACCCTTCGGTTCGGAAGTTGACCGCTTTACCACCGCACCGCTTATATAAGTAGTACAGTAGTAAGAAGTTGCAGGTTACCTTATACTATTTGGCTAACACAACATCAAGAGAAGTTATATCTAGACCCAATCACGACTAGATACTCGCTATAGAGATGATATTTTGCGTCTCATATTTAATAACAATTCTATTTATTTTCTTCTTTGCTCACATTATTAGGCTAGTTGAGACAACCAGACCTCGAAGCTAGATCTGATCTCTAGTTCAGACAACTAGACCTCGAAGATAGATCTGATCTCTAGTTCAGACAACCAGACCTCGAAGCTAGATCTGATCTCTAGTTCAGACAACCAGACCAGGACGTTGAAAGAAAGGCCTCGGAGAAGTTAGGGTTACTCAGAAAGCTAGCCAGTACCAAGTGGGGCGCCCGAGCTGACATGCTCCGCACACTGTACACGGGGGCTGTCAGGTCCCAAATTGAGTACAGCCTGCCCGTGCAAGTGTACGCAAGCAAGACGGCCCTCGAATCACTCGATCGTGTACAGGCCCAGGCTCTTAGATTCATTTGCGGCACCTATAGAACGAGCCCAACTTCCGCTGCAGAAATCATGTCCAACGTGGCTCCTCTCAGCCTGAGGAGAGAGCGCGCCGTGCTAACGGCCCTGGAACGCTACAAAAGGGGCGAACCAGGGCTACCGACCCACACCTTAGTCACTCGGTGGAGAGTTAAAAACCGGATTAAACGGACATCATTTATGCACTGCGCAACAAATTTGAGTGCTCAAGCTGGTCTCTCCACTGATCGGGTCCCAATCCGATAAGCACGTGCCCGCCCTGGAGGAGACAGCCCATCAATCTAACCATACACGGGTTGGAGGGGTCCACAAAACGACATACACACCCGGACTTACTAAGAAAAATGGCAATGGACACATTAAAGACCTACCCGGCCAACGCCATTTACTGCTATACAGACGGGTCGGTCATGAAGGACCCCGTGAGAGCTGGGTATGGGGCCTATATCTGCTACCCAGACCACGAACCAGACAAGCTTTCAGGCACATGCGGCCTCGCTGCATGTAGCTTTGATGCTGAAATAACGGCGATAACAAACACACTCAAATATCTGCTCCAAAAATTGCGTGAAAAGATAACCGTTGCGACTACCGTTGTAATGGTTACCGATTCCCAATCCTGCCTCCAAGCCATGGCTGGCTTAGGGGGAAAGTCCGAACTGGTGGAAGAGGCATTAGGCGCCGCAAATAACATCCGCCTATTTATTGGAGCTGTCATCTTTATGCAGTGGGTGCCCTCGCACTGCGGCGTGAGGGGCAATGCCGTGGCTGACGCTCTAGCTCGAGAAGGAGCGCTGGCCGTGCCCACTTTCGAATCACCAAGTACGTTTAAACAGGCTACCACAGTTATACGAGAGTGGGTACATGAAAAATGGTTGAAATCCTGGGATGACTCCAACACTGCCAGGGGAGTCTGGCAGCACATGCGTCGCCCAGATCGAGAGGACCCGTGGTGGAGGCTAAAAAGGTCAGAACAAACAATAATAGCGCAGTGGCGCACGGGACACTGCCCAATAGGTGCGTACTTCGCCCGGTTCCGACCAAATTTTGATGCCCGTTGCCGACACTGCGGGGAATCAGAAGAGACGGTGGCGCACGTCTTGCAAGAGTGCCCGCAGCTCTGCGAGCTGCGGAAAGAACGTATCAAGTGGTTTACTATGTCTGTATGGAAGCTATGAGGCACTACGCCAAACAGCAGAGTTCCTTACCAGGGCACTACGGGAGTCCTAGGTCTCCCTGCCTTGTCACCAATTGGAGTTCATCTCAGATCTCTAGTTCAGACAACCAGACCTCGAAGCTAGATCTGATCTCTAGTTCAGACAACCAGACCTCGAAGCTAGATCTGATCTCTAGTTCAGACAACCAGACCTCGAAGCTAGATCTGATCTCTAGTTCAGACAACCAGACCTCGAAGCTAGATCTGATCTCTAGTTCAGACAACCAGACCTCGAAGCTAGATCTGATCTCTAGTTCAGACAACCAGACCTCGAAGCTAGATCTGATCTCTAGTTCAGACAACCAGACCTCGAAGCTAGATCTGATCTCTAGTTCAGACAACCAGACCTCGAAGCTAGATCGCATTTACGGACATAATAATTATTTTTAGTTGAAGAAATAAAAGTAACATTGCCTGTCAGTGACATTAACCTAACACTGGCATTATTTGACACTGGTACTACCTGACAGTGACATAATCTGACAGTGACATTTTCTGACAATGACAGTTCTTGACATTTTGATTGAATTAAATTAAATTAAAGATTTTATATTACATTATTAACATTTTATATTACATTATTAACATTTTATATTACATTATTAACATTTTATATTACATTATTAACATTTTATATTACATTATTAACATTTTATATTAAATTATTAACATTTTATATTACATTATTAACATTTTATATTACATTATTAACATTTTATATTACATTATTAACATTTTATATTACATTATTAACAAAGAGTTGTTGGTTGGTTTTTTTTTAACTCAAACAAACAAAAAAACTTACTGCATAAGTGTACGTAAACTGTTCCTCGAAATACTGGTTGTGGTTGATGTAAAGTATTACCAGAGCGTGACACAAATATGCTCCGTACGACAGCTTGGACAGTGGGGCCCAAGCTTCCCAGGTCAAAAAGGAATTGACCACACCTAGAAAAAGGATTAGAAAATTCAAACGTATTGGGTTACCAAAAACCTGCACCCTCAGAAGAGGACACAGAGGAGGATAAATACTTTAAAAAGATAACTAAATAAATATTTTTAAAAAAAAGGAAAAAAAAAATTAAATATAAAAAAAAAAGCTGTTATGAAGTGTAATTATATCCATTAGTTTAGATCAGCCAAATGGAGCCAAATTAAATTTGTAATAGATCTAGACCTACAACAATACATCTGTGCGATTAGAACTATCTTTTACCAATTGTTTATGTTTAGCGCTATTTCATGCTTTTAGCTTTCTCGGTACGTTATGGGTAACGGGGGAGGGGGAGAAAGGGTTATCTGTTTCAATTTTACCGTAATCAGGCCTAATCGCTTTTTAAAAGCATCTGGTAAGACCATATGTTTCAGTTTCGTACTTGAGTTACACCCCCTTATATGTACATCCCCTGTGTTTATTTAGTACAGCGCTGTGCACTAGATTGATTGTGATATACAAGCGACCCGCGGCATAGTATACGCCGCTGTTTACCGGAAGTATTCATGTAGGCAGCGTATTGTCGAGCAGAGTGTATGGCTGTGCTTCCGTGAGTAAGTACAGCCGACAGGGTGTCGCCATAGTTATCCAAATGTTCGCAAACAACGCTTACAGCCATCTAGCGAAGTTCGAGAGCAACAGTTTCGTCGATGACATTTTTCCAGAAATATGCAACTGATAGAAATAAAGAGTTACCTGATGCAGAAATTTCGACTACATTGAAAGACCTGTTGACTCCACGAAATATATGTGAAGCGGTGGCCATGGTTAGGAAACGAAGGGCAATACGAAGGGGCAAAATAAAAATAAAAAAAGCTACAGAAAAAAAATGCAACTATTTTAATGACACCAGATAGTGACGCGTGTAAAACGTACACATAAATGTAGTCAAATATAGTGTGTATAAGAGAAAATTGACTTGTTCTCCCCCCCCCCACCCCCACCCCAACCCCTTTTTTTTCTGAGCCGTGCTCACTGTCGCCTCGAATGTTACGTGGGGTAACTCTAGTCCAACTTGCTAAAATAAAAGAGTTATCTTTCCAGAACTTTATCGTGGTGTCCCGATGGTTGGGGGCATGAAGAGAATTATATATAGAGATGATTGTAAGAAAAGCAGAAGTGATAAAGAGGCAAGATGGACAATGAGTGGGAAGCGTGGTCGAGAGGCTTAGTACGCTTGAACTTGGCTTGGCTACCTATGAAGGGGGCTCGAGGTTCGACACCCGACTTGATCAGAGTTGTGTTTACTGAGCGCCTAAAGACAGCACGGAAAACCTTCTCCCAGAATAAAAAAATATACACCTTTTTTAAACTTAAATATGTATATTAAATATTTTTTCAAAAGGAAATTAAAATTGTAAATGAGTAACTCTATATCTCCTTTTAGATTTAATTATTTTCATTCATAAGACTATTAAAGCTATTTCAAAAATCCAGCCTCCACATACTTAAATTCGGTCCCCCCGACGCCCTAACCTAAAACCTTTCTGACCTATAGCATAACTCTACCTCCATTGCCAGAAAAGCAAGCGAACACAATCCAGCCAAGAGTAACAGACCACAGCGAGCTCTTCAAAACCGTGTAGCTGCTAATTTTCCTCAACTGAAGGAAGGCCTGTACTCCGAACATCTCAGCTAATACATTATCCCGTACAGACAACATCAACATGAATACAAGTGTTGCTATAAGCCATCCAGTCCGGACCTGGAGCTGTCATAGTAGCAAAATAAAAGAAAGAAAATTATTTTCAAATCCTTTTAAAAAAATAAAACAAAGCTTATCTAAGGGGAAGAACTCCGAACTTACAAGAATATCCTTCTATAATGTAGAAATGATTTCTATTATTCAAATCAAACAAAATAATTAATTGGTCAATTCTGCTGTTGCAGATACGTTTCTTTAGGTACAATGAATTTTTAAAAAAAGTTTCAGCTTAATCCAAAAATGGGTGGAGGAGAAACTACGTTTAAAATTATATATCAAAGAGGACAAAATCCAACAAATTTCACGTTTCCTTTGAATACTGAAGAATATTTTCCCTTGTTGGAATAAAAAAAATAATAATTACAGGTAATAAATTGACTAATTGGTTAATTTTTAAAAAATTCAATCATGTAGTGCCTGAAAAGTCTGAAAGGGTTACTTTACTTTTTTCTTTCATTATTAATAAATATGTTTTCAGAATAAAAATCACAGTAATCTTTATTTAAACTTTGATTTCAAAGATCTCATTTCTTTTAAGCAATAAATTCACATTGATAGAAAAAAAAAAAGAGAAGGCAGGCAATATGACAAAATGTAGAGGTGATATAATGGAACGTTAAGAAAAACGTAAGAAAAGGAAAAGAAACAAATTTGGGAGGGGGAGAGATTTTCAAATAGACAACAAAGGGAGACAATGTCGAAGACGCCATATTGAAAGATCACATCATAGAATTTACTTGGCACTTCAAGAGAAATAGCTTTGAACTTGATTCTACAGTTCTTAAAAAGTTAACAAAAATTCTTCTCTGTTTTCTTAAATACTTCGAGTACCAATACTTCCGTATTCTGCACACCGGATACGCCAAGAAACTTGCTATTTATGGATTTGTCTCCATCTATAAAAAAAATATCCGATTCCAACGAAGTAAAAAAAAAAAGGTATATCTTTAAATCTACTAATTAGATGTATGTAACATTCACCTTGCTTATCTTGATATCTTTTCCCCAGTCGGACAGAAGATAGCCCAACAGAAGACCAAAAGCGTAAGGTCCTACACGCGTCCAAGGTTTAATATATATGTGTGTCAAATACTGCTCATGAGACCTGCCAAAGAGTATCATACATTTCAATCAGTCATAAAAAAAACTCAACAAACACAGTGGTCCTATTACTCGATAATTAAGGCAATCATTTTGGGTTCGAGAGACTAAGGCGTCCTATGAGTTTGGGACTTAAGGCGGTCCTATGAGTTTGGGACATAAGGCGGTCCTATGAGTTTGGGACATAAGGCGGTCCATGAGTTTGGGAAATTAAGGCGGTCCTATGGAGTTCGTGACTTAAGGAGGTCATATGGAGTTCGAGGACTCAAGGCGGTCCAATGGAATTCATGAATTAGGGCGGTCCTCTGGAATGCGAGGAATCAATGCGATCCTATGGAGTCCGTGAATTAAGGCGGTCCTAATGAGTTCGATGAATCAAGGAGATAATGAAGTGTTCAAGGAATCAAGGCGATCCTATGAGGTTCTAGAAATCTAGGCGGTCCTATGGAGTTCATGAATTAAAGCGTTTCTATGGGGTTCGGGGAATTAAGATGGTCCTGTGAGGTTCGGGGAATTAAGGCGGTCCTATGGAGTTCGTGAATTAAAGCGTTCCTATGGGGTTCGGGGAATTAAGGTGGTCCTGTGGGGTTCGGGGAATTAAGGCGGTCCTATGGAGTTCGTGAATTAAGGTGATCTTATGGAGTTTGAGGAATCAAGACGATCATGAGATGTTCAGGGAATTAAGGCGATCCAATGGGGTTTGGTAAATAATCCTATTATTATTTGACATAATATAAATGTCTCGCTTTGTTCACCGTCCACTGGGATCCTGATAAAAGAGTTTGGGACATAAGGCGGTCCTATGAGTTTGGGACATAAGGCGGTCCATGAGTTTGGGAAATTAAGGCGGTCCTATGGAGTTCGTGACTTAAGGAGGTCATATGGAGTTCGAGGACTCAAGGCGGTCCAATGGAATTCATGAATTAGGGCGGTCCTCTGGAATGCGAGGAATCAATGCGATCCTATGGAGTCCGTGAATTAAGGCGGTCCTAATGAGTTCGATGAATCAAGGAGATAATGAAGTGTTCAAGGAATCAAGGCGATCCTATGAGGTTCTAGAAATCTAGGCGGTCCTATGGAGTTCGTGAATTAAAGCGTTTCTATGGGGTTCGGGGAATTAAGGTGGTCCTGTGAGGTTCTGGGAATTAAGGCGGTCCTATGGAGTTCGTGAATTAAAGCGTTCCTATGGGGTTCGGGGAATTAAGGTGGTCCTGTGGGGTTCGGGGAATTAAGGCGGTCCTATGGAGTTCGTGAATTAAGGTGATCTTATGGAGTTTGAGGAATCAAGACGATCATGAGATGTTCAGGGAATTAAGGCGATCCAATGGGGTTTGGTAAATAATCCTATTATTATTTGACATAATATAAATGTCTCGCTTTGTTCACCGTCCACTGGGATCCTGATAAAAGGGCAATCATACAGCGTGAATCACTAGTAGAGTTAAGCACACACAAATACACGCACACACTGCGACACACACACACAAGTAAGCGAACAAGTTCAAAATTGTTGGTCATAAGAAAAAAAAAGGAATAGCAATACACACGCACAACACACACACACGAGACCGACACCTTGTTCAGTTAACTTCAGTTCCAGGCCTAAGGGCTAAAGGGCATTACTCGGCGCAGGAGAATGTGAGCACCAAACTTAACAAATCTGTTCCAACCCCCCCCCCACCCCCCCACCACTAAAAATATTTGATAATTTGATTATTTGATGATAATGGTAATGATGGTGGCGATAATGGTGACGATGATGATAAAGAATATGATGATGATGAGGAGGAGGATGATTATGGCGATGATGAAGATGATAAGCAGCCCGAGACACGCAATTATAACTATATCTCTCAATAAAGTAGTTATTTTCCCTTATTCAAGATGAAACAAAATAATTAATTGATTGATTAAATTGGTTAAATTTTAATTTAATACATTTTGTTAAGTACAATAAATAATTGTTGAAATGTTCAACTGGATCCGGGAATTGATGTGGGAGAAATAGAGTGTTCTATTATCTAATGTGAATACTGAAGGATTGATTTCCGTTTTGGTATCAAATATAATAATTAGTTATCAATAATCAATTGACTAATTAGTTTATTGTTTGTATTGCTTCATGTCTTGTCTACGCCAAAGAATAATTCTAAAAAGTTTCATGTACAAACTTTTTACCAGACAGACAGACATACAGACAAAGTGAGTAGAAATAAGCTTTGTAAAAATAAAACTTAACTGTAAATCCCAGTCTTCATAAGACTTGAGAATAACTGCAGTACTCAGGATATGACACAACACCATCAGGATAATCACTGAGACACCGACCCTCCTGAAGCTGTTAGAAAAAGAAACGTTGGATGCCAGTGGCGTATCTAGGTATTTGCCATCATTTGGGGGCTCGGGGGATTGACCTCTTTGGGGGCCCCTGAATTTTGTGTAATATTTAATAATTAATGGGAAAAAAAAACATTCATTTGGGGCCCCCCTTCAAGTGGGGGCCCAGGGGAATTTTCGAATTCTCCTCACCCATCCCCCCACCCTAACTACGCCTCTGTTGGATGCATTCTTTTCATTTTGGAATTGCCATTCCATCTTTCGAGTCACGATGACTTAGGTAAAGTTTCCCTTTCAGATCATGCGATCAATAGGGCAGATGATGTAAAGGTTCAAAGGTTGACCAGCAGGGTGTCATGTGGCCATCATGACGACCAACCGCTTTTACTTTCCCCAACTGAAGTCAGGTACCCATTAGAGTTGGGGTAAACTCATGAGCGCCCTAAAAATCCCGAAATTCTAAATCTCAGTGTTAACAGAGATTTGAACTCAGGACCCCAGGTTTCAGAAGCTAAGCACTTAATGACTCAGCTACATCGCCCCCACGATGACATGGGTAGTAGTTGTTTTTATTTTTTTTTTTAAAGCAAAGTTATGAACTGTCAGAAGTATAGTCAAATCTTTAGAGCCGTTTTTTTTTTTAATCCCCGTACAGAGTGCTGTTACCAAGAAGTCTTTGTTTCTTTCTGAAACCGAGTTTTCAATCTAATATTAGAATTGTGATAAGACCCAACTGGATTTCTGACTAATGTTGGAGCATTAGAAGAATGGATAAATATAACCTATCTCTCACATGACCAGTTTTTGCATGCTTGGTTGTAAAATAATTAACAATGTTTCGAATGTTCCATTAGATTCTGAAGATAATTACATCCTAGCTCGAACCTCCCGCAAGACAACGGGGGATGACGGCGAAAAAGGTTCGAGTCCTGGACATTCGCAACCAGAACGACGGTCCAGAGCCCATACCACACGATCAGGCAGCGGATGATAAAATAAAATAATCAAAATACATCTTAAGTTTCTACAGAACTATCACTGTTGTTAAACTGATTCAATAGCATCACTTATTTCTGCTCATTTTGTACGAAATATAACGTCATGTGGTTTTAAAAAATGTATTAAAAAAATAGTGAGTTTCATTGAATTGTCGGTATTGGGAAATGTTGAGATTTACATCACTCATTATAATAGCTTCCGCCTGATTGGCGCTATTTGCAAAACCATAAAGCATAAGCTCTATCAATAATAGAAATATATTTTTAGTACTTTATGCTAAAAACGCAAAACTTTTTTAATAACCTTTTTTTAAAAATTAATACAGCATGTTTCGTAAATAAGCGGCCATATAGGATGTAATTCAATATTTACTTCTATAACACTCCTATTACCTAGATCCTTGATTAAGACACTTACCCATAGAATACTGGGACAATAAAAAGTGGGGCCAGAGCGTAGAACTGCATATCAGCTTGTAGATACCAGCTCCAAGGCATGCACTCAATAAAGAGATATAGAAATTATTTTTATTGACAAGGCATCAATGTTTCAAACAGCGACAGGCGTAAATTTAAGACGGAAGGGAAATACACATTCCCGAATTGTGTTTATTTCCAAATAAAAGGGTAAATTTTTATCTTAACCCTAACCCTAATGCAAACCTTTATACGCCAACGAATCTCTTGAAAAGGTAATGTAATTTGCATCCATTCACCACGAAAACAAAAAATTCCAACTACAAGGCCCAGGATCAAATGAAAACAATTTTCTCATAATCATTCATCAAGCCCCAGGGAATACAAAGTGTCTCACATTTATTCTTTATGCCCTAGGAAAACTAAATGTTTCCCATTTTTTTAAATTCGTCCCAAGGAAAACAAAGTGTTTTGCATTTTTCCTTTAAGACACCAAGGAAAAATAATTATTCTCCATGTATCCTTTATGCCTCAGAAAAAGTAAAGTTCGCCTTTCAGACCTGTTGATCTATGGGCCAGATGAGCAAATGCCGTCTATTGTTTAGCTCACGCTGAACTGGCTAATGTGTAGTGTGGCCAGTACAACGACCCACCGCTTTTACTTTCCACAGCTAACGCATAGTACCCATTAGACTTGTATGCACTCAGGGGCTTCCTGAATATCCCGAAATTCAAAATCGCAGCCTGTACTGGGATTCGAACCCAATATCCTTCAGTTTGAAAGCCAAGCGCCTAACCAATCAGTCACCCACGCCCCTTGATGCCCCGGAACAAGTGGTTGAAACAACAACAACAAAGTTTTAGTTGGTCAATACTTGGTCTTACAAGAGAACTAAAGTCAAATAGATTGCTGATGTAGAACAAATTGCGCCACCAGTGGAGTCTACACTCATTGTAACGATTGGAATCTTGACGAACGAAAGGGCCGTGCTCCAAATAGGGAGTTATCCCAGTGTAGATCACCATCACAAGAGCGAAGAGTGGAGTTAGCCTGCAACATAAACATACACGCGCAAAAATATACATATATTTATCTGTTTGCTCAATATCATTTTGTTCACAAAGCTTCTATCAACTCCTTCTGTTACCCACTTCCCCATTCTCGGATAACAAGTTGAAACTTTGCACAATTATTCGTATTCGATTCGTATTGAATCAATACAAGCATTAATCAATTAGTTAAGTTAATGAAATAGGGGTTATTAATTAAATGTGTTTGTAAAAAGGGAGATATATCTTGCAGTATTGAGAAATGTGATACTAATTGTGTGGTTCTTTCCCTTATATAGGTTTTTAAAAGTAAGTTTTATATTTGCTTGTTCTTATCCTTCTCCATTTCTCTTTTTCTTCCTATTCATTCTCTTTTTTCTTTCTCTTTCTATCTCTTTTTTCTTTTTCTTCGAGTGTATGTTTATCTCTTTCTAAATAGTTATTTCCTGGTAAATTCTAGACATTTTATGTTTTCCCTACGTGACAATGTTACCTGAGAAATCGGTGCGTGTAGTACTTTATCATCTGATAGCTTTCCAGATTTCTCAAGTTTTTCATACGATTCAAGAAATTATAGGCCACCAGACAACCACTGATCAGACATAAAGAATTTTTATTATTCATACAATGCATATCTCATAATAAATGTAAATAATTTATTGAAATCTTTCCTTTTCTTAATTAACGCACCACGTATAATATGAACATAACACCACATAAAAATTACTTTTAATTTTTTATATTGGCCAAAAGAAGTTATTGTGATCTGAGCTATATCACTTAGAGATCAAACCCCTATTTATCGTGAGATTCCAAGAAAATGAGTGTTTCTTTAAAGCAACAAGAGAACACTAATAACATAATACATTTTTCTAATTCCATATGCTGGGACAGAATGGTGAAAGTGCTCCTTCATCCTTAGCACCACTAGAACATAAAAAAGAGTTGCCTGAATCAGCCAAAAGAACCAATGACTTAGCCGAATTAAAGTCTTTAAAGTGCATTTGTCTCTAATTATCAGGCATAACTAAATTAACAGATTGATACACACATGACGTAATTATTATCTCTAAATTATAAGAAAAGATTACTTATTTCTCTATATACAGTATCCTCATCTTCTTGTGTGTGGGAGGCACATGAAACAGTATAATGATTAGGACGACCGCATAATGACCCACCCTTATTAAAAACCCAACATTTCAACGGACTTGGTCTAAAAGTTTTAACTTCTTGTTATCTGTTTAAATTTGTGACTTGTTTCGGACGTTCTTTCAGAGCTGAAGATAATTTACTTCCTAGTCCAAACCTCGTGCAGGGCCAATGGGGATGGAAGCCGGCAGGGTTTGAACCCGGGACCATCGATAAGTCCGAACGACAGTCCAGCGAGCGAACCGCACGACCAGGCAGCCATCTAGGCATTTGGGAGAGTTGCCTGATTTGGAAACCACAGCGAAGTTCATCTCAGATATTGGTCTAGTCATCTGAACCCTGCAACATAATGAGAACGAGGAAGAAGCTGTTCCCAAAGTGTTAAGTGATAAGCCCAGTGTTTATTTCGAGAGGATTGCCTATTTGAAGACGAGCCTTGAAAGCCCAATTGAACTAAACTTTCTATATCTAATTGCTTAATAATGTCAGTCGTAGAATGATTTTTGACTTACTTCGCAACGTACGACTCTTGGACACTTCTGGACAAACATTCCTGGACACATATTTCACAAGCAACAAACCCACACATTTGTAAGGGCATATTAACTAGATAGGACTACATGAGAGAATAGATAGGTCAGTAAACAACAGCAAACCTCTATACAAAAGCTTGCTTATCTTATAAATTTCAGACATTACTTCAAGAGAGAAGATAATTACGTCCTACGTCTCGATTGTGCCTATGACATTGCCCTATGGGGTAAAGACACCTCTGATATTGCTAACCCAACTGGAAGAAGAATTTCGACCAGCAGGACTTGAGGGTTAATGACAGTAAAACCCAGTATATCACAATGACAAGAGATAATCGGAGGAACAATGTACTAAAATTACTGACCTCAAGGTTGAAAAAGGTTGAAAAGTTTAAATACCTAGGAAGTACAATAAACTCCAAAATGACCTACTGAGAGAAATAAAGGAGGTATATGTACAGGCAACAAGAGCATTCTATAGCACCCACCACTTATTTAAGAATAAAGAAATATCATGAAAAACAAAGAAATCTATATACAAAACCATAATAAGACCAGTAGCTATGTATGTAAGTGAGACATGGACCTAACTAAACACAGAAAAATTGAATAAATACTTGGTAAAGGAACATTTTTAACACAAATCTATGGTGCTATACAAGATGGCACTGGATGGAGGACACACACTAACCAAGAGATCTACCAGTCCTAGGAAGAGACCTCCATAGTAGTAGAAATAAGAACAGACCTCGTGGGGCAGGTCCACCTGGTAAACATTTTGGAGAAGAGACGAGAGTGTATCAGTAAAGAACCAAAAGGCAGGTAAGCCAAAGGCAGACAATGTATACGATCCATGGAGGATGTAGAGGCAGATCTACAACTGGCATGGAGACGAAAAGCAAGCTGAAGAGAGATCTGAATGGAGGGAGGTGCTGAAGCAGGCCAGAGCTCTCTGTGGGATGTAGCGTCACTGGGATGTACTAACTAGATAGGATCCTAAGATATAATGTACAATAATGTTCAAGAACATTGTTTTAACATATATATATACACAAATGTAGAGTTTGAAACAACTTTTTTGTTTAATACTGAAATCAATCCAAAGTGAAATGAAGCTCCATTTATGCTGTGTTACCTAATTAAGAAAAAAGTATCCACAGGGAAAGGGCTGTAAACGATGTTGGCTATCCTTGATGTAATAATGAAGTATCTTCTTAGTGGATTATCTGTTGAAACGAATAGATCTATGCTTTAAAAGGCATTACATGTTTATACAAAAATTAAGTAAAATTACTCATATAACATCTATGATAGGATACAACTACACTGGGTATAAGCTTTTTTGTTTTTGTTTTTCTTAAGTATGTTCTATGTTTTTTTTGTTAAATTAGTATACCTTTTATTTATAACTATACACAACTTCAACTAGACAGTAGAGGTATGTAGAATTACAAATGCCATTGTGATTTCACCAAAATCTAGCTCATTACAAATATACGTCTTGTCTGTCTCATGTGTCTCTTGCTAGTCTTGTCTTTTTTATTTATGTTAATTACGACACAAAACCTAAAGGTTACATCAGAAACCCTTCAGCTGCTTGTGCTACAAACTAACGACCGACTAATTTAGTACTCTCATGTTTGTTGTAAGTTAATCATTTGTGTCATAGTATTGACTTCATTGCACGTGAGATGCATTTTCAGAAATGAATAGCCAGAGAGATTTTCTACACAAAGTTTATCGAAGAGTGTAAATTGTAATGGACAACAGTTTAAGACTGCGATTCAAAATTTAAAGGCAGTTGTATTAATTATTGTTCACAAGAATTTATTCGATAATGAACTAAAAAAGAAGTTAAGTTCCCCTTTCAGACCCTGTGATCTATAGGGCAGATGATGTAAAGGTCATCTGCTTCTGTGGCTCACGGTTAACGAGGGTGTCATGTGGCCAGCCCAACGACCAACCACCTTTACTTTCCTTAACTAACGTTCGGTACCCAGTAGAGTTGGGTTGACTCAGAGGCGCCCTAAAAATTCCGAAATAAAAAAATCTAAGTCTTTAACCCAGATTCCTGAAATCCAAGCGCTTTACCACTCACCCACCCCGCTTTGTGTAAATTGAATATGTTTGTAAATAGGAGTTAGAAATACATTTATATTGAGCTCGAGTTCGAAGATTGGGATTAACTGCAGTATTTCACGTGACAATGCAGACCCACTTGAGGCCTATATATTTTGTCATAAGTAACACAGACTTAGGTTCTCTTTTTGCCGACTTCAGCGCTTATCCCTGGAGAGACTTAGGTTCTCTTTTTGTCGACTTCAGCGCTTATCCCTGGCTCTCAAGCATGTGTTCCGAAGCCTTAGTTAGAGTTTTCCATCTGTCTCTTTCAGAATCAATTTAATAGATGCTGTTTTTTTTTCCAGTATGAGCTAACCGATCCTGATTTCACTGTATATCGCCTATGTAACAACGTCCCCCTTTTATGCTTGCCCTTAAAAACTACTAGGCATTAGATCATTCTCCAGTATGGATGTCCCACTACTTTGCGCAGCTGTCGAATAGTAAGTAATGTCTCTAAACAGTCACCACCATGTTTAGCACAATGTATCTGAATGTATGTATCAACAAATTAGCATTAACTCTTTCTCTCCTAACTGACGATACCAGCGTTGATTCCACCAGAATGTGGTAAATAATTACGGAGAGAAAGAGTTAAAGAAAAAATAGAGAATAGTCCCAGTACTTATCGTGGGTACAATGTAGAAGACGCTGCCTGCGAAGACCCAAATCAAGCTGATGACCCTGAGACCATGCAGACAGGAAATACATTCTTCAGAGTCGTCTGCCCCAAACGTCTTATGGACACTACGTCTTAGTGAGAAGGACATCAGAATATGACAGGCTATCGCTGAAACGAAATTTTCGCGTCAAGACGAACATACGAACATATTAAAAGCTTACAAACACTGATACATTGTATCAAAAATATGGATTACTTTATTTAACAGCCGAAACGAAGCATCAAAGTAACGTATTTCTTAAATAAAAAAACTGAAAGAAATGTCACATATTTTTTTACAAAAGTTATATAGATTCATAAAGAAATTATTTTTTAGCGGCTGTTACTTTTGTGTGGAATGTCCGTCCGCCCATTCGTCCCTTTTTCGTCCCGTTTAATCTAGATCTCGTAAACTAGAAAAGATATTGAAAATCCGACATCATGATATTTTAGACCTATCAAAGTTCTGATGCAACGGCTACTTTCTTTCTTTTCTGAAAGTGAAAAATTTAATTTTTAAAATCAGCTCTGCCAGCAAGTTTTTGAATACTAGATTGACCCTTTTACCCGTTATTTCTCCCACTTCCCATTCTCGGATCATTGTTGATGACAACACATGAATCAATTTAAAAAATTATAACCACCTAATAACACAATTAGTCGTAATTAATTTTACATAATGTAATACGGCTAAGGAGATATCAAACTAGTAATAGACTATAAGCCTTTTTTTTTAAATAAGTTCTTGAAAAGCTCAGTGGCTAACGCTGCGTCGGCTTCCAAGTCGGAGTCTCAAAATCTCGAAATAAAAGCACGAAAACCGTTTTCCGGATATTCTTTCCCACCCCAAGGATGGTCTAAAAAGTGAGTGGACCATAGATAATTGAGTTGCGCTTAGCAAAGATCGCAAACATTTATTGTTAGTGTAGATCTATTTGTACAATTAATTCATAATAAGAGATGCTATTTCACTTACACTTTTTAAAAAATATATCTTGTTATACTTTACTAGTTCTAATGTTACTTATTTTAGAGGCCATAAAGAAGGGACAACGGTAGAGGTTATGTATGGAAGTTCGCGCCCCTGATTAAATACACATATGGAGATATTACAATGAAACAATGGGTTCTTCTTTCGATATGTAATAGAATCCTGAGCATTTGTGGCATAATTGCGTTTTCAAATTACACTTACATAATATGTAATATTTAAATCCATTTTAATAGGTATAAAGTATAAATACATTCTTTTTTAGTATTTGAATATTCTTTTAATTCGTGAAGGGAAAATACATTACAGCATAGCAAAAAAAAATAAATAAAAGTAATAATTCTAGTTATAAAATATATATACATGCACATATTTAGAATCTAGTATAATCACATTCTTTTATATTAAAAATTATCTCCCACTTTTCAGAGTCTCTTTATAGTTGTGAACGTGGAAAATTTAAAGAAAATGAAATAAGAACCATTCTTTGAGTTATACTATTGTCAATATGATCTGAGCTATCATGCCTGGCCGCTACATATATTAAAGTAATGGTTAAAGGATATACCAAATTTAACTCATGACTAAAGATGGGGTTTCATTCGAATCACACAAATATGACAGAAATGGATGGTCTTAACTGACCAGTAGGACTTAAAGTAGTTCTAATCTTTTCATTTTGTTTACCTTGTTTACTCCTGGGTAAATCATGCGAGTTCCAGATAGTGTTCACCTTCCGTCGGAGCACACCTATTGAATCTACAGCTGTCGCAATGAAGCAGACGACAGCAAGGCACACAAGAAGTGTTCTGTTGAAAGAAATAAAACCAGGTAATCCTTTATAATCTTTTTTTGTTCATGTGCTTCTACTGTTCATTTACCATGGCAACTCTTACGCTAGTTATGTCCTGTCGTGATATCTTAAGTTATACTTTGGGCTCGACAATATCGTTAGGGGACGACCTTGGGTCTCGAAAACATACGAATCTTCACAAAACTGACATTTAAAGCGGATGTCTTTCAAAAGAGAATATGAATAGGTCGTACTGCCATTAGGTGACCAATTCGGTGGTCCCATTGGGCACCGGTCCAACGGGCATCGGCCCGCATGCCCATATAGCCTATCCGCCTATGGTTATCCACATAGATCAAGAGCACGTGACTTCCCAGACCTGTCGAAACAGAATTTCGGAAACTCAGGGTCAGTCTCGAACCAAATACTGATCACAGAATGTCGGCTAATAATGTTGATTTGAAAAGTTGTGGAGTTTTACCAGAATTCACAGAACAAAATTATTAGGGTTAGGCCCTTGCTTAAAAACTCGTGCGGGACGGGAGGAATGGCAGATGGAGGGGTTTGAACTAGGAACGATCATAACGACCGTCCAAAGGCTACACGTAAAAGCCAGTCACCCATCAAACATGATTAGCCATTAGGCCAAAAAGGATATATGAACACAATTTTTAAATATGTAATTAGATCAGAGACCTCAAAGATACAGAATGAAACTAGGGAACTGAGATGCGAAAATGTTTGAATCTCTTCAAAAAGACAAAACCGATGTTGGATCTAGATCTAGACTAGTTCTCTAGCCAAATTTACCTTTATTTTATTTTTACTTTGAAATGAATTTTCCCGAGTGGTCAACGAGATATTGATTCTTTACTCAGCGAAAAGGGCCCTACATCAACTGTTAATTTTCTAGGAAAATCGGTAGAGCCGATCATGAGATCAGAGGCTAAGGTTCCACCTTCCACAATCCGCTGTAAAAATAAAAAGATTGTGTCAATCTGGATCTGGGCAGAGACTAAAACCATATAGCCAATTATGTTTGAGATCTAGATCAAGTCACACATAAAGGCTTGGTCATTCTCCAGTATATTGAAAAAAAAATCTTTGCTAGCGTCAAGCACGGGAGGGCTATCCAAGAGGTATAATTAATAAATTTAAAGACGGTAACCGTGATAACTAGAAGAAACAAATGAATCTCTATGTCTACTGCATACAACACTTACACTGCCAGGTGATACCAATTGTCGTCTGCTGACTCCCGCTGTTCAAACATTTCGCTTCGAACACTGTCCAGTTGAAAGTGATCTGTTTCCGAACATGTAGACAGGGAAATTTAGTTGCATATTTATGACCTTAGCCGTGTTTATTAAATTAAATACTTGCTAAATAAATTACAAAAATAACAAACCCCCCCCCCCCCACACACACACACATCTTTCGTTTCAACAGCCAAGATGTCATCTGGCCGGTAATCTCGGGAGTGTCAAAATGAGAAAGAAAAATGAGCCAAAAATAAACCCAAAAAGCACAGATCATGGACTTTCGGAAAGTGACTCCAGCTATTTGATCAATGTTAGACGAATATATTATTCGTGAAAACAAATAGGGTGTAAGTCAAATTAAGCCTTGCAAGTAAAAAAACAAAATAATTTCTTGATAAACTCACACATTGACTAATCACATTTTGTACAACGATAAAAGCAAAAGTTACCAATCAGTTACCTACAGACTAAGGGATAGGTGAAGGTGAAACTGTAGTCAAACAGTACAGAGTTCCAAGACCTTACTAATACCTATGAAATGACTGGACGACAGAGGCGTAGAGAGCAAAACGTGCGCCCGGGGCAAGGTACTTTATTGGCGCCCCCCCCACACACACTTTCCATGAACATCACATAGAAATATAGACTGCGTGTGGCGCCCTCCCCCCCCCCCCTGAGGGTGACGCCCGGGGCATTATGCCCCCTTTGTTGATCCCCTCACCACGCCTCTGCAGGACAAACAAACAAAAAAAAGAAATATTTGTTTTCACCTACTCTGAAACGTCTTGGCTACGCTCCTGGAATCTTCCACAGTACAAGAACGAGGCAGGCAGATGTACCAGAGAATCGGAAGAGTAGAATCAATCTAGAAAAAGAAAAAATTGAAAAGTACTTTTAAAATAATCCACCTTTATTATGGGTATTATTGGATTTGGGATTAATTATTTAAATCAATCAAGCAAATAATTTTTAATGACTTAAAAAGAAGGTCAAGCATCCGTGATTGATTGTGTATGTGTTTTGCATCTGAGCTAATCAAGTACTTATTAACATAAAAATGTTTTACTTGTCTATTGTTCAGTATAAATCAATTAATTAATAGTTTGTTTGTTTTTAATTGATGTAAACACTTGCAAAGTTTTAACTTAATCCGAGAATAGGAAGTGGAAGAAATAACATGCACAAAGATTTTGACCAGACAAACAGCGTGAATAGTTGATTCATATTCATAAATGAGTGGGAAGCGTAGTGGACTACGTCATATACCTTCAAACTTGGCTACCTATGATGGGGGCTCCAGCTTCAACATCCGACTCGAGCAAAGTTGTGTTTACAGAGCTCCTAAAGGCAGCACGGAAAAAACTTCTCCTAGATATCCCCTCCACCCACTGGTCCATAAATGAGATTGGACCATAGTGCTCTGAGCATGTTTTAAGCATGAAAGTAGCGCTATATAAAAGCCATCATTTATTTTAATAAGTTGGGGAAAAAAAATAAAGCCACTTCATATCAAATGTACATATTTCTTTGTAATAAATATTATGGCTCTATTTTACATCCGTCCTAGTCTCCTAATGTTCTATCGTTTTAATGCATTGAGGAGTTGCAACTGTTGGTGTCGATTTTGAGAAGCTTCATGTCGCGTTCGCATACATTAGTATTCCTTAAAAGTGGGCGACCAGCGTCTCTCCTGCCTGCTATTAATAACAATCGTTACATGCTTTTCATTTCATTGGAGAAAAAAATTTAAACTAATGAAGGTAGTCACGTGATTCTAACTGACACTTACTTTAGGGTGAACTCTAAGAGACAGTGAAAAATGCGTGTAGCGCCCCCTGACGGGTTCACTTCCGTTCACATTTGTATCGATTTTTTCGCACTGTTCAAAGTTGCCCATGAAGAATTTATTGTTAAAGATCATTTCATTGGCCTGTTTCCCGTTGGAGGTAAAAACTGAAAGGGAAGAATTTGTTAACATCATGTTTACACGAAAATAAAGTCATAAGAATTAGATAGTAATATAGGCCCTATAACAAAAATATATATTAAAAATACTTTTAAAAAAAAACAACTAAATTGAGCGTAGTCGTATCAATTAGTTTGGATCAGTCATATAATTTAATTAGTAATAGGTCTAGACGTAACAATAATACAACTGTGCAATTACAAATATTGTTACCAATTGTTTTTTGTGCTTTTAGCTTTCTCAGTACTCTATGATCCTATCACTTGTCTGGGCCAGTTAGGAAAGAAATGAGGGTAGAAAGAAGTGACTAGCTGTGACATTCTGTGTGAATGTTACCGTGATCACTTTTTATAGGTATAAAAAAGAAAACAATATGTTCTCTCAGAGCTCCAATTTCTCCAAGGGAACTATCTCAACTTATATCACCGCATCTGACAAGTACCATTTCTTTCTCTTGTTCGATACAAAACAAAATAATTAATTACTAATAGTTAATTAACTATTTAATGTTTTTTTTTAAATCGATCCTTGTTTCGTCAGGTACAAAAAATAATGGTGCGAAATTGCAGCTTTGTCCGAGATTGGGTGTGGAAGAAATAACGTGTACAAACTTTTTACCAGACTGACAGACAGACGGACAGAGTGAGTTGATATACGTTTTGTAAAAATGCAGGGTGGCAGCATGATACACATCAACATGGCGCCCTGTGCAAGAATTCGTAGTCTTATCTTTTGGAAAGGAGGGGAGGGCGCAACATTTCAAAAATATAAATTATTTATAGAAAACATGCAAATTATACATTTAAAAAAAAAAGGAAAACTAAATTCATATGAAATGTGTTCTGTTACCTCACAAACAACCGCGTATAGACACACACAGATTATTTGGTGTATTTATTTATATATGTATGTATTTATTTATACTAAACTCCGGCATTAAGAATACCTAAAATATTGGCTTATGCTCCAACTTGAAATGTTAACTTGCCAAAGCAGTTCGTGTGACTAGCTAGTCGTGTTGTAGACGCGCGTACGGCCAAATCAGGTGTACAAACGTTTTGCCAGCCAGACAGATTGAGTTTTAAAAGTTAACTTGTACTTGCATTCACATTTAAAAAGTAAAGTTTCCCTTTCTGACCTTGTGGTCTATAGGGCAGATGATGTAAAGGTCATCTGTTTCTGTAGCCTACGGTTAACGAGGGTGTCATGTGGCCAGCACGCTTACCAACCGCCTTTACTTTTCCTCAACTAATGCCAGGTACCCATTAGAGCTGGCTGGACTCACAAGCAGCTATATAAATGTTTCGCGGCACAATTTAAAACCTTTGTAGTAGACACACTCGTGTGAATCTGAACAAAGGGGCATTCTCACACACACACACACTACAATGTTGATATACACACATTTAGAAAAAAAAACACAGATCTGGGGGGGGGGGGGGGGATGCCTACATTTATTGAACAGGTCGTGACTAGTGTCGGAGTCCTCAGAGATGATCTTGAAATGCTGCCGACACAGCTGAGAGACGTTGTAGCTTAGACTGTAGAACTGGTCCATGTAACTCTTCAGTTTGGAAGAATAGCTAGGCTCTTCTTTTGTTCTAAAGGACGAGAAGGCATAGAAAATCGAATTCAATAGATAGGTCTACATTTGGGCTGTTTCCACGATCGTCTAACAAGAACAAAAACAACATAATCAGCATTGCAAGACACGATTCTCGCTCAATGCATTCTTTAATTATTTATTTCAAATAGAAATGTCATAATTTTCGTTATTTAAAATGAATTTTGTTTACAAAATCTGTTTTATGTCTGTTTTTGACAAACCTTACAATGCCCGAGGGCAGTATAAATAAATAACATAACATTAAAATTAACATGTTGATTAACATTCACGAACAGATTGACACATGAAATCTTTTTTGAATTAACGTCTGAAATATATAAGATAAGATAATAAGAACTTTAGACAAGACTCCCTAGGGCTTAATAGCTGAAGTCCATGTCTCACTGTGTATTTTGTAACTGTAAATAAATACGCCGTCTATTCTTACTTCCTTTCGTTGAGAGCTCGCCTTAAAGTTATTGCAATATTTTTCCACATCCAGCGGTGGTCTGTATAGATTCTCTTTCTGTCCTATAATGCATTCATAAAAGAGGTCACAGCAAGCAGCAAAAGTGCGTAAGTGAGTCGCGTAAGAAAAATATGTAAAATACCGGGCCACAAAATAAACACGGGTACATGGTACACGCCCCCTGTTTTTTTAGTTGAATGTTTGCATGATTTCAAGGGCCTAATATCTAGATCTACTTACCCGACCAGAAAAGCTTTGAGCATCTTTAGTCTTATATATTCAGCAAACGGGTCGATTACATCATAATGAAATGGTTGGATGTAGGGCCGTTGTGTTTTATTGAAATCGTCTTTCACGGGCAGGCTGTCACTGACATGGACAAAACCGAAAAGAAGAACCAAAGCAACAGTATTGCCAGCAATCACCGGAGTCCCTTTTATCTCCCTGAGCGGAATCATTCTTCACAATGTGAGACAGCAAGTTGTGCTAGCCTTTACAAGTATAAATAATAAATACAATAATTTAAATACAGAAAAAAAAAAGATCACGTGATTAATTTTGTAAGATGATTATGAGCGTGTGAGCGTCTTTCTTAAAATGTTGCATTTCATTCTCAAAACGTGAGCAACTTACAGACTACCATATCACTCAGTCCTGCATGTATCGGGACATTTTTTCAGCACACCTAGTCACGTGTTCAACACGCTAACAACACGTCACTACCTGACCCACAAAATAGTCGTATAAATCACCAGAAACGTATTGTTTAAATCTCACTGTGCATTATGTTATGAGACTTATAAACCAGATGTAGTTTTGCTTAAAGGGAATCGATTCTGTAGCAGTAAGTGCCGGCTCATAGCTTGTGTGACAGATATATCACATCTCACACACTTGGGGAAAAATAACACCTTTTTGCTCATTTGTTAACAGATTTTCTCTTGAGAGGTCCCAGAAAAAGGAAAACTGCTATTCGTTTTGTGTCATCTTTCTGACCATCAGTCCGTTATTTATTTTTATTTTAAAATATGTTCGTTGTGAAATTTGTATTAATGGGCTTTATACCAACTCTTGTGTCACATTTTTTACACGTTATTTCTCCCCGAAGCAAGACGTTTTGGCGACGCCGTTTTGGCGCTGTCGTTTTGGCGCTAAGGTCGTTTTGGTGCGAAATACATTATGCACTTTCATTGTATTATTTCTTTAAAAAGATTTATGCATATTTATGTTTTGCATGAGTGTTTGTGTTAAGACATATTTTTCACGTACAGAAGAAGAAATATTTTTGTCCGCTATTTTTGGTATTTAAGTTTGTTATGTAATTATTGTTAAATCTCTAATATTACACAACACCAGGCTGCCATCCATACTTCATACTTAGAGTGGTCTGCGCTAAACTTAACAAAAACCTAGAGATATTCTTCATGCGAAATTTTGTCTTTTCCTCGATTCGACTGAACATTTCCCATTGTTTATATAGACTGCCACCAGGTTTTCAGTGAAAAATATAATAGATTGAAATGGCGAAAGTTTTTCTAGTCTGTCAGCTTGCTGGAAAAATTATTAGTGAATGGTCCAAACTACGCGAGCTTATAAAGACGTAGGGGCGAAGAGATTGAAAGAGAAGGGTAGACCTTATGCCGCTCTCGGAATTTAAAATTAAGGATTCATCATCATCATAATCAAACTCCATTAGAGTGAGGGCTTGAGAGGCTCAAATCCTCTTTTGCAAAAGCCCTGGACATAAACCCTGCTGTCTTGCGTAGTGCATAAATGTCGCCATACAGGTCGAGAATTTTGGGTTTCCCAGATCTGTCGAGACGAAGATCAGCAAGTCTGGGGCAGTCAAACAGAATATGAGGCACGGTTTCCTCTTCTTCCCCGCAACGGGGGCACCGTGAATCAAAATTTGGCCATTGTGCGAGAAATATGAGCCAACAGGACAGTGGCTATAATAGGACTGTGCTATAATAGCTTGCTCAGGCCTGGACAGCCTCCACCGCAAGGAAGTGCGGTCAGGGCGCCTCATGCACTCCCAGACTCCACGGGCTTTTTGGGAATTGTCCCAGCACTCAAACCACTTTTCCATTTCTGTTTTTTGTATTATAGCCAGGGCTTGATGAAAGCTTACAGCCTGATCAGTGGGTAGAATTTGCCCTCCCTGGTGGGTCAAGGAGTATGCAACAGTGTTGCCAGTCACAAGGATTATTAAGGATTATAAATTCGCACCTAGGGATATCAAGAGGAGTGCTAGAAACAGATTATCGCCTTACGCGTGAGAGAGGGAAGGGGTGGAGGAAAGAGTATATACAAGGTGTGAAATGTGCACAAAACAGAGGGGGTGGGATAGGTGTCACAGGTAATGACCAGTCCCAAAGAGTTGATCGCCAGAAGCATGAGGAAAACGACCAGTGCTCCGTGCTGGTCTTGTCTTCATTTGTTTAACTATATCTAGTTCAATGCGAGATGTGTCACCCAAATCATCCCTACCCAATTTCTCAAAATATATCTTTTCAAATTATCTTAGTGTCGTGAATTTGTTTCGATCTATTGTGGTTCCTAGTGTTTGTTTACATTGGTGGATTCACTTTAGAGTTTGTACTGACCACATTCCGTGTCTTAATCTTTACTATGTGTGGAGTTATTGTCGTCATTCAGCGTAATAAAGCTTTAGATGTTAACATGGTTTTTTGTTATATGAAAGTATTACACTAATGTCAAATAAAGTTATTGCTATCTGGAAAGAAATCGAAAAATGTCATCCAGTGTGATTAGCAGATCTCTCATATAAATAAAGGGGAGGGGAAAGCATGTCAGGAATTTGACTTATTATAAGCCTATATTCATGAAATAAGTAAAACCTTTATATTTATAAAAGAAAAAAAAAACAATTCGCTGAACGGTGTTAGAATTCATACTATACGTATAACATTAGGGTAGAGTGAAATAAATACGCTATAAATACTTGATAAACGCTACGTGCTAATTAAATTTTAAATTAAATCAAATTATATCTCGCGCCAAAACGTCCCCTGCACCAAAACGTCTCTCGCCAAAAAAAAAAAAAAACAACAACGGCGGCGCCAAAACGTCACGTACCGATTTCTCCCACTTCCTATTCTCGGATGAAGTTAAAACTTTGTACACTTATTTATTGTATCTAATAAAACAGATTTAAATTTTAGAATTAATGGCACATCGGCACAATTTAGGCTATGTCGTGCCCTTCTAATAAAACACGAATCAATCAAAAAATTACCCAGTTAGTCAATTAAACAATGGTATTAATTTTTTTTGACGTCGAAAAGGAAAAATCAATGTTACAGCATTGAGATATATTGTCTAATAATGTGGAGTTTTTCCCTTTAGATATTTGTAAAAAAAAAATGTTTTTCCCACTTTCGGATCAAGAGGAAATGTCGCACACTTAATCATGGTCGAAGACGATACATGCGTCAATCCAAAAATTAACCAGCCAATTAATCAATTTGTGGTAATTAATTTTTTTTTAATAGAAAAAGGGAAATAAACCTTGCAGTTTTGAGCAATATAACACACACACACACACACACACACACACACACACACTAATTGTGCAGTGCGTCCCTTAAAATAGCTTTTAGTTTAGTATTTTAATATATTTTGCTTTTTCTTTCTTGATTGCTATAGACACTAAAACATAGCCGTGTCTCTTTTAGAGCATAGAAAAAAATAAATACTTTTTAGTTTTTGAACTTTGCGATATATGATCGTGTTAATGCCTATAGTCATCTGTGGGTTAAATTTCAAATATGCTGGGTTTTTCTTTAATATTTATTAAAGGATATGCGAGTGTCAGTCAAGGACGCTTTTACAAATAAATATAAATATTTTATGGGCTCTACGATTCGTTTGTCCGAATGCCCACATACTTGTTAGCCCTTGACCACCCAACTCTAATGGGTACCTGACTTTAGTTGGGGAAAGTAACGGCGGTTGGTCGTTGTGCTGGAACATAACACCCTGCTCTTTAACCGTTGGCCAAAGAAACAGATGACCTTAACATCATCTGCCCCATAGGTCGCAATGTCAGAAAGGGGAAACTTTTTTTTTTACTTTAAATTGCAAGATCTGACACTGACGTCCTATGAAGAGAGGGCCTGCAAAGCATCCACACAATCTTGATACATTTTCAGTTGCGATGGGCAGGCCATATCTGCAAGATGGAAGAATCGCGCATCCTTAAAAGACTCCTTTAAGGTCAATTAAAGAAAAGGAAGCGATTACAAGGTGGACAAAGAAAACGCTTCAAGGACACCTTCAAAGCGTGTGAGAAAGCCTTCAGCATTGACCCTGCTTTGTGGGAGACGGCATCTCATGAGAGCCCCAGGGCGTTGAGAAGTGAAAACTGGCGCAAAAGAAAATACAAAGGACAAAAGAACAGCGCTGGCGGAAGAAACGCGCCAGGGAAATAAATCAGGGCAACCGACACTAGCTCCCGTGGAATAAACTGCCCCGATTGCATGACATTACGGGCTCACATAAGTCTCACCAACCACACGAGGAGGCTTAAAACCCCAGAGCAAAGCCCTCAGTTCCCTGGATGGCGAAAGTGGTCATCGTGGAACCACGATGGACGAACTATATACGATGAAAGGCTATCAACTTAAACGTGAGAGAAGAGGAAATAATTCAGCAATGTTTAAAAACCACGATCTACTAATATATATAAGCATTCATGTAGAGGTGCAGATCTTAGTGGAGATGGACTGGTCACACCCTTAGAAAAAAAATACCAACAACAGAGCTAGGCAAGCCTAAGAGTGGAACCTCCAGGGCACACGACGTAGAGGAAGACCAAAAAGAACGTGACGACGCAGTGTACTAGAGGAAGCCGAGAGGACAGGAGAATTTCTCGGAAGCCAATAATAAACTAGCAAGAAACCGTGGAGAGTGTTGCAAAGAAAAGATGATGATGATGATTCTTATCTAATGAGTTATCCCTGATATCCCCCGGTAACCTAGGTGGGGTCAATAGTAAGGAGCTTTGGGTCAAAACCGATATCCTTGCTAACGTATAAACACGCTACACACGCTTGCCTATGTGCTGCACACGCTAATTGATTTAGTAATTCCCATCGTGAATACACAGGTCCAACTAGAATGCATTAACAAAATAAGCTCTAAAAATCAATACTCTGTCTTATGATTAGGGAATAACAATAGAGGAGGGAGGTAACCCCAAATATCGTTTAACCATAAAAGATTAAAGCTTTAATCGCTTTAAACAAAAGTCGTAAAATTTCTGTACGTGAACCTGTGAAGAAGAGATTCTGCGTTTTAATTCATTCGAATACATATAAATATAATGTCCAAACAGCTTTGTCCAATACTGACCTCTTAACTTTTTAGTGTTAACTTGTTCTCCAAAAAGACAAAGATTAAATTAAGGAAAGGGAAGGTAATAGTGGACAACACTTGAAGATTCAATGCATCGCATCATGAATAAAGTTGTCTCTATAAATCTCTACCTGAGAACCATGAAGTTGCCAAACACCTTCAGCGAGATGAAAGCGAGAGGAAAGTCTGGGCATTGTCTATTGTACGGAACGATGTTGCCCACACAGCAGCTGATGTGTCCAAAGGAACGGAATATCCGATACAGTTTGGGGGTCAGTAGCGCCGCAGGCTCTGCCAGGCTGTAGCAAAGTGTGCAGCAATCTGCCAAAGGGTTCCCAGCTCTTGATTTTTCCTCAGGGTTGTCTCCCGAAGACTTTCCCATATCCGGGTATAGCCGCAATGCACCAGAGGTCTTGATTCAGAGTTTTCCTTCTGCTAGATTGGTAGCCAACCAAGGCTAACGAGTCCCTCCAGCCGGAAGCTTGCTGGTTTAGGCACCAGTTGCTCCCTTTGTCCCTTCTCCTTTTAGTGAGAACAGTTCCGCCGGACTCAGTAACTGAACCATACGTGAAGGCCAGGAGTTGGACTGGTTTTCAGAGGTTATTTGAGACGCGTGCCATTGGAAGCATTTTATAGTAATGGTGGACTTAAAGCCATTACCACTTCCGGCGTTAACAACCTTGCGGAACCTAGCAGACACCTACCAGACACCTAGGAGACACCTAGCAGACACCTAGCAGGCACCTACCAGACACCAGCACCACCAAAAAGATAGAAAGAGGAGAACAAAGTCTTAACTAGCAAATACAGAAAACATCCTTTAAAAAAAAAACAAAGCTTTTATTAAGTGTAGTTGTATGAATTTGTTTGGATCAGCCACGTAATTAACTCTTTCTCTCCTAACTGACGATACCAACGTTGATTTGACCCAATTAAATTTAATTAATATTTGCTTTTATAAACTTTAATTTGTATTATATAAAAAGAGCACGCATTCTCCTATAATTCTATACTTAATATAATATTTCTTGATAACAAACAAAAAAGTTTAATCATAACAGGGGAGTGAAACACAACTGAACAAAATGAATAATATACATCGGAACGTGGAAAAAAATTACGGAGAGAAAGAGTTAAATCAGTAATCTGTGCGATTAGAAATTTTTTTTTTACCAATTGTTTTTGTTTAGCGCTATTTCATGCTTTTAGCTTTCTCAATACGCTATGATCCTATCACTTATCTCGACCACTTGATTAGGGGTAGGGGAGAAAGTAGGGGTATCTGGGTGATCGCTTTTTAAATGTATTTATAAAAAAAAATAAAAGTGAGCGACCTGAATTTAAACTCGCGGGCTACTGCCTCCCCAACCTCCTCAAGCCCATACGGTAATAGCTGTGCTTATGAAAACAGGTTTTATAGTTATTTGCAACTTTTTTTTTACTAATTCAACTTATACTGCTTTTTCAGTCAAGTTAAATTTCTTTCCCTTGTTCGAGATACAAAAAAATAATAAAACAATTAATTACCAATAGTTAATTTAACTAATTAGTTAATTCTTTTTATTGATTCATGTGATGGCATGTAAAAGAAATAATTTTGCAAAATTCCAACTTAATCCGAGATAAAACGTGTACAAACTTTTTACCAGACTGAGAGAGTTGATATAAGCTTTGTAAAAAGAAAGACAAAAAATCAAGACACAAAAAAAAAAAACCAAAAAAAAACCCAGGGCCTACTATTCAAAAATGTTAATGAAAAATAAAATCTCTATATCAGGGGTAGCCAACCTATGACGCATGCGGCAAAAGTGGCGCATTGCATGATAACAAGTGGCGCATTACTCCCCGGAGATGATACAAAGAAAAAAAATGTCTGACCGTAAAAAATGATAAAACTGATCAGCGGAGAAACCCAGAGCACGGAATCTGAAGGATTTGATTCAGATTAAGATTTTTCAAATTATTAGTAATCACGTCTGTAATAAAAAAAAAACTTACTTTTTTTAAAAATTATTTTATCCGGCCTTAACCCCATTGTCAATAGTTGGACAGACTACCACTGATATTACCTCATTTCATTTTTAGCGAGTTTGCGTTTATCCTTTTTTTTTTTTTTTTTTTTTTTAAAAAAAAAAGGAAACCTCAGAATTTGCGCTATTTAATTTTAGCTTTATCATCATAGGAATCCTTGGGCCTTAGGCCTCTTTTCTTTTCTTTGCCTCTTTTTTGGGCTTAATGTGCCTCTTGTATGGGCCATCTTGCCTCTTTTGTGGGCTTTTTTTTTTTTTCCAATATGTTTTTATTTGTAAGTTCTCATAATTCACAAGTATTAAATCATAAACAATTGAAAATTGATTAACCTAAAAATACAACAATAGTAACAGAAACATTATTTAATATCAAAGACATACTACCTAACCATCCTAGCCATTGAATCCATAAAAGACAGAACAATGATACAAGTATCCTCTACCCCAGAACAATCAACACAATATCAAATATCCCTGACCCCCATCACCCAATTTCTGGAAAACTACCTGAGCATTGTACAAGTATATGAAAATCAAACTAGATAATTCTCTACCCTAAAATCCATTATTTTTCTAAATGTCAATTCTAATTGATTAGGATGAAAAACCTTATTATTATGTAGAGCTTTGAGCCAGCTAGCCCAAACAAGGTTCCTGTATTCGGAAACAATAATTAAGTTAAAGTTATGTATCATTTTATTTTTTAGTTTTGGCAGATTTTTTTATTTTTTTTTTATTTTTTTCATATTTTAAAAAAAGGAAACCTCAGAATTTGCGCTATTTAATTTTAGCTTTATCACTCGGGCACAATAATATTTGTGATTTCTCTGTCTTATTATCTTATAATTGAATAAACTTAAATTTGGTAGAAATGCTTTTTCGTGTAATTATGAAAAAAAAAAGTACAAGGACGTTTTACAAGAAATTGTTAACAGAAAAAAGAGCCGAGAACAAAATAGAAACTGAATGAAATAAGATACAGGATGCTCCTACACGGACCAAATATTTCCTAGTACGTATAGGATTGCAAGTCTCTATGACCTAACAACCTGACAACCTTTTCGGTTGTAATTAAAACAAGTCTACGTTAGGTTCTTCCCATTCTTCCAAAAACAAAGCAGGAATATAAAAAAAAAGAAAATCAGAAAGTGATAGCAAGCGACAGTTTAACAAAACCTTGGGAAATTCATTCTAATACATTTTGAGTCCATAAGGAAAACCAATATCCATTGATTGTGAGCGCTATTTGTTAGAGAACAGAAGATATCTTTTCAGACATTATATAAAACATGAAGCGGAACGTGAAGGTAACCAGAAGATAATGTCCGACTCTTATATTCGTGTGGTCAAGAAAAAAGAGGACATAATAGAGGGGAAATCTCTTTGTCAAGAGAAGTTGGGAAGGAAGCAATACTTGAAGCATCCTTAGACATCGACCTTGTCTTCTATTATAAGTGAAAATGTGAAGTGAGCAAATGCTTTCGTTTCAATTTCACTATCTGCTGATTTTTCTCATGTGGACCAGTTAAACATTTTAGATGAGGAATTGATAATAAATGAAACATCTTTGAAGGGTTTGTTGACCTTGATTCACTCCATAAAACAAATTAAGAGAGCCCAACATATTTTAGAAAGCAGTCATGTTTGTAAAATTATCAATTGAATTTTATTAAAGCCTTAAGTGTTTTTACTGATGGAGCACAATGATTGATAGAGTTACTTGAACAGTAACCAAAGTTATGCCTGCCAATCAAGCTCAACATACTGAATCGAACAAACATTTTCATCCATGACAATAATCGAAAATAAATTGAGGTCGTGACTGTACGATTCAAAAGTGAATTGCTTTCAGTTGCGAATTTAACAAATAATATTTCAGATTTATTGAAAACAAAACCAAAGTCAAATCTCATTAAACCTTATTAACTTGCCTGCATGAGAAATTTATTTTTAATTTAAAGCTGCAGTGTTCATATTTAATTAGTAGTATATTCTGAAATAAATTTCTATTAAAATGATCAATGCTAATTCAGAAATGTCCATAGATTAAGATTTATTCTGTATGTGTGAAATCCCTTCCTCTACAACTGCAACATTTGTTCATACTATCATAAATGTTTATGATTTTGTTAGAAACGATTATACTGGGTCTATAAAACTACCAAGTATCTCCAAAGTACCAAATTTCAAATGTATAAAATGGAAGTCTGTGTGTGGCGCATCAGCATTAGAAGGGAACACAAAAACGGCGCACGGAACTAAAAATTTGCTCTGATCCGTGAAAGGAGTAGGAGAAATAGCGTATACAAATGTTTTACCAGACAGACAAACAGACAGACAGACAATCTTCAGGAGCTGTGAGTAAAAGGTTTCTTTAGAACCGATTCCAATTTACTCACATTCGTTCTTTAAGGAGGTTATCCTCCTTTTGGCCAGACGTCTGGTAAGTCTCATTTGAAGGGGAAAACAAACATATTGGGGTTGAAATCATTTTACAATAATCTACGTCATTAATAATTAAAAGAAAAGAACGAATCACTGAATTAGCAAATTTAATTTAATCAATTCAACAATGCACAAAGTTTTCATAAGAGTCAATGAAATAACACGCAAAAGACATTTGGCAACAATCAGCAAAATATCAATAAAAACAGAAATATTATTAACAGTGCTGGATTTACCAATAGGTAGCATAGGCTCTAGCTTAGGGCCCCCGCTTGCCTGGGAGCCCAAAAAGAGTTAAGAATAAATTTTCAATCATTTTGTAGAAAGAGCAATGAAAAAAATTGCGTTACGAAGGGGTTCATATCTCCAATAGCTTAAGGCCTTATTAGGCCAAAGACCTGGGGCCTAACGATTACCATGCGAACGTCACACACTCAAAGTAATCGTTACTAGAGGACAGGTGGAGATGACGAGGACTATAACAGACATCTTGTTAATGATTGTATCGCATCGGAGGTGTAGCATTATGTCATCAAATCTAATGGCGCCATTCACTTCACATTCGACGAACATTAGAAAAGGGAGACCAGTAGCTGGTTACCACATGGTGCAGACCTGTGACGTGGCAACGAGCTATTAGTCTAAACAGCCTACAGGTTGTGACGTAGTAGGTCAGTGTTCACTACTATGACGATTGGACTCGACTAAACCATTGAAACATTTCCTAAGGACTAAAAGAATTATTGTTTCAACTTTTTTCAGTTAAAATAACAATGCATACGTATTTAAAAAGTATAATCTAATAAAGTACGAATGAAAACAAATGACCAGCACACAGTACCAGCACACAGTACCAGCACACAGTACCAGCACACAGTACCAGCACACAGTACCAGCACACAGTACCAGCACACAGTACCAGCACACAGTACCAGCACACAGTACCAGCACACAGTACCAGCACACAGTATAATACTCTACAACATTTGTGACTACATTTAATCAGTTTTCTATCTTTAGCTCTCCATTACGAGCTGGACACACGCTCACACACAATTCAAACACAAATATTTTAAGATTAGGACATGCACACACACACACACATACATATATAAACCAACTACATGCATTTATCTAAGGAGCCAAGCCGCACGCTAATAGCTTACAAGTGAGAGAACAAAAATGTACACACTGACCAGTGACCATAGTCAATGAAAGTACATTTATGAAATGTGTACACATCGCGAGTACTTTACTTGAGTGTTTAAGCAACCGAAAGGCTTAAACTAAATTCAACCCGTGCTATTTTTTAATTGCCTCAACGCCTCTTGTTCACAGTGGGGGCTAAGCAGGTTATAACTAGTTCAAATGGCTAGCTCATTGTTTATGTGTGTTTTTTAATTTCCTATTCAGATCGATAACATTGATACCATCTTGCATTGTTGATTGCTAGGGCAGGGAGGACGACCAACTTAAGGCGACTATTCTTTGTTGCTGCGCGTGAGGTCCCAGAAAATGACCTAAATTGTGTGACCTTTGTCCTCATTGACCAATCTATTTCTAGAAAAATACAAAAGACAAGAAATGTCATTGCCATTTATCTTTCTCTGACCGCCTCTTCGCCATTTCCCGCGGATTTAAAGATCAACCAGTTACTCATTTCTTTTCTGCCTTGATAACCAACAACAGATAGATTGAACTAAAAGTCTATTCTGTCATTATTGTTTTGACTCTCCTACTCCTATTTACCTCGTGGCCCATGAGTCCGGTGTTTCCTATAATAATGTCAAAATATTTAAACAGTTATTCACCCCTGTAGCATTAAAGTAGTGTTAGCTCCTTTTAGTATAATCTCAAGGAGATAACCCTACTACCTTCATATTTTTCACAGTTGTCACTCTTTGGCTTACAAGAAAGAGAATCTTCCCTTATCGTTTAAGATATAAAACCTTTTTTTTTTTTTTTCAATTAATAAATAGAATGATTCTGAAATGGCAATTTTATTTTTTTTTACTAAAACTCTCTAAAAAAAAATAAACCCAATCTCCTAAAATTTCAAGTTATTTCAATTCGAGGAATATCCTCCGAGCCAGAAAGTTTTCTTTTGTCCATATATTTCCTTCTCGCTACTTTACTCTCTCTGAGCGCTTCTGGTGGCTCAATGACGCCCGTATCACCGAAGACACTCCGGTTTTCACAGTTGATGACGGACACAATGTCCGCGTCAAGTTTAGTCAAATCTATCATGCTGCCGGACGTGGCGTCGGCATCAGTTTTGTTAGCTTCGTTGTCGCTGTGAATATCAATGAGGCTGTAGCAGGCACTGTCCTTTTTGACAGGTTGTTTCAGGGGGCTGAACTTGTCCCTGCCCTCGCTAGCAGCTTCGTAAGCGGAAGCGTCCTTGTCGAGATTGGAGTCGATGCTTCCTAGCACGCTGCTCTTAGGCTTAAGATCGTCCACCGCCCTGTCGCCGCCTTTTCTTTTATCGCCCACGCCGGCAGACTGTGCCGCCAGCACGAAATCCGCGGGCTGCACAGTGGCGTGCCTCCGCTTTGGTCCGGGAACGGAAGAGGAGACCAGTGTGTTGAGGCTTCGCACTCCGGGCTCGCAGCAGCTCGAGTGGCCTTGAATGCTGACAGCGTCCTCCGAGTCAGAAGTGTAGGGAGTGTTTTCCACGGTGATGTTGCTGATGGTGATGGAAGTTTTCCTAAGGGCGCTGAACATGCTGTCTCCCACAGTCAGGGTGCAGTAGGACGGCGTAGGAGGGTTACCGCCTTCTTCAAGACTCTTTTGAAGTCTGAAAATAACAGGAATTGAAATAGTCTGAGATAGAAATATTTAAAATTCAAAAAAAGTTAAGTATCCCTTTCAGTCGTAGCCATCTTGCAAATGATGTAAAAGTCATCTCTTTCTGTAGCTAACGGTTAACGAGGCTGACATGTGGCCAGCACAACGACCAAACAGCCTTTACTTTCCTTAACTTAATTCAGATACCCATTAGAGTTGAGTGGACTCTGGGGCGCCCAAAAATCCCGAAATTAAAAATCCCTATCTTCACCGAAATTCGAACCCGGTACCTCTCGGTTAGGAAGCCAAACGTTTTACCACTCAGCCACCATGCCTCCTGTTAGTAGTATTTACAATCTAATAAATGTCCCCATACATTTATTTTCTGATAACAACCCTACACTTTGTGTGGATATAAGTGTTAACTCCCATTCTGTATCTTGTTTATTTGACCGTAAAGAGAAACACTTAAAAGGCTTATACAATCCATTATCCAATTTATAAAAGACTTTATAACAACAATATTATTCAATTCTATTCAAAGGGCACTGCATTAAAGTAATAACAGTTACATATAACGAATTGTGTTATAAATTGTACTTTAAACATACTAGTGCAGCAAACGTTGAGACAACTGCTTCCTAATGTAAAACCTCAACAGAAAGGTATGCACGCTGGAGCAGAGCGTTATCTGGCCAATGATAGCTTGAAACATCAAGACTACAGAACAATGTTCGAAAAACCCTTTTTTTTTCCTATGATAGGTCAGTGTTGTGCAGAGTGAGTTTGTGTGTGCGTGTGTGTGTGTGTTTCAATGGTGACGGTGAGAAGAAGTTAGCGATTGATTGGTGGCTATGCAGTGTGAATGATGCAAGATAAGCGGCACTGTGTCGTAAACTGTGTTAAGTGCGCTTAACAACTCTAGAATGCCAGTGTGGAAAGACGTGTTTTTAAAGAGAGTTAGATTTATTTCAATACTCTAGTTTATTTCATTTTATCTCAAGTTGAATTTGTCCATATTGTAATAAAGGTTATATTTAGTTTTGTTCACAAAGAAGTTATCCAAAGCTATTTCAAGTTTTATACGTCCAATATAAATAAAAATAAAAACATAATTATTAATACTTATTGCCACCTGCATAGAAATACTTTTGAAAAAAAAAAAAAAAAAGATAGATATGTATCATTCTTCTTTAAAAAAAAATAAATAAACTAGACATATATAATGTGTTTAAAATATTTAGCCAAAACGGCTGAGCCAAAAATGCTGCGCCAAAACGTTTTCTCCTGAAAAGGTTTAAAATAGTTAATACATAAACTGTATTGACTTACGCCACTAAAGATTCTGGCAATGGTTTCTTGTAGTTTTTCTTGCCCGCCAGCCAGAAAGTTTTGTGCAAACCTTTACCCTGAAATATAACAACCAATTATGAGAAAACGATATTTATGTATATATAGATATATAAAATAGCTAGATAATAAAAGAAGCATTGATCGTCTACACGTAGGCTGACCTTAACGTCAATGAAGCCCCTGTCCACCATGAGAAAGCCCCAATCCAGATCGTCCAGAGCGTCTTTCATTTCGCTGCTCATGTGGATGTGAAGAGCTGTTTCAAAAAATAGCCAATGAAAATCTTAATTGAATTTATAAATAGTTATTTTGTTATATCTTAAATATATATTAATTGGAAAACAAATATTGAAAAATAAAAAAGAAACAGAATAGTAAGCATGGGTAAATATTGGTATTGTATCCTTGTCATTGCCCAAGAAATGTGTTAAAGATTCGTGGAACTTAAGGCCAGGTACTTAGTCGGAATTGCCCCTCCGTCGGTCTGTCTGAACAACTTTTCTTTCTGGGAAGGATCCAAAGAGATGTAATTTGTTACATCCTTATTTCCAAAAGCTTGTATCCCAAGACGCTTGGGTTATATTCGATCCTGAAGGCCGAGCACACCGGAAAAACTCCCCAATATTATTTCTCCGTACCACATCAGCCATGCGTGTGTCAGCCATAGAAAGGCCCGTGTAGGAACGGTGTTTGGATAGGGACATTGTTGTTGGGGTTCTTTAGACACCCCAGCGAGTGTTCTGTTTTGCTTCATCGTAAAATAAAACAACAATAGCAACAACAAAATCACTAAGTTATATAATAATAACCCTATACGGTCTTTATATGCACCGTGGACAGAATCGAGAGGGCCGGATAGTACCGCGTTATGAGCAAGATGTGACCCGCGAGTTGTAGTTATGGGATCACTATGGGAAGAAAACATCAAGCCAGCTTTTGTTTGCGCTGACCTCATTCCTCAAAACACTTTGCATTGACTGTATTGACATCGACACCCAATTCAGCCCGTGAGAATCATATCCAATGATGTACTGCCGATACCTTAAAATTTATTTAGTTTAAAACAGTGTCGGATTTAAGTATTTGGAATCCCTGGGCAGGATCTTGTTATGGAGGTCGTATCTCTCTTCAAGCTTCAATATAAATGATATAACATTAAAATATTATGAATCTAGCAAAGGTTATATTTGTTAAAAAAAAAAAAAAAGAAATAAGCTACTTGTAAATTGTAACTCCTTTCCCTTATTGTCTTATATTTAATATGCGTATTTTGCTAAAAATGTTATATTTTGAAATGTAGAGACCTTCTTTAAGGGTGATGCCCTGGGTGGACACACATGTATTGTCGTAAATCTGGCCCTAGTTTAATATCACTTTAATATCCTCGTTATATTTGATGATATAGACTTTGTCCTCACAATATTACGGGAAAACATTCATGGACATTGATGCTTGTTTACTGGTCCTTCATCGAGTGGTATACAAACTTTGGAAACCGTGGGGAATAAACAATGGTCTGATAGAATAAAATACAAGCTGGTTTGGAGCTAAACTAAGATCTAATGGGAGCGTGTACAACTGGAAAACAGTGTCTGGCATCGGAATGAAAAAAAAAATTGGTGGTCAAAAATCCAGATAAAAGCAAATGACAGAAGGGAGATCGCTGCGTTAAAATTGCTCTGACTTCAAGAAAGGTCACATCCTGAGCACCATATGCTATTGCTTAGAGTCCCTACTTGACCGGGGAACCCAAAATATAATTTTAAAGAAAAAGCAAAGGAATAAATTGTCTTATTGTTGATTACAAGGGGCCATGTATCTCAAACAGCAAATCAAGTCAGAATTCGGCCCTGTTCACAACTAGTTGCTTGTTTGTTGACATGTTTTGGATGTTCCCTCATATGTGAAGATTATTACATCCTAACCAAAACCACTTGCAGGACAACGGGACTGGCTGCGGGCTGGGTACAAACCCAGATCCATCGAGCCGAAAGTTCAGAGTGCATACCACACGACCAGGCAGCCACTATGTTTATCATACTATTATTAAAAACATCACAGAACGAAATTATCTTCTGTTTTTTGAAGTAACGACTGTAATATATAAGATAAGCAGTGGCGTAGCAAGGGGATCGTGGGCCCGGGTTCAAGAATATGATATAGGGCTCCTCCCTAATATTATGCTAAAAATAAATGAGACCTGGGATGACGCACCAAGCTCTCCAAGCTGGTTCCAAGACCAAGTTCCAACGCTAAACGTTTTCATGCGTTCTATTCCACAGTGACTCGTGCCATTGAAATGATAATTTTTGCGAAGACCGAAAAATGAAAGCTTGTTGCATCTAACTAATGAGATTTACATCGATTTGTTGTTTTGTATTTCCCCTCTATTTTTGTTAGAGATTATAATATAACAACATTATAAATGGTAAGAAAAATATATATGAATTTAATAGATTTGAATTACTACATTCGACACATTTTGTTTTCGATTTTTTAAAGTGCCCTTTATGGGCCCCTGTTGGTCATGGGCAGGGTTCATTGAACCCCTTCGTGCCATGGATGCTACGCCACTGAAGATAAGATGATTACAGACAGTGTCGACCCTGTGACCCTACCTTTACCAGTCGACTCCATTCTGCTAGCCATGTTGACCGTGTCGCCAAACAAGCAGTACCTAGGCATCGTCCTGCCCACCACCCCCGCAGCGCACGGCCCAGTGTGCAGGCCGATGCGCAGGTTCAGCCTCTCCTCCGGTTTGTGCCGGATGCGGAAGTGCGTGACGGCCGAGATGAGGTCAAGTGCCATGTTGGCTATTTCTCCAGCGTGCCTTGGCCCGTTCCTCTTGGGACAGCCGCTAACACACATATAGGCATCGCCAATTGTTTCGACCTGATTACAAAAAAAAGCAATATAAAATAAAAATACGTAAAAAAACTAAATTATTTCAGAGGAAGAACGCCACATTTACGACCATATATTTCAGTACTGTACGATTTATTTATATTTTTATATCAAACAAAATTGTGTAATTACCACTATTTAATTATGTCATTATATGTTGTTGTTTTTCAAAATATTTATAAGTTTTGCTAGGGAACAATGAATAATTTTGCATGTTTTTAATTTGATCAAGGGAGGCTAGCAGATTGTAGAATGAATAGGTAAAAATTCATTGCGTTGTTCCCCTTTCGAACAGCAAAGCATTCATTATATAGTCTTTCAAATAAATGTATATGTGCCGGTTATTGTACTCAGAGACGTAGAAAAGGAAGGGGGTGGGACCCTCAAGGGGGCGCTACAAGCAGAGAGGCGCAAAAAAAAAAATATTGTAGATATTTTAGTTAAGTAATGCACTTTAAGGTCATTTGTATTATATTATTTTATTATTTTATTTATAAGCCTATATTTCTAATTAATTTTCATGGAAAATGGGGGGGGGGGGGGGCACGTTTTGCTCTAACTGTACCTATATATAGTTAACATGACAAAACTTATTCTTTCACATTTTAAGCTACTTTTTGATAGTAGGACCTATATCCCAGGAGTCTATGCTGAACTTTGTTTAAAAATATAATGAAACTTATATTCGACTCCAAAGATTAATGGAAGGAATGCAGTTAGTCACGTGGATACGCGGACCCAGCTGTGACCTACATATTTTGCCATAAACATGACAAGCGTAGCCATTGTTCATCTGTTCAAGGCAGCGGATTTTCTTTTAGTATCAAATGTGTATCCCGCGGCCTTTGTAAGTGACATCCAGCTGCCTCGATCTGAAGCCACGTGCTCATTGTCAGCTAAGGCAAGTTGGTGCCTAGGCTGGTCTTTAAAGCGTTTAAAATTATAGTACTTATGATATTGTCTATATTGTGACGATCACACTTGCCGGGGATTATATTATCAAACTTGACGATTCAATGAAATGAAGAAAGAAACATCTCTCTGTATTTTCTTAAACTTCTTTAATAATACTTCTTCAACTTTCACATCAAATTAACTTCTCAATTCAATAACAACTTGACTGGATACTTCATAAGTAAAACTTAAAGATACATAAAACTTCACATAGTATAACTTCAACTTCAACTAATAAAAATTTACTTAATGGACCCGCTAATATCACAAAACTTATAACTATTACTAATCGAGGACTGAGCGAGGACCCGTCTAAATGACTTTCCCTTAATTTATACCTTTCTTAATCGTACGTTCCAGAATCCTAGAACCTTCTCAGATAATTATTTTAGTAACTTTGACCTTCTAGAAGCTGACGTGTGCTATTTTTTTCCTTAACCTCTTTCTTTGATTGGATACCTAAAATTAACTTGTTTACGCTGGACACTTGCACTGGTTTGACGTCGAGCTTCTATAAACTGGTCGAAATAGGTCACAGACTAGATCCTTCACTGGTATGCCTTGTTCTTGAAATTCCTAGAACCTTTTTGGTGCTACAATGCTGAAACACTATGTAGGTACAAAAGTTCTGACACTTATTTTCAAGTTTGACATTTTTTTTTTTTTTGGTAAGTGGAGTATTTTGCCCTAACTAATGTATACAAATCTAGAAAGTCAATTATTTGAGAAAGTATTAAAGAAAGATGAAAGCTTTAGAATGGGAAAGCTAATGTAATGAAATATCGTTTTGTTATCAATTTAAGTGTAAAGCATCACATTCTGACTAACATCCTTTACAATCCTAAGACCGTGTCCCAAGTGTCTACATCTGTGATATCAGACAGTGCGGCTAGTTATACATTTTTGTGATTGGGGACAAGGGAATCGAAGTGTCTAATCCACTTGGTTAGAAATAATCTATATAAAGATTAACGTACAGCCCATTCCTGTGTCGTATCAAGAGACAAAGCCAGTTTATTTTGTCTCCAGTAAACAAAAATCTTTTGTAAAAGAGATATAAACAACATATTTCCCAGGGAGCCATGTGATGGAGGAAATTGCAGACGTGATGTAGTTAACTTCTGCCTTCTGGCCAGGTTTTCGAGGCTAAGAAATAGTTTTTCTTGCAGTCTGTGCCAGGAAGAATGAGATTTAAAAACAAACAAACAAACAAACAAAAATACTTCGAATTTCAATTTGAAAAATAAGCCAAACTTAGGATGTACTGAACCAGTCCAGAATAGATTAAAATGTTTGTAAAATGTTTGACATGTTTCGGATGTTTTTTCAGAGTTGAAGATAATTTACTTCCTTGTCCAAACCTTCCGCAGGACGACAGGGGATGAGAGCGGGCAGGGTTTGAGCCCGGGACCATCGAAAAGTCAGAACGATAGTCCATCGCGCAAACCGCACGACCAGGCAGCCATTCGCAAGGTCAGGGATTTGTCTCAATATAAAAACACCAAAGCTATCTATACGAGTCACATTTTTTAATATACAGTTAGATCTATATATATGTTTTGCAAAGATTTGTTTCTTTTTTTGGTATAGTTAGACATCATGATCTTTAGCCATAAGAATAATGAAGTCTAATAGTACACAGTACATTTGTTGCATGTTAGTTTTTGTTAGCTGTTTGTATTGTGCCTAATCATTGACTATTGCTTTGCAATGCAAATGCGTAAAGCTGAATCTATTCTAGCCTCATTAGCATCTGATCAAAATGGCAAGAGTGCTTCATAACAGTCGGAGATACTGGGCTAAAAGTTCTTTATTTATTGTCAAATCCCTGACCTTTTGTTGATCTCTCGGATGACGCGATGTAAACAAAGCAGTCGCCATTTGTTCTATATATAGCCCAGCATGCATGCTGTTGTAAAGATGTCTACATAAACAAAGGCATTACCTTGTACACGTCACGTCTGGCAATGACCTCGTCAAAACAAGTGTACAGGTCATTCAGGAGGTCAACTATCTGAGGTGGAAGAAAAGAAAAGAAAGAACAAAATATTAGGAGGGTGCAGGAATACAATTGGTGGATGGGGGCGTCACAGTGAATCGACACAGAGCCCAATCCTCTTTTATCTATTTTTTTGGGCACTACAATAGGAGACATTACGATAACTATCACTTGAAAAGTTTTTTGTCATACTATATCGACTCGATTCAGGCGAGACCATTCCTTATTGAAGGCCTCAACACTGACCAGCAACGTGGCAACCTGTGGGCAGTTTAGACCAATAGTTTGTTGCCACGTCGTACAGACATGTGATGTTGCGACGAGAAATTGGTCTCCACTGCCCACAGTTGCGGCGTTTGCAGGTCATTGTTCAACTCATAACTATTCAACTTGGAACTTGGGGGGGGGGGGGGGGGGGGAAATAGATCTCGAAAACGGCTCTAAAGATTTTTCTTGAAATTTTAAAGTTGATGTATATAGTTAGGAAATAATTACTAGCTCATTGGCCACACTAGGAAAAATAGTTGTCCTTAAAATTTTTCATGCTAAAAAAAAAAAACAAAAAAAGAAATTTAAATTCGGCTAGAAATGGCGGGAAATGATGACTATGACGAAGACATTGATCACGAAAATGTAATTTTGTCATTTTGTCGCAGATGTTCATCTTCCTCTGCGGTTAGATCATTGGTTTCATGACTTAGTAAACAATAAGCTAAAACAATCTTGACTTGTTTTGAAACATTTCTGCAACCAAATATCATAGAGTTCAAACATAAAAAAGCTAATATATCATATTTCATCATTCATAAAGATCATATAAATCCTTATCGACCACCGGCGGACAATGTTAATACTTGCCCTGGATGTGGCAAAATATGTAGGTCACAGCTTGCGTAGCCACTGGAAATACTGCATTCATCATTAATCTATCTATCTATCTATCTATTTGTCTGTCTATCTATCTCTCTGTATGTCTTTCTATCTATATATCTATATTGACTGGTTAACCGAAATTAATCTGTTTTAAAGACTTCATTTTTTGTCTTACTCTCCATCTATAATTTGTAAAGCTCAATCTCTCTCTCTCTCTCTCTCTCTACCGTGTCTTCCTGATTTCGTCTCTCACTCTGTGCCACTCTCTCCCTCACCTCCAAAGGCTTGCTCTGACTGGCTATGGCGGTGAAGCCCACAATGTCTGAGAAGAAGATGGAGACATTCTCAAAAAACTCTGGTATGACGCACATCCCGCTTTTTAACTGCTCTGCCACCAGACTAGACAAGTGAAACAAACAACTCGATCAAACAAACAAGGCAAATGTAAACAGTATTTAAAAAAAAAAAAAAACTAAAAATGATTGAAATGACATCGATAGTTGATTTTTAATAGATCAGGACTAACAATAATGACCTTCCTCGATTGGAGATAGTCGTGTTCATTGTTTAGTGCAACTTTCATGCTTGTAACATTGTCAGTGTGCTATGGTTCAATCACTTTGTGGACCAATGTTGATGAGGGGGTATATCAGAGGTTTCTGTGCTGCCTTTTCAAATTTCTTTTATTTTTTTTAAAGTTGCTAGAGTCTCAATACGAACTCAAGGTATTGAGCGCGTGATATAGACCGATGTGCTAGCCACTTAGCTATTTAATTACTTCTAAAAAATAGAAGGTTTTTAGAGTATTATTAGTTTAAATTTGTTTGCGAACAACCTAGTTCTCGTTACAAGGTTTATCTCCCTTAGGATTAGTACATTTTCTACTTAAAACTAAATTAAGTCTAATTCATTCATTTATAATCTCATCATTTGTTTCTTGACTTTCGTCGTATGGGTGCTGTGACAGTTCGCATAACCAAATCCCTCCACCTTTTCCCGGTCAGCAGCTGTTCTTAGCAGGATATCAAGAGAGAGGCCGGTCTATTTTTCCTAAGTTATCCAGTCAGCTTTTCTCTGGACGACCTTTTCTTCGTGCTCCCTTCAATGTGTCTTGACGAATAATATTTGAAAGTAACTCATGTCTGACAATATGAGCAGCTCAACTTTCGTCTCTTTACAGTGTTAAGAAGTTCCTTTTTGCCAGCCAGAATGTTGACATATAAAACTACAAACTAATTGGTCTTTTCCCGGTACCCAGCATTTTTTCTGTAGCATCTATCTACATGTATATAATTCTTGGTAAAACTTCCCATCAAAGGCCCCTAGTTTTTCAGGTCAATTATCGCACTGAGCTTCTATATATATATAATTCTATTCTATTAACCATGCGGGACACCACGATAAAAAGAGTCATGAAAAGATAACTCTTTTATGTCTGCATGTCGGACTAGAGTTACCCCACGTAACTTTCGCGGCGACAGAGGGCACGGCTCAGAAAAAAAGGGGGAGAACAAGTCTTTCTCTTTACATTCTTTATTTGACTACATTTATGTGTATTTTTTACACACGTCACTATCTGGTGTCATTAAAATAGTTGCATGTTTTTTTTTCTGTAGCTTTGTTTTTATTTTGCCCCTTCGTATTGCCCTTCGTTTCCAAACCATGGCCACCGCTTTCCATATATTTCGTGGAGTCAACAGGTCTTTCAATGTTGTCGAAATTCCTGCATCAGGTAACTTTATTTCTATCAGTCGCATATTTCTGAAAAATGCCATCGACGAAACTGCTGCGCTCGAACTTCGCAAGATGGCTGTAAGCTTTGTTTGCAAACATTGTGATAACTATGGCGACGCCCTGTCCGTTGCTCTTACTCACTGAAGCACAGTCATACACTCTGCTTGATAATACGCTGCCTACATGAATACTTCCGGTGGCCAGGCTGAAATTGTGGCGATGTCTCAAATACTTCCCGCTACTATCATTATTCACTTCCGAGAACGTCCGCATGACCCTCCTCAATTTTACACTCAGGGTTAGCCTTTACCATGACTATTAATAAAGCACAAGGCCAAACGTATCTTCCAAAACCTGTTTTCAATCATAGACAATTGTATGTTGCTCTCTCCAGAGTTCCTTCTTTTCATTCACAGTCGTTTGACCCAAACCCACCCCATGTAGACAACTGTTTCTTTCAAGATGTATTCATCCATCACTAAATAGCGGCGTATGCTACGCCGCGGGTCGGCTTGTTTACTCTCAAAGGCTTGGATTCTTCTTTCAGCCTCAGCGTTCAGTGTCCAACTTTCACAGCCATATGGAGTACAGAAGGAAGAATACAGTTTAAATTTCACTGGGAAGCTGATGGTACTCTTCCAGTTCATATTTTAACTGATTAATGTGTTATCATCAACAATCAATAACACGTGGGAGAAACAACGTCTAAAAAGATTCTACCCAGACTGACTAAGAGACAGACAGAAAAAAATAATTTCTCATTTGTGCTCTGTCGAAGAACGAATTTGTAGACAAGCAAAAAGGACGAGCAACCAATGTTTAGTAGCGGCCATTTGGAGTTATCTCTAAATATAGTACGCTGGGTCCGAGTAGCTAAAAACGAGTCTCTTTTGTTTATATTACCATCTGTGTTTTGTAAATCGTTCCAGAATAGGCACCCTTTAGAATGATATTGCAGCTATAGGAGAGACTTATTTTTGGCCTGCGGTGTTAGCGGCACCAGTGTTTAGTAGCAAAAGGATGTCGTGTCATGGCTTCAGCGGGAGTATTTATTAGTCAAGGAGACGGCTTGATATTGTGTAGAAATTAGGGCCTTAAAATTTTTAAGATTAAAGAGAGAGAGGGAGGAAGAGAGAAGAAGAAGAGAGAGAGAGAAAGAAAGAGGAGAGAGAGAGAGAGAGGAGGAGAGACAAAAAAGAGAGAAGGGAAGAGAAGGATAGATAAGTGGGGAAGAAAGAGAGAGGGAAGGGAAAGAGAGTGAGGAGAGAGAAAGAGGCAAAGAGAGAAAAGAAAGAGGGGAAGAGAAAGAGAAAGAGAGAGACAGAAAGAGAGAAAAGAGAGAGAGAGAGAAAGAGGAAGACAACAAGAGATGAAAAATGAGAGAGAAAGAGTTAGAGAAGACAGAGAGAGAGAGAGTGGGAGAGGGGAAGAGAACATTTAATTTAATTAAAAAAAAAAGATTGTGAAGAAAAAAAAGAGAGCGAGATGGAGAGAATGAGAAGAACAAAGAGAAATGAACAAAAATTACGAGAGACAGCAACAAATAGAGAGAGAGGTCATAAAGAGATTTTTTTTTTCAATTATCAAAGAGGATGAAAGAAAAAGGGAGCAAAGAGAAAGAAAGTAAGAAAGTAAGAAATAAAGAAAGTAAGAGTGAAAATAAAATGGAAAGAAAACAATGATTGAGTGAGAGAGAGAAAGGGAAAGATAAACTAATAGAGAAGAAGTAGACACATAGAGAGACTGAAAGAAAAAGAGAGAGACTGATAGAGAGACAGAAAGTGATAGATGGGGAGATATTCTTATACAGAGTAGAGATTTAACGACAGATTGAGTGAGAGGGGAGAGACTCACAGAGAGAGAGAGAGAGAGAGAGAGAATGAAAGATTAAAAGAGATAGAAATAGGCATACACATTCAGATAGATGAGATATTCAAAGAGAAATTGAGAGAGAGGGAGGAACAGATACCAGAGAGAGAGAGAGAGAGAGAGAGAGGAAGATTAAGAGATAAGAGAAAGAAGGGAAAGAAATAGATTTGATAAAGAGAGAGAGAGAGAGAGAGAGAGAGGAAGATTAAGAGATAAGAGAAAGAAGGGAAAGAAATAGATTTGATAAAGAGAGAGAGAGAAGGAGAGGAAAAATGTATTTTAAAAATTTGTATTTCGATTAAAATTTAGTTTTCTACAATTATTTCCTCAAAGTTGCCCACTTAAGCTAGGCTATTACATTTCCCATGCTACTTAAACTGTCACTTACGGAGGTAACATTTGATATAGAAGCGTGTCCGTTTTCCTCTTCTCTGCCTCCAGTTCCTCTGTCCTCTCGTTGACCAGAAGTTCCAAGTTGCTGCTGTAAGACTCCAGCATCTGCAGCATGTTGTCCATGATGTTAAATCTCCTGGAAACAACACATACACACACATATATATATATATATATATATATATTCAATACACACTACACACATACACACTTCTACAGAAAACAATAAAAGAAAAAAAAAAGCGGAAGTGAAATGAAGGGAAACCGGAAGTAAGCTTGACACCTAGAGGAAACTATTTGCATGTTGTGGAGAGGTAATAGAAGTCTCAAGTGTCGAACAAAACAATGTGGAATTGAAATCAAACATTAGTTTAGGTCTCTGGGTGTGTTTGGCCGAGAAGAAACTTTCTTGATTGATATGTAATCCTTGGCCTACAGAATGTGTTAGGAATTCAGTTGAATGATAACTGTTCAGATATTTATTTAATGTTGTTAACATGATTTTTTTTAATGTATTGCTCACTCTTTCTCTCTCGATTTTTCTTTCTCCCCCTCTCTTTCTCTCTGTCCCTCTCCTCTCTCTTTTTAGCTCTTTATCTTCTTTTTTCTCTCTCTCTCCCTCCACCTATTTCTCTCTCTCTCTTTCTTTCTCCCTCTGTCTTTCTCTCTCTCACTTTCTCACACCCCTCTCTATTTCTCTTTTATTCTCTTTCTCTATTTTTTCTCTCTCTCTCCCTCTTTAATTCTCTTGTTCTCCCTATCTCTCTTTCTCTCCCTCTCTCTCTTTCTCTCTTATTTTCTCTTTCTCACTCTCTCTTTATCTCTGTTTATCTCTTTCTCTCCCGTCCACTCTCTCTCTCTATTTCTATTTTTCTTTCACTCTCTCTCTCTGTCTGCCTCTTTCTCTATTTTCCTCTCTTTTTCTTTTTCTATTTCTCTCTCCTCTAATCTCTCTATTTTTCTTTTTCTACCTCTTTCTTTCTCTCTCTCCCTTTCTATCCCTCTCTTCTTTTCTCTCTCTTTTAAACTGAGATCATCATCCTAACCATATGGTCAGTTTACGTATCTGCTTTACCTTAAGCCCCCCCCCCCACACACACACACTTGTCTTGGAGGGAGGGCCAATAAAAACGACCGATTATCAGCTACATTTAATTAAACATTAATTGATTGCAACGTTGTTGTTTTTTTTTCCCCAACATTTTCCCCAAGGCCGTACGTTGGTAACGTCTAATACTGTTCCCCAATTTATTATAGTGCAGCTTTTTGAAAAACAAAGCAGTTATTGTGCATAAAGTTGGCATCACCGAAAACCAATTACCCGGTCTTACCGGTAATTAGGACTTGACTACCCAAAGTACTGATAAATTTCGGCAGCAAATACCGCTTGAATGGGTAATGAAAAATATTTCATTATATTTCTACTACAAATAGAAAGTGGAAATTAGCCAACATTTTTTTTTATTATAAAGAAACGCTCAGGATAAATTATCTCTCTTTAGTCTCGTGAGAAAAAAAAAGACAAACTTCGCAGTTCGGTGATGTCATCGGTGACCTCACTCAATAGAGAAAATATCTTCAGTTTAATTTAGTTTATTGTAATTATAATCTAGAGCCTGTTTTAGAAATGCACGATATCATTTAAAAATAGTGTGACTTTAAGAACTTTGGAAGTCTGGATTCGTTCAAGTTCGCATTTAAATATTTCTTGTGTAAATTCAATATCTATTATTTCACATTCAATATTCAAGTACGTCTTGATTGTTGCCTAAACCAGTTTTGACCTCTAGTTATCCGAAAATTATATTTGGCACTGACAAATCATATCTAGACTTACCAAAGTCTAAATCCATGCTGAGTAAACATGTCTATACAAGTTCTAATAATTTCTTAATTGACTATCTCTGAAATTGAAACCTTTCTAAAAATAGAATTTTTCTCTTGTTAACAGAATAATTAAGTTTTGTGCCTCCATTAGGAAGAGGTAAAAATGTTTAAATAGATTGTCTGGAGAGATAATTCTACAGCAATTAATTATCTAATGAGGTATTTGAGACCTAATTACGGAAAGTGGGGCACACTTAAGACGTTACATGAGAACGATTCTTCAACTGGACATGCTGAAAACGGACGTCAGTTTGAAATGGTCAAATGTGTCATTGTCCTGACCACCCAAGCCGCTAGTGAGCTAATCGATCTTTTAAAATCAGTATGTATGGTTCTTCGTTAAGCCTAGTGATGACAAAAGTTCACTTCTCTTGATTAATGTCCTAATTACACTTGTATAACTAGACTTTTTACTTTCACTTTGTTCAGTTAAACTTCAGTCACTCGTTCATTTCAATCTCCTTTATAGATTCTATTTCAATTGTAGCGAAACCAAGGCCGGATTTACCACAGTGCTGGATTGTGCAGCCGCCCATGGCCTTACTCCAAAAAAAAAAAAAAAAAACAATAAACAATAACTTATAAATACAAAAGCGCATTCTTATAAAATACTCAGAGAATGAAATAATTGAAAGCACATTAATCCGTTTTTCCAAGAAAAATTCGTACAAGTTTTCCCTCATCTCTAGTGACATTATACCATGGATCATGTGGCCTGAATTAGCCAGGAAAGCCTGTCTCTATAAATCAAAAGTACGACCAGATTAACACAGTTGTACATATACGGTTTCATATGGTTCTAATTAATAAGCGAAGTAAATGTATGATAAAATAAGAGTCTCCGCATTAAAAACAAAATTCAAAATATGCATATTAAACCTGAGAAAATTGGGAAATTCGATTAAATTAAAGTACTGTATTTCTTTCTTCACAAATATGACATGCTTATTAGTGCATTTATATTAAAATTTAAAAGCGGGTAAAGTTTCCTAGAAAAAAGTTCTGCCCGAGCTTCAACTTACTAGAATCTATGTCATTGTTTTGTTTATGTATTACTTGTTTTATTCACATTACTGCCAACTTTTCACTTCTCAAATACTTTTTTTTTTATTAAAGAAACGCCAAAGTAGCTATTTTTTGCACTATCTAGAATAGAAATGGCATCAGCGGATTAATTAGACTCGGTCAGCGGCTGACCAATCAGATTTCGTGGACTCACTTGTGGCCATTAAACTCTCTCAGCCTCTTCCTAATGTTGTGAAAGTCCGGTCTGGCCTCCGGCTCCTCTGACCAGCACGAGACCATTAAGGCAGACGCTTTCGCCGGACAATCAGTCTCATTGGGTAGAACGGGTCGGTACGGACGGCCTTGCCCTTTGCTCTTCACCAAGGATATTATTTCTGGAAACACGAAAAAAAGATTCGTCAAAATCTCAGGTTTCGATTTCTTGATTTTAGTTTTATAAATTACAGAAAAGATATATGAACTTAAAAAATAGCAAAGACAAAGAAATTAGTCTAATGTATATGTAATTAAATAAAGTGAAGTTTCCTTTTCAAATCGTGCGATCTATATGGTAGATGATGTAAAGGTTATCTGTTTATTCAGTCGACTGGTAACGATGGTAATATGTAGCCAGCACAACGACCAACCGCCTTTTCTTTTCTTCAACTAATGTCAGGTGCCCATAGTGCCCTAAAGATCCCGAAATTAAAAATCCCAATTTTCATCAGGATTTGAACCCGGGATTTCTCGGTTCAGAAGCCAAGCGTTTTAAAACTCAACCACCGCGCTACACATGTACTTAAAGAGAAAATGGAATATTCTATTTACATTACTAAACAAGTTAGAAATCGTGATAATTTCTATCTTCTGCCATGTCCCATTGTAAGGAGAGTGGCGTGTAAATGAAGAATACGATGGTCTCATCTCCACTTAAAAAAAAGCTCGAAGGCTTTGTGTTCTGAACGACCTGGGCAGAGTTGTGTTTTTTGAGCTCTTTTAGGCAGCACGGAAATCTGCTCCCACCCCCACTCTGTTCCTCAAGAGATGGAATCAATGCACTCTGAGTATGCTACAAGCATGAAAATTGCAATACACAAAGTCAAATCGAGTCATCCTACATGTATCAGTACATTTAGAAAAAAAGATCTTCCAATGTAGGCCTATGTATAAGGTGGTCCATTTCTAAGATACACTGATGTGTGCAAGCGTGACTTCAAGCTCTTCAGAATAGACCCCAACGGAAGAAAGAAGCACTAGAGACAGATCCTTATGGAGGACAAGCATAAGCCTAATGTCTTGAATTTCAGAAGTAGAAAGAAAGGGGGGAAGAAAGAAACGGTTACCATAGCTCTTTCCCTACCTTCAACTAGGTTACTCAGCTAACGAACGCACACGCACAAACACACATACCTCCTGTGTCCTTGTTGTTGTACAGGTAAGGGGCGCACCTCAGCAGAATCTCCTGAAGGATGATGCCAAAGCTGTAGACGTCGCCCTTCTGGGTACCTTTCTGAGGGCGCTTGCTCATTCGCAATATTTCAGGGGCACACCATAGGAGACCTTAAAGAAATAAACCACAAGGGTAACGACCATTTAGAAATCGCTAACAAATATATAGTGGCTAACATTATATATATGGTTATATTTTTTCTATGGCCGACTGTTAATAAGGATGTCACGTGGCCAGCACAACGACCAATCGCCTTTTTCTTTCCCCAATTAATGTCAGGTACCCATTAAAGTTGGGTGGATTCCTACAAATGCCAAAATATAAAATCCCAGTCTTCAACGAAATTCGAACATGGTATATTGGTGTATATATTTAAGTAAGATTTTATTTCTTAAATAATCAACAATAAAAAGAAAACACGCAAAATATAACAACTTTTTTAACAAATCAAAATTTTATAAGGGAAGAAAGTAAAAAAAAAGTGACGTTCCACTTTAAGGACTTGCCACCTATAAGGTAAAGAATCACAAAAATCGATAATACACCTCTTAATACTGCAAGGTTTGACTCCCTTTTTATATGTAAAACAAAAGTTATTAACTATCTGTATATATATAGTTCGTCCATCGTCGTTCGATGATGACCACTTTGTCATCCAGGGGGCTGAGGGCTTTGCACTGGGGTTTTATGCCTCCTCATGTGGCTGGTAAGACCTATGTGAGCCCGGAATGTTCGGCCGCACACTGGGCAGGTTATTCCAGCTGGAGCTAGTGTCGTTTGCCTTGCTTTTCTTCTCTGGCATTTTTCTTCTGCCAGCGTTGTTCTTTTTTCACAGCGCGACGCCATGATGTTCTGTTATATGCCTCTGTCTCCCAGGTGCTTGGGTCAATGCTGAACGCCTTCAGAAAAGCTTTGAGGGTGTCCCTGAAGCGCTTTCTTTGACCACCTTGCGAGCGCTTTCCTTCGCTTAGTTGGCCATACAAGAGTCGTTTAGGGATGCAGTGGTCTTCCATTCTGTAGATGTGACCTGCCCATCGCAGCTGGGACTGCATCAGGATTGTGTGGATGCTTTGCAGACACGCTCTTCGAAGGACTTCAGTATCTGGTATTTTGTCCTGCCATTTGACATTTAGTATTTTTCTCAAACATATTAACTATCACTAACTGATCAAATAACTTGATTGATTCATGCATTATCATCGACAGTGAATAATTGTGTGTATGGGAAGTGTTAGAAAAAAGGGGTACAAAATGTGTACTAGACAGACAAACAGACAGAGTTGTAAAAAAAAACACGAAAAAATCTTATGAGTTTTTAGGGGAGTGAAGGTGGGGCTTTAGCCCCAGGGACTTCACAAAAGAGAAGCCTACACAAAATAGGTTTTTAAAAAATATCCGAATTTCGACAAGTCAAAAAATTTTACATTTATATTCGAACAAGTTGTGTTGTTGTTTTTTTCGCATTTTTAGTGACAAAAAATAATTTTTTAAGGTTGGCAACACAAAAAAGACTTTTTTAAAAACTGAATATACGCATTAAATATTTTTTTAGAACGAAAATACATTTCAATTAACAAGTACGCTATTTATTTCCTCTAAAGTATGGCATGTTATTAGATATTTGTCTTACTATTGATCGAAAAGAAAATCTAAATCGACCACCTGCGGATAATGGTTATGCTTGCCCTGGATGTGGCAAAATATGCAGGTCACAGCTGGGGCTGCGCAGCCATGGGAAATACTGTATTCCTCACTAATCTTCGGACTCGAAGACAAGCCTTATTATTATTGATAATTTGATTTGTATTAATTGAATGTTTCGAAAAAAATATAGGGGCTTTGACATACTTAAGTCCGGCTCTGGTAAGAGTACTATATTTAATGGCTATGTTTTAGTTGGCGGTTTTCAAGATTTAACTAGGGGTCTTATTGTAACTACTTACTAGTATAGAAAGCTTTGTTTCCTATGTCCCCGTCTGTGCCTGGCTTCCTGTAAGACACTATGGCGCCGAAATCCGTTATCTTTAGCACCCATCGGCTGTCAATGACACAATTACTTGATTTCAAGTTACCATGGGAACGCAGTGGCGTCTTATGAAGATACTCCATGCCCTGCGGTTAGAAATACACACACACACACGTGCACTAATAATCATTGAGAAATATAAACACACACAAAGGCACACACAAACACGTGCACTGATAAACATTGAGAAATATAAACACACACGCACTAACGCGCAAACACACACCTATGGAAAAATGTGAAACATAAAAATGTATTTTCAAAAAAGTGAGGGCAGGTGATAATGTAGTCATGGCAAATGATTTGTTAATGTGGATTTTTACCCTATAGGTTATTCATAGTCATCTTCACTTGGTTTAAACCTTGATTTTTTAAAATTCTGTTGCAGTTCTTTAATAACATACAGTAAGAGACCAACCCAGGTACGCTGTTCTGCCTCATCGTGGCACCTGGGTGGAAACGGCTACTGGAGGGGGTAGCTAGTCTAAATGAATGGCGAAACATAACTCCCGTGGGGATGCCCACGGGTAGACGAGAGTTTACCCCTTGCACGGGCGGAGTTGCAAATATTTAAAAAAATTAAAGGATGAAGATAAGGAAAGATATGAATTGATCAAAAATGTCAAGGGCAGATAAACAATGTCAAGGGCAGATAATGTCAAGGGCAGATAAACAAGGACAATTGCATCATATTTTAAGATTACAGTTTCCAACTATTAGTAATAGTAAAGTAAGCCTTTCAAATCATTATCTATGGGACAGATGATGTATCAGGCATTTGTTTCTTTTAACCACGGTGAACGAGGGTGTAATGCGGCCACCACAACGACCAACTGCTTTTACTTTTCTAAACGTATGTCAGGTACCCATTAGAGTTGGGTGGACTAAAGATCCCGAAAATTTAAAATGCCAGTCTTTACCCTGATTAGAAAATATTTTATACACATACGACGAGAATATGTTTGCATAGTAATGATAACTAATTCACTCATTTTAATTAGCCTTCAAGCCCAGTGCCATTTTTGCATATACTGATGGGTTGGCATCGATAGATTATGGAAGAGCAGGCTATAGAGCCTACATCAAGTTTCTTGGCTCTGACTCAAAATCTTTGGACCATGAGGTAGTGTTTAAATTTTTGATGCGGATGCCATGGCAGTCTGTGAAGCTTTAAAGTCATTGACTCTCAACTCGGCGAGGGACATTTGAGGGCAACACTGATTCTTGTGGTCACTGACTCAAAATCTGTACCACAGGCTTTGCAAAGCCCTGGACCATGCCCCCCCCCCCCCCAATATCGACACTGTCATCATGGCTTCACACAAACTAAACAAAATGCAGTGGGTACCAAGTCACATAGGTGGCAACACTATTGCAGACTCCTTGGCCCGCCAGGGAGGGGAGACACCAACCACCGTACAGACTGTGAGTCTTCATCATGCTATGGCTATAATTTAAAAAAACAGTAATGGAAAAGTGGTTTGAGTGCTGGGACAAGTCCCAAAAAGCCCGTGTAGTATGGTAGCGCATGAGGCGCCATGACCGCAGTTCCCCGTGGTGGAGGCTGTCCAGGTCTAAGCAAGATTTTATAGCACAATGCAGGGCAGGCCATTGTCCTATTGGCTCATATTTCTCACGGCTATGGCCAAATTTTGATTCACGGATCCACCGCTGCGGGGAAGGAGAGGAAACCGTGTTTCATATTCTTTTTGACTGCCCCAGACTTGCTGATCTCCCCCTGACTTGCATATCTCCCCCCGCTGATCTCCGTCTCGACAGGTCTGGAAAACCAAAAATTCTCGACCTGTATAGTAACATGTATGCACTGCGCAAAACAGCGGGGTTTCTGTCCAGGGCTTTTGCAATAGAGGATTTGAGCCTCTCAAACCCTCACTCAAATGCAGTTTGGTGATGATGATGATGAATTAGCCATGTAAATCGTTTCTATTTATTATTCCTATTACTAGTTTACTTAAGTAGCTTGAGATGCTTTTAGTAATTGTTGCAGCTGAGTTTTTTTTTTTTTTTTTTGTTGTATGAATTTTATCTATATAATTAATGGTATGCTAGTTGTAGGCATAATTATAGTTAAAGAAATAAAAAACCTGATCAAGTTTTTGATATAAAGGTTGTACCAAACAAAATACCATCCTATCATTGAACAATTTGATATACTTAAAAAAATATATAGATTATTGGCAAGATCATCTCTTTCAGTCCATGAATCAAGACAAAGTCAAACTAGTTCAAAGAAAATTCTCGTCCTAGAAATACAATTATTTCTTTTATACAATTTAGAATGAAATCCTAGTATTAAAATGTTCACATTATCTCCCGAAATGTGTAAAACAGCGGCCATATTCCTGGTCCATGCTACCTGGGCTTCTTGTCTCGTCTTCCCTTCCTTGATATTTTATTTTCTATTTCCATTTTGTATGTCGCTCTTCCTTTATGTTCTATGTTACAACGTTTTTAATAAAAGTCCTGAATAGTAAAGAGAATAAATGCTACTTAATGAGAGATGTGACTATATATATTAGATGTGTATGACATTTTGAGACCTTTTTTTCTCCCACTTCCCATTCTTGGATCAAGTTCAAGTTGAAATTTTGCATAATTATTCGTAGTCGATGACATTGCACAAAACAATCCAAAAAATTAAACAATTAGTTAATTATTTAGTACTAAATAGTTAACTTTGCTTTATATACCAGAAAGGGAGCCAAAACCTGTAAATTTCAAATAAATGGTAGTATTTAGAGTTTCTTTCCCTTAATATAAGCTTTGTTTTTAAAAACAGTTTTCTTTTTCTTTGGCTTGTTTATGAGATCTATTTGAAGGACTTAACTATTCTATTTTGGACAGAGGAATGCTGCTAGTTCTTCAGCTAAACAAGGCATATGAATGAATATTGCCTCATCAGATTTTCCATAAGATCTTAGGACACAAATTGACATATCTGACAATTCACTTACATTCAGCAATACGGATTTTATTTACATAATATGGTGAGACGTCCATGTCATTCTATTGTGAATAACCCCAATGTTGTTTCTACGATAGCGTGCAGTGGACTACTTTGCTTCGCGCTTTTGATTCTAAATTTAGAACTCTGTCTTGTAACAACTTACCCTGGTAAGGTCAAGAGCGAAGGACACTCTGTCTTGTAACAACTTACCCTGGCAAGGTCAAGAGCGAAGGACAACTTAAACATCCAATCCAACTTTATGTCGTCGTTCTCCAACACGTCCTGCAGACTTCCTTTAGAACAGTACCGGAACAGGATGTAGGTAGCGCCAGGAGTGGAGGACACGCATGCGCCGATGAACTGGTTGACGTTGTCGTGAGAAAACTCCTTCACCTTTAAAGCAGCAGACGATGTTTGTATTTAATTAGGAAATGAAAATTTTTTTAAATATTTAAACAAGTAGAATATTAAATCAGACATACGATATTACAAAAACAAAATATTTTACACAATACAAATGTAAAAGGAAAAAAGAAAAAAAATAGATCAAATAAACAGAGAATTTGTGTTGGAAGATAAAAGAAGACCAATCTTACCATTTTAAGATCTTGTAGCATCTCTTTCTTCCCCAACTGGACATGTGTCCATCTGACATGCTTGACTGCAACAACCATGTCCTGAGGAAGACTGAACACTGTTAAAAACCACTTTCTGTGATTATCATTTAGTAGGACTTATTGGGTCTTATTGAATCTCATCAAAAATGTACATCATAAATGCATCTATACATTACAAGCAGGCCAGTAAAAGCAAGTTTTATTCCATTGTAATAGAAGAGTAATAGAAATGTATGTGATGTCTTCTTAAGCTGAAAGAGAAACGGAAATGAAAAGTGTAAACAGAAATGTGATAGAAAAAGTTGTTTGTGAAGTGAAATTAAAGTGTAATGAGGGGCGTAGCCAGAGAGGTTGGGGATTCAACCCCCCCCCTCCCCGAAATGAAATACAAACGTTTAATACAAGTGTAATTGAAACGTAAGTATGTAAGTAAAGTGTATGAGAAGTGTACACTCTGTAATGTTATTGCAGTGTCACAGGCGTGTGATTAAAGACTATTTAAAACATAAAACGTAACATTTTAACCCAGCTTATAGTGTAGTTTGCTCATTAGTTGGGGAAAGTAAATGTGGTTAGTCGTTTTGCTAGCCACATAAGTTCTTTGTAAACCGTCGGCCCTAGAACAATCCTCTTTTAATTGCAGACTTACCTTATAGTTCCCTATGGGAGCGTACAACATGGACTTGTCCAAGCTACAGTTAGAGCCAAGACCAATGGTTCCTCTTGTTTCCTTAAATATAACAACATGGTTTAAGAGTGCAAGGTCAGGTGTCAATTTAAACTGACGCCACAGAATCCAGTCTACAAACAGTTTTATTCTTGGTGTTAACTGCTCAACCTTTGAGCTGAAAAAAAGTCTTAGGCTTACAATAAAATATTCGGAAAATTTCGATATCAATGCCTAAAAGAAAAACGTTAATTTTTAATGTTAGATCTTTTGGTTATCCCTTGTTTTATAATTTTTATTTTTACAAGTCAGAACTTCATGGAACCTAGAACCAGCAACCTGGACAGCTGTTCTCAAAAACTGGCTATAAAAAAATATCGATTATCCTAGAAAATTAACAGTTGATAAATATCGCTGAGAAAAGAATTACCAGCTCGTTAGTAATACGAGAAAACTCTAGCTTTAGCTTAAAATGTTCTAAATTTTAAAAAAAATGAATAACCGTAAATTCAGCTGGAGTCTTGAAACAACATGGCGTAGTCAGCAGTTTTACCGTAATTATTCCATAACTGTGTTGCTTCAATTTTATGGAAGTTTTTAAGCGTTGCTTATATTTTTATGTTAATTTGATATTGATTATATCTAGATCTAAACTAGATCTTAAGAGTTCTAAATCAGAACTTTAGATCTAGTGTTAGAAATTTATTTCCACATAATGAACATACAAAAAAATAATCGCATAAGAATGCCTTCCTCGCAGGCCGAAACAGAAAATGCATAGTCTCTGTCAGCTGACGGTGTCACGGGCTTCGACAGCCGAATTGAGCAAAACATTTTTGTTAATTATTCTTTATATTTGTAGTTTAATAATGGAGGTATTGTCTTTAAAAATATATTTTTAAAATGTTTTGCTTGTGTTATAAATATTTACGCCTTAGAGACATTTAAAAAACAACAAATCTATCACGTCTTGATGTTATTGTTGTATGTTTGTTTTGCATGTTTTGGATGTTCCTTTAGAGCTGAAGATTGTGACATTCAAGCCAAAACTTTTCGTAGGACGCCGGGGATGGCGACTGTAAGGGTTCGAACCCACGACCTTCGAGATGAGTGTCCATGCGACCAGGCAGCCATTCATCCAAAAGCGCCATCTAGTGAATACGCCAATTACAGTGATCGAGAGATAATCGTGTCACTCCATTTCAATCTGACGGCTGCCCAGCGCTTTGCAAAGGTCGTGACCTTTCAGTTTCCTCTCTGTTTCCCTTTACAATTTTTTTTTTGTTTCGCCGCATTTACGTATTTAGTCCCTTTATCCACGAGAAATGTCACCACGTGACCTGACGTCTGTTTGAAATGTCAAATGACATTAGGGCAGCAACGAAACACACACACTCAAAAAAAAGCCAATCAAATAGCCCATCCCTTCCCGCGATACCGTTGTCCAGTCGTCCGGTATCCCGGGGCTCTACTGACAATTTTTCTTTCTTATTGCGTTACTCTATAAAGCTGACGAGACTAGATCTAGGTTTTTTTTTACCCAATCAAGTAGAAAAAAAAATCTGACGGACATCTGACGTCAGTGGTGACTTCCCTCCGTTTATGATGCAATCCAAGTATAATTTGGATAAAAGTTACAAATTTAGATATCCTGATAAAAACAGAATCATATATAAAGACCTGCTAATTATAGATCTAAATATTATTAAGTTTTTTTGATGTTGTTTTTTTTATATATTTCAGAATTCGGAATTTACCGATTAAATGCAATTAGAAATTTCTGGGAAAGTTAGCAGAATAGATTTTTCGTTAGTTGGACTCTTGTAAAAAGAAAGTAATAATAAGACGGTGTCTCAGGATTATGGAAGAGTGCTGAATTTTACGACTAATTGCAGACTCATATTATTTGTATATCTGACCAGCTGTTATCTGCCAGGAGGGTGGAGAATATATTATCTCCATATTCGTTGTCCAGGGACTGTCTTAGGCTGTAGTTTTTCTTTTGGTGTCAGAAGCATGTACAACGGTTTAAGTGGATTCTTCACAAGAAATAACAGTTAATAGTTTGTCAAATATTCCGAATAAAAATATTTTATGATATTTCAAGGACCAATAGTGTAAACCCCACACTCAGCCCGCTAACTTCTAAATAGCTTATTGGCATCAAGTAGTGTAGACAGGGCCGGTCTTAGGCCACTGCAACCTATGCGGCCACAGTGAAACCCGCACTTTCATAGGCCCGCGCGAATTCTAGGTGTAAATAATAAAATTAAACCATTTTAACTTTTATTAAAGGGTTACTGGAATTCTCCTAAAATTGCAAATTATACGAAAAAGTCATGAAAATCTCCTGAAATCATTAAAATCTTCTGAAAAATCGTGCAAATCTACTTAAAAACAGACAAAATTGTCTTTTCGGGATGTCATTCAATATAGAAAACGCCAACCCTACTCGCGATAAAAAAAAACACAGTAATATCAGCTTTCATTTACTACAAATATATTAAAAAAGCGAATTTTAACCGAATCAAGAAATTCAAATACTTAATTACTTTAATAGTCACTGGCATGCAAATATAGATTTTATCTTATCTTATATAATACAGACGTTACTTCAAAAAAGAAGATGATTACGTCTTTCGCGTCATGCATTTAGTCATGCATATTAACCAATGACTTAAATTCTGCCAAGTCACTGGTTTTCCTGGCTAGCTCAGGCAACCCATTTCATGCTCTAATAGCACTAGGGACGAAGGAATATTTGTACAAATTTGTCCTAGCATATGGGACGAAGAATGTGCCTTTATCTTTGTGTCTTTCAGAGTATTTTATTAAATTTTGTTTTTGTATTTGAAGATTATGGTTCAGTGTTTTATGTATAATTGCTACTTTACTTTTGAGTCTTCTGTCCTGAAGGCTTTCTAAATTTAGTGATTTTACTAAAGGTGTTACTCTAGTCAAATGTGAATATTCGTTTGTTATGAATCTCACTGCTCTATTTTGTGTCTGTTCCAGTTTCTTAATGTTTCTTGAGTTAAGGGGTCCCAAAAGGAGGATGCATATTCTATTATTGGCCTAACCAAGGTTAAATTACATTTTAGTTTTATGTTCTTATTTGATTTATAGAAATTTCTTTTATTAAATCCTAATGCTTTGTTTGATTTTTTTATAGTTTCATCAATATGTGGATTCCATGACAGTTTTTCATTTATTATAACACCTAGGTATTTTGCGTTTGTAGTCTGTGTTACTGGTTTGCCATGAATAAGATAAGTGGAATTAATTTGTTTTAGTTTTTTTGTTACTCTTAACAACTGACATTTTTCTGGGTGGAAAGACATGCTCTAATTTGATTCCCATTTCTGTAATTCATCTAATTCTCTTTGTAAAATATCTGTGTCTTGTGTTGTTTTTATTGTTCTATATATTATGCAATCATCTGCAAATAATCTAACTTTTGTTCCTGAAGTAATGCAATTTGGTAAATCATTTATGTAAATTAAAAATAGTAGTGGACCCAAGACTGTTCCTTGAGGTACACCTGAGTTTACTGTTATCGGTGTTGATTTAGAGCCATTTATTATTACAGTTTGTTGTCTCCCTATCAGAAAATCTATAATCCACTGATGCAGTGGACCATTAATGCCGAAATATTTTAATTTTTTAAGCAAACTTTGTCAAAAGCCTTAGAAAAATCTAGTAAGATAGCATCTATTTGTTCACTATTATCTAAACCTTTTGAAAAATCATCAATTAGTCCTATCAGTTGTGTTTCACATGATCTATATTTCCTAAAGCCATGTTGGTATGGAGTGAAGACATTATGTTTGTCTTAGTGGTTTATGATGTTGCTACATATTATGTGTTCTAGGATTTTACATGTGATGCTGGTAAGTGATACTGGTCTGTAGTTTCCTGGGTCAGATTTTTCTCCTTTTTTAAATAGGGGGGGTGGGGGTGATATTAGCTTCTTTCCAGTCCTTTGGTACTCTGCCCTGGTTAAGCGATGCCTCAAAGAGTATTTTGAACACTGGGGCTAGCTCATTGCTTAGTTCCTTGAGTAATCTAGCTGGAATACCATCAGGTCCAGACGCTTTATTTGGTTTGGTGTTGGCTAATAGTTTTTGAATTCCATTTTCATGTACTACTATATCTTCTATGTTGTCTACTTGGTTCAAATTAAGTAATATGTCTTTGTCTCCTGGGGCTGAGAATGCTGATGCAAAGAATTTGTTTAGGATGTTTGCTTTAGTTTCATTATCATTATGTATTATGTTATGTTCATCTTTTAATGGCGCTATGCCTGTTGTTTCCATTTTCTTAGACTTAATGTGTGACCATAGGTTTTTGTTGTTATCTTTAGATATTACATTGTTTATGTATTCACTCTGCAGCTGTCTGCTTACTTTTTGGGTTAAGTGTTAAATTTTTATATACTTTTTGTAAACTATTTCTGCCTTAGTTTCTTTTAATTTTCTATATAGGTTTTCCTTCTGTTTACAAAGCTTCTTTAGTCTATTATTAAACCAGCATTTATTTATTTTGTTTAATGTGTATATAGTTGGTATATGATTTTCTATAATGCTTTTAAGATGGTCTTTAGTGAAATTCCAGAGGTCATCGACTGGTTGGTTAATGTCTTTTTCTAATAAGAATGTTTGTTGAAAGTTTAATGCAGCTTGGTGTAGTTGTGTTAGGTTACATTTATTCCAGAGTAAGATTTTTCTTTTGGGTTTTTCTTTTGTATTGGCTACTGCTTTTATCTGACTGTGTATTTTTATGATCTCATGGTCTGATAGACCAGGGATAATATCATAATCAACTACTAATCCAGGTCTGTTGGTTAAGAAGAGATCTAATGTGTTGTTTAATCTAGTTGGCTTTTTAATGATTTGATCTAAACTTAGGTTGTGTAAAGTTTCTATGAAAAGCTCATTTATGTCCTTAAGGTTTTGGTGTTTATCTATGGTTAGTGTTTTCCAATTTAAATCACCCATAATCCAAAAAACTGCATTTTTATTTGTCTCTTTAAGTGTAGTAATCTGATTACATAGTTCCTGCATGTATTCTAAACTAGAATTTGGTGGTCTGTAAATGCTGCCTATTATTATGGATGTTGAGGTGGTATTAATTTTACAAAATGTTTATTCTATATTTTTTGACTTAGGTAAGGTAATTTCTTCTGCTATAAGAGTGTTTTTTATTGCTAAAAGAACTCCTTCATAATTATCAGCCCTATCTTTTCTAAAAGTTTCATAATTACTATTGAAAATTTCTGCATTATATCTAAATCTATCTCAACCTCTTTTTTAAAAAATCAAAAGAGATATTTTGCTAGTCGATAGTAAATCTAAAAGGCAGATCTGAATGTTTATCGGCTTTTTTGTTGGAAAACTACTATCTACTGTAGATGGCTCTAAAGTTAATTTGGTAGTGATTTTGTAGCTTACTTTGTAAAGAATGAATAAAATGCAAAGACAAATTTAGTTTCTAATACAAAATCTTAATGTTCACTTATTATCCTTATTTCAACCCAGACTAGGCCCCGCGCAATCCGTTTCGCAATGGGCCCCGCAACCTATAGGACCGGCCCTTAGTTTAGGCAGCCTTGGGTTCAACCGTTAAAAAGAATGTAGGCAGTTTCACGCATATTCACACAGACACACACACACACATAAAGCAGAAACTCACCATACGAACAAGGCGCTTCTTCACACTCCCGTTACAAGAGGTGGTCACTCCATTGCTGTAGCCGGCGTTGTTGCCCGTGGAGGTGGTGGTGGTGGTGTTGCTGTTGATGGCGTTCACCTTTACCTTCCTTCGCTTCACTTCCTTGTCCTCCACGATCCATTCGCTGCTCTCGCCAATGTCCCGTCTCTTGTACTTCCTGTGTCAGACATGGTCAAGGAAATCAATTGGCAACGTGGAAAATTGGTTGGTGAAACTCACCAAGCTGTTCTATGTCCGAGGAACTTCCCCTAACCCCTCCCCATCTTTTTTTTTCTTTTTTTTTTTATTGCATCATGCGTGCTTCACGTGTGTTGGTTATCCAAGGTTACATTTTGTGATTAGAACAAGTATAAAAAAAAGTGTGTTTACAAAAGATGGTATTAACTATATATTTGTATACTATAGGTTTTAAAAAGAGCTATATCAAGGGCGGCGCCTTATGATAAATTTACGCAACAACACAGCAACTTTAATATCCAAGATTTGTAGTCGTCTTAAATTACCCCTGGGTCTAGTTAATTAAAGAACAAAAAGAGGGGGGGGGGTGAGAGGGGGCACTAGCCATTAAAGAACGATGTAAGGATCGGATGGTGAAAGAACCAGTAGAACACAGCATTCATATTACCTGTAAAAGATGGTGGTTATCACCATGACTACAGTCAACAACAACACTCCGACAACGCTCCCAGCAATGATTGCAGTGTTATCTGAAGAAACAACAAAACAACTAGATCTATTTACAGATTAAGAATAGCATTTAGTCATCTATGTATGTCTTAGACTTACCTGACAACATTGGATTCACTCACAATTTTTTTTTAACATAATAGGCTTCAAAACATCTTTTACAGAATTTGAACAATTATAAAACACAAATTTAATGTAAACAGCAAGATTTTTAGATAAATGTTTCATCAATACAAGATATACATTTATTCACAAAAGAAAACACAATAAAATGTTTGTTTGCGAAACGCTTTACATGTTTCGGGTGTTCCTTCAAAGTTGAAGCTAATCTACGGGGCGACGGAGAATGGTAGCGGCCAGGGTATGAACCTGGGACCATTTAGACGAACGAACGTCAGTCCAACCGAGACCAATCGTCATAAAAGGCCAAAACGCTGACCTGCGACATCGCAACCTGAGGGCAGTGGAGACCAATAGCTCGTTGCCACGTCAGTGTTGAAGGCTTTAACAAGTTTATTTCTTTTGGCACGAAACACAAGTGCAGTCAAAATTACAAATTGAGGCCTACTATTGAGAATACTATTGAGTGCATGCGGCACTGCACACGACAAGGCAGCCCTCCCAATAAAAGTTGCTTGAGTCTGAATTTAATCTACGGTGGAAGGCAGAATTTCTATCTACTCGAATATTCAAGTACGTATACATAGAATTCATAATATTCTCTAATCAGATCGTATACAATGTGTTTAGAAAACAAGCACTTGTCAAAAGTAGAACAAGATTACAAAGAGAGTTTGTGTTGCCAAACTCAGAGGCGGCCCCCGTGGGAGACGGATCACTGTCGGATCCGCATATTCGCTGGTCGACTTTGGATGGCATCGAGCAGGGTATGAAACCGAGACCGAGAGATAATCAGTTTTGCGCGCTAACCGCACGACCAGGCATTGCTCTTAATCTAATGACAAACTGGTTACAAACTAATAGCCTACTATTAATAATATACCTACACATTACGGAATGACAACTACCAGATATGTACAATATGTCAGAAGAGCGATTTTAGATAATCTTTTGGTATTGAGCATTTTCATTTAAATGAAACTTGAATTATGATGTAGATCTACCTAAATTAAACTACTAATTTAGCACTCTCAATATCTATATCTACTATATCTAGATCTAAAATATAAATTTGGGATAATGTAGATGTAATTTAGATAAGATTTATATAAAAAAAAAACACTAGATAATCAATTAATAGACTAATTGCCATATGAAATATTAAAATAGTAGCTTAGTTTTAGTATTTTATAACAATGCAATATTGACATATTGACAATCTAGACTTTAGAAGAAAAAAATCTACACTTTAAGCCTAGAAATTAAAATTATAGATCTTGATCTAGTCTAAATCATGGCTGTCTGGTAGTGCGATTTGCGCGCTGGACTGTCGTTTGAATCCATCGATGGTCCAGGTTCAAAAACTGCCCGCTCCCATCCCCCGTCGTCCTACGGGAGGTTTGGACTACAACTCTGAAGGAACATCCGAAACATGTAAAACAACAAACAAACTAAACAAGACCAAGAAATTCTAGATCTAGATTCTATAATGATTTTGATTAGAACTTAAATCTAAATCTAGTTTTAAAAATCTAGCTCGTGTAAGAAAAAAAATCTAGATCTAATGTAAAAAATCTAGCTCTAGTGTAAAAAAAAATCTAGATCTAGTGTAAAAAATCTAGATTAGATCTAAATCTATTATGTCTTTTTAAAATGCGAGTCACATTACGAGGTTTAATAAACATTACCGAGTTGTTTTAGCATTTAATGAATTTATTCCATATGACGTCAAAGGAAAAAAATCCACTACGTCACACGGCCTAGTTAGACTAAAACATATCATCTATACGAGCAGCTTGTTGAGGGTTCATAGACATTGGTGCACCGAGTGATTTCTTTTAGCATTTCATTTAAAGAATAACTCCATATGACATAAAGGAAAAAAAATCCAATATGTCAAACAGCCTAGTTAGACTTTAAAAATGTCTTCTATACGAGCAGCTTCTCGAGGGTTCATAGACATAGGTGCACCGACTGACTTCTTTTAGCATTTCATTTAAATAATTAACTCCATATGACGTCAAAGGAAAAAAGTTCCATTACGTCAAACGTCCCAGTTAGACTAAAAAATGTCATCTATACGAGCAGCTTCTCGAGGGATCATAGACATTGGTGCACCGAGTTTGTTTTTTAGCATTTTATTTGATGGGCTAGTTAGACTTAATATATATATATATTATATATTATTATATATATATATTATATATATATATTTTATATATATAAAAGGTTTAAAGACGCTTTTTTTTTGGTTTTGTCTGTCAGTTTGTCTGTCCGTTATGTTAATAGCGAGAAAAAAAAAAGACTAAAAGCTATTGAAAATCTGATTAAAATTAATTTCCCTTCCGAAACATCGCATTAGTTTTAAGTTTCTATTATAGATTGTTCCGGATGTTTATATATTTATATTGAGAAAAAATAAGAATTCCAGATTAATCAAATGCCGTTAATTAAATTTCTGGAATGGTCTGTTATGAAAATTAGATGTACCATAGCCTTATAGAGATTTTTTCAAACCATACTTTGGTGTTAGGAAGTTGTTTTCCTTACAAATCAAGAGCATAATAGTAACGATAATTAGATTTTCTAACGTTTTAGCTAGAAAGTTAAATGTAGTGTAAGAGAGAAATGCGATTTTACATAAATAGAGTTAAACTATTTTTTAAAAAAATCCGGAACAACCAATTTTCGTAAATGAGAAAATTATATGTTTTATTAATTAGAAGAGGGATTTCAAACATTTATTAGCGTTATTAGATTTTTCATATAAAATTCGGATCATTTTTGGCGACGATTTGTAAGAAAATTAAGGTAATGTAGGTCGATTTCTTTTTCGAAACAAAATCGGAACATTCTTTACCGATTAAACAACTTTTATTATGTTTTGGCAAGAATATTAACTGTAAAATAAGTCTAAAAAGGGATTTTCAATAATCTTTTCTAGTAAATTACTTTCTTATTTTAAAATGCCTTTTTTTTTTTATATCACGCGTAGGACTGGCGTTTACCATATTGATTGACACCCCAAAATGACAATTTTGTCTTTTTTAAGGCCATTTTTATTAGTTTCATGAGATTTCCAGGAGCTCCTTGAAAACAAAGAGACCACAGGAAACCTATTATAAATTATAATGGTTTAATTTAATAATTTACACCTAGAATTAGCGCGGGGCTTTTGAACCTTAGGGGTCCACTTCGGCTGCATAGGCCCTAGGCTGCCCCTGATGATATCCAGCTCGCGGTCAACAAATTTTCATCACGCTGATGCTTTTTTGGTTAAATATAAACTCGGTAAAACAAGTCATGTTCCAGAAGTCACCCAATAAAACCTACTCAGCCCAGAGATCACCGCGCATAGACATCCCTTAAAGCGGTAGATAACTTCACATTATCTGGGAAGCATAGTATCAAATGACGCATTGCTTTAAAGAGAGGTTGATATGTGATCAGGGATAGTCGTGCTTTTGGACGCCTCCAAGCGAGAGTGTGGCGAAATAAATCGCTTCGCCTGTCTACAAAAATCAGTGTCAACCAGTGATTCTCTCAACCCCTCTTTGTGGATCTCAGACGAGTACTTTATAGAAAGCAACTTAGACTTCTTGAACAGCGATATTCTTGCAAAATGGTATAAACTTCTTATAATCCGACAGTCACGCTTTGCAAAGCATTTTTCCGTATGGGGATGAACATATTTTTAGCAATATTTTTTTTTTTTAGTAAACTGAAAGATTTTCGGAGTAACAGAGATGCCTCACAATAACGCTTTCTTTAGAATACTAACGCGATGTTTTTAAGTCTCTTAGAAAAAAATACGCGATTTTACTTTGTTACTAGGTGCACGTTTTACACTATAACGTAGAGATTTTGCATGACTTGATGATTCTTACTAAAGCCATAATAATAAGGCTTGTCTTCGAGTCATTTTCGTAATTACAACAATATTCCCAAAATGACTTCGGGTATATATCCTTCCTTAAAAAATTATTCATCCGAGCGAGGCTCGGTCACCTGATTTTGTTTATTAAACCTCGTAATGTGACTCGCATTTTAAAAAGACATAATAGCTAGATTTAGATATAATCTAGATTTTTTACACTAGACTTAGATTTTTTTTACACTAGAGCTAGATTTTTTTACACTAGAGCTAGATTTTTTACACTAGATCTAGATTTTTTTCTTACACTAGAGCTAGATTTTTAAAACTAGATATAGATTTAAGTTTTAATCAAAATCATTATAGAATCTAGATCTAGAATTTCTTGGTCTAGTTTAGAAAGTTTGTTGTTTTACAGGTTTCGGATGTTCCTTCAGAGTTGTAGTCCAAACCTCCTGCAGGACGACGGGGGATGGGAGCGGGCAGTGTTTGAACCTGGGACCATCGATGAATCCAAACGACAGTCCAGCGCGCAAATCGCACTACCAGACAGCCATGATTTAGATTAGATCAAGATCTATAATTTTAATTTCTAGGCTTAATTTTTATTTCTAAAGTCTAGATTGTCAATATGTCAATATTGCAATGTTATAAAATACTAAAACTAATCTACTATTTTAATATTTCATTTGGCAATTAGTCTATTAATTGATTAACTAGTTGTTTTTTTATATAAATCTTATCTAAATTACATTATCCCAAATTTATATTTTAGATCTAGATCTAGTAGATATAGATATTGAGAGTGCTAAATTAGTAGTTTAATTTAGGTAGATCTACATCCTCATCTTCTAGTTCAATTTAAATGAAAATGCTCAATACCAAAAGATTATCTAAAATCGCTCTTCTGACATATTGTACATATCCGGTAGTTGTCATTCCGTAATGTGTAGGTATATTATCAATAGTAGGCTATTAGTTTGTAACCAGTTTGTCATTAGATTAAGAGCAATGCCTGGTCGTGCGGTTAGCGCGCAGGACTGATTATCTCTACGGTCTCGGATTCATACACTGCTCAATGCTATCCTCAGTCGACCAGCGAATATGCGGATCCGACAGGGATTCGTCTCCCACGGGGGCCGCCTCTGAGTTTGTGTAGCAACACAAACTCTCTTTGTAATCTTGTTTTAAATATGTTAATTTTCTTTTCTTTCTAAGGAGAGATAGTCGATATAGGGAGGTGGGGAAAAAAAGGGGGGGATTATGTCTATAAGATCTAAAGCACATGTGACATCTACACTTGTATGTGTAAATATAACCGAAGAAGTATAACCCTAAATTTGAACATGTAAGTAGTAAGGGGCTACTTCCTTGTTATGAGAACCTCACCCCCTCCCACCCATTCTAAATAACAACCAAATATAATCACAGTACTGCGAACAGGCAACCAAGGTTCTTACCAGTACATCCTTGCTCGTGGCTATCGCACGTCAGCTGGGACACTGGCACGCGGCCTCCTGGCCAAACGAGAGCCTCTGGGGTGAGCAGGTCCAGGTCATCGGTAACCATGGCGACCGTAGACTGCCTGGCGTTCTGATAGTGGACCAAATGAAATGCTGACCTTCTGACACCCTGGTCATTAATACGGATAGCTCCTGTCTGCAAATGTGGGGCTGTTGGAAAAACAAACAAGAAAAAGAAAAGAAAAACTCGAATCATTAGGTGCGAAACAATTTAGTAAACACGCTAATTCATTCATTCATTAAAACAAACAAATCAATCGCTCAATAGCAGGAAATATAGTAGAGCGATCGGCTTATTTCCGTGGTCCATTGTGCTAGTTGCGTTGTCTGCTGTGAGAGTACAGAATCATTTATATGAGGGTGTCTTCTGCTTCCGGGTCACCGAATTTCACCATAAAAGTTAGACTAGTTTTGCCGAAATTTTTTTTAACACGTGGTCACGTGGTTAATTGACATCGATCGATACTCTCGTCAGAAATGTTCAATATTATCTGCCAGTTTGATGAATTAATTATCTTAGCTTCCACAAACGAGATTCCCAACAGTCTGACTATGGTCCACAGTTCCAAAATAAACACATCTCTGCCGATAGAGAGCTTAACTAATTAGTCTGTGGAAACAAAAAGTGAGCCACACTTGCCCTTGGAATCACCTTGTCTCGAAAGAATGTTTTGCTGAAAAGAGACTATAACCGGCTATAGTCAACTCCGTTGGTGTGGGGAACTTTTGAATCCAAGTCCTCCCAATTAAAAAGTCCTGGATTAAAACCCTGCGGATGCGCGAATTATTTTGTTTCTATACAAGTAAGATGCTTCCGGGGCCTGTCAAATCAATATTGAAGAAGTCTCAACTCGTTTTTTAAGAGACAACGTTTAACATAAGCTCAAAACATAAAACAAAATAAGAGAGTCCCGGAAATAGGAAAAGCAGCTATTTGTTTTGCATGGTCTGTCCGTCCGTCCGTTTAACAAACTTGGAGTTGTTTGAATATCTGATTTGTATTAGTTTTTAATCTAAGTTCAACGAACCCAGTATCGATTTTCAGTCTCGTTCTGTAGTGTCCTTCTTAGATTTATGCTGGGGATCATTAGCTGGTTAGACAATTTTTATGTACATTCGTTACTGGCACATTTCATGGTACAATGTTTGACATGTTTCGCAAGTTCCTTCATAGCTGAAGATATTCTACTTCCAAGTCCAAACCTACCGTATGACGACGAGGGACGGCAGCAGGCAGGATATGAAACCGGAACAATCGAGACTACTGAACGACAGTCCAGCGAGCATACCGCACGACCAGGCAACCATCCTATAAACTTCGAAACTAACCAAATGAGTAATTACAGCAATGATTTATTCAATATTGGAAAAAGCAATGAACAGGATTATGACCCAATTAGTAAGTCTTAGTCAGGGGACGTGTTTGTTGTTTTTTTTAAAATGGCTGTGATGCTGGTTACCGGAATTGATAGTTAGGGCAACCAAATGTAAAAGAGATTCTATAATAAAAATAAAAAAAAAGAATACACAGATAGACGGAAACGCGAAATCCCCACTAATCTAGAGGATGAACATGTCGGCCTGTATGCTCGGCTGAATACCAAATGAATTCACTTCCGTTTTAGCTGTATCCCACAATGCCTCCTTCGCTTAACACAGATTCTATTCCCTTTGTGTTTCATTCCTAAAATACATGTATCTTTAAGTGTGTGTTTGTGTGTTTGAATATGTGTGAGTGTGTGTGTATACTGGGGAGGTTAAAAGGTCATGGAAACAACCTTGAACATGCATTTTGCCTATAAATCTTTTTTTTTCCTCAACTGGAAATATGCAGGGGAAATGTTTGTAATAGGATACAAGGAAAGGATATTTCTGTAAATGGCGAGGTATGAAATGTCTATTTCTTCACCCCTCCCCCCCCCCCACACATATATTTGTTAAAGCCAGGAACTGTTTGGCTCGTCCTACAGGCTTCTGTTGCACTCAATGATATTAAAGAAGCTATTTTTAGAGCAGCGTCTCAGACAGAAAAAACCAAACGAGATTGACACAAAAAAAAAAAGACCCTCTCCCAAGAACTACTAGAAGCTCTTCTATTGTGAACAAAGTCGGCTAGGACTGTCTTCAAAAGTATATTGACTTAGACCTCTTCATGAGAAAGAAATTAAAGTTGAACAGACGATCGATTTTTTTCAACCAGAGAATAGAAAGTTCAAGAATTTTTGGTAGTTTTCTGCAACTTAATATTACCATGGAGAAAAAAAAAATGTTCCTAGAAAAAATAAAATTGATCCCTTTATATGTCGTTGTATTAAATCACGGTTGAAGTTTTCAATAATTATTAAGTTTGCCAATCTGTCTGTCTTATTGAACTTTGCTAAAGTGTATAAATTTAGTCCGTAAAGTCAAAAAAGTTACACATAATGCCATTGCTTCAAGAAGAAAATCCTACAATGCACAATGACAGGCAAAAAAATGCGATATGAACAAAATAACAAAACAACAATTGATGGAATGCAGTGAAAATAAACCATTGCAGGTTGCTCATGTCAAGAGTAAACAGATTCTATGGCCGACGAGGGTTTCATGTGACCAGGACAATGACCAATCGTCTTTTCTTTCCAAACTTATGACAGTTATCCATTAGTTAGGAGGACTCTTAAAGCTGGAAATCCCATTCTTCACCCTAATTCAAAACTGAAACCTCAAGGCGCTAACCACTCGGTCATCACGTCCCTTCATTCTGAAAAGATGTTCAATTAGTTGATCAGAAAAGTGAATAATAAAGTGAATCATGTTTTAGAGCATTAGAAAACATGAACTCGAAAAAAGTCAATATCTGCTTATTTATCTGTTTGAGTTGGTCAATAAGACAATGCTTTACATAGTCTGTAAACTGACCCGGTCAAACCTTGTTTGAGTGTGCTTGATCTAAGATTGTCCAGATGTTAACTTTACTCTCTACCATAATTGAAATGTACTTCTCGGCCCACAGCTAGGGCCCTAACCCCGTGTCTCAACAGTATTATAAACTTTGTCTGGGAAATAAGAATGAGCTGTGGCGTAACCTAATAATACCTTTGGTTTTATTTACATTTCCTTGACACAGCTTTTTACCCAAGCACTAACAGTATAGAAGAGAGGGAGAAGGAGAAAACAATGAGATTTCAAAGTGCTCAAAAGTTACATTAAAAAGTGCTCAAAAGTTACATTAAAAAGGGCTAAAAAGTTAGATTGACAGTGCTAAAAAGTTTAATTAAAAAGTGCTAAAAAGTGCTAAAAAGTTACATTAAAAAGTGCTAAAAAGTGATAAATGTTAAATTTAAAAGTGATAGAATATGAGATTACAAAGTGAGATAAAGTGAGATTACAAAATGATAAAAAGTGAGACAATGAAGTTTTCAAACGTGAGCTTACAAAGTGAAAAAAAGTTTTGTTACAAATGTTTATAGTCTTGTCTTAAGTTCCGTTGGAATTTTACTGCAATTGTATTTCGTGATGCGTTAATGTATTATAAATTTGTGTGTGTGTGTGTGCGCGCGCGAGTATGTGTGTGTCAGTGTGCGTGTGAAAATAAAGAGACTCGTTTATTTTTCTATCAATGAGGCCTCCCTGAATGGAACATTATTTTTCTCTGCGACCAATTTTAGAAGCCGGCTTCGATTCGGACCATAAGAAATAATCGAGAAGTGAAAATCTACATGTAGCATGGAATCAAACACCAACTGTAGGAAGTAATCGAGTCCTAATAATCTATATTAAGTATGAAACGAATCGATACAAAGTTGAAATCTATTTTCCCTTCATTCTAGAGAATCTAGAGTGGCAATCGCTTTGGTTGATCCCTTGATGTTAAATAAAAGGCGTCAGACTTCCGAAGAGTGTTCATATTAATTCAATAGGTTTTAAACTTTGCATCTCTCTTAAAATATGGGCCACCAACTGCATGGTTTGAGAGCCCTGTACCCTCATTGAATACTTTTCCAGCTGATACACTACTTACTTCTCACAGTAAATGGAGAATGAAATGAACCGATAACTATACTGGCTGGAATTTTTTTTTTGCTGAGACCTGCATGTTCAAGTCAGATATTAGCCTGGTACTTGGTCGCTGCTAGGCGATGAGACCTTTTCGGGGGTCCATGTTTAAGTCATCTCGATACCCATGGTACCTCAGTGCTGATATGTGGATGTCCTGCATTCCTCATTATCTTTGGACAAGCCTTATTAACTCTTTCTCTCCATAATTATTTTCCACGTTTCGAAGGGATTCTTTATTTTGCTCAATAGTATTTTACAATCCTGTTATGATTGAGCTTCAATAACTTTTTTGTTTGGTATCTGATAATGTTTTATTTGGTATAGCATTAAAGGGGAAGACATGCTCTTTTTATACAAAGTAAAATTTATAAAATCAAAGATTAATTTCATTTAATGTGTACAAATCAATTAGGAGAAAAAGAGTTAAAATGTAGATGTCATATTTTTACTACACTGTCTATGTTTCCTATAATGGTTTTGTTTTAAACCACTAAAAAAAAGGGATGTCATCATATCCCTTATAATAAAAAGCTCATAGCTGAAAATGTTTTCTTTTGATGCTACAACTGTCGTGAACTTCAATTCAAAACTAAGTTTTCAAAAAAAAAAAAATTAATTTAAAAGGCCAGAAATCTTGTTTCGCGGAAACTTTTTACCTAAAGGAAAATTGTTTTAGAACAAAATAACTGTTAGAGTTTTAGATCACGAGCGTAGAAGCCTCTTGCCTGAGGTCTCTGGTGACAAAAAAAACGACAACATGTCAAATAACTTTTAACATACCATATCTCTATTATTACTATTACATTTCAGTGACTATAAATACTCCACTGCTCATGGCGAACATGCACGTGACAACAGAACTGGGTGACATACCTCACGTACCTGGGATGGTGTATCCGTTCAGGCTGAAGTTGCTGTCGTCTCGAGTGGCAGCCATCACCACTGCCAGGGCTACGGCATCATGGAAGTAGTGCCACCTTGTGACCTTATAGAAAGATGAGCACAATGGACGCTAAAGTCTCTAATAAGTCATTGCCCCATCCACCTAGAAACTTTATAAAAAGGCTTACCAGTGATTCAGGAAGACCATACTCGGTGACTGCGCCCAGCTTTGACGATTGGTGATTGTCCAAATTTGGAAAGTGACCAAGTTGAAGGACGCACCCCATCATCTCCTCCTTGTTCCCTCCGCCTCCTTCATCTCTCTTTCTTGACCTCCGAAACTCAAATGGGCTAAAGTCGAAGCTGAGGTAAAGAAAGGCGTAGTGGCCGGAAGTCATTTTTAGCGTTTCTGCCGTAACTAGTATCGTCTGCATGATGTCATTAGATGAACAGACGACAATGGCTGCCAAGAATACATTGAAAATATTTAACTGAGAAAAAATTTTCAAACAGAATATCTGAAAACTGAGAGTTTAGAACGCACAGAATAAAAGAAATTAAATTCGTAGCTTCGAAAGGTCCACAACTACTTTGATACTCAGAGCAATTTCTATTAGATAATAAGGCTTCAGTTTTTTCAAACCAAATTTAGGTTCATAAACAGATATAAGTAGGCACGGTGGCTGAGTGGTAAAGCGCTTGGCTTCTGTACCGATATCCCGGGTTTGAATCCTGGTGAAGACTATTGATTTTTCATTCCGAGATCTTGGGTGCATCTGAGTCCACTCAACTCTAATGGATACCTGACATTAGTTGGGGAAAATAAAGGCGGTTGGTCGTTGTGCTGGCCACATGACACCATCGTTAAATCGTTGGCCATAGATATAGATGACCTTTACTTCATTTGCCCTATAGATCGCAATGTCTGAAAAAAGGAGCTTTTTTTTTTACACCGACATAGATATACTTTCAAATGAGATCATTCTGTCGTACTAGTCTATAATAACTTCTAGGATTATTTGTGTTGAGTGTTAATCCAGATTGTAAAGAAGATATCAGAAGACAAGATTTACACAGTTGTTGTATGACGTGTCCGCAGACAGACGGACAAGAAATACAGCTTTCGCTACCATTCTACCATGCGAATGATTGTCACCAAGAGGTGGGAAAGACCGAAGTATAGGAGGGGCGAACTAAAGGAGGGCGCCAATTACAAAAGGGAATGGGCAAAGGGAGGTAGCGAGTTCAGGAAGTATGGCAATGGGTAGAGAGGTAGCGAGTTCAGGAAGTATGGCAATGGGTAGAGAGGTAGCGAGTTCAGGAAGTATGGCAATGGGTAGAGAGGTAGCGAGTTCAGGAAGTATGGCAATGGGTAGAGAGGTAGCGAGTTCAGGAAGTATGGCAATGGGTAGAGAGGAAAAGGGCAATGTAAAGGGGTATATGTTTTGTGACTGAATCGCCTATTACTTTGAAGAACCGCAGGCGTTGTTTTTTGTTGTTTTTTTTGCTATATATATATTTACCTTTTACCTTACCTATCCCTTAGTCTGTTTGACCATTGGGGCACCATGCAAGATTTGTCGACCATCTTTCTCCATTCCTCTCTGTTTTTTTGCCTTGGATAGAACCTCTTTCAATAGCAGGCCCTTCCATTTTTTTTTTGGTGTCTTCCTATCGCTTTCTTTGTCTGCCTCTTCTTCTTTTTTCTGGTACTGTTCCCTGAAAGAAGGTCTTTACGAGCCCCGAAGACCTTGTAATGTGGCCATAAATTTTTAGCTTGCGTTTTTTTACGATAGTTAGCAGATCTCATAGGGTACAATCTCTTGGTTTGTCTTAAAATGTGATACCTAGGATCCTTCTGTAGCATTTTCAATTTCATTCCTAGGGTCCTCCTACAGTTCGGTCCTTTTCCTCCTTCTATACACTGGAATATATTCGAATTTATCACTGTTCTGAATCTACTTTATTATCGTGTTCATTTAAAAGCCTAATATCCTTTGACAACGATCCAACCCTTTAGTCATTTCGCCACCACTAAATATTGTGTGTGGATAGAAAATCAGGATGTCTCACTGATTAACAAAACAAAATGAGCAAACAGAATAAGACAATATAGCGACTAGAACCAGGGCAGACTATCTTTGCTTTGTCAACAAACTTGGAAGCAGTTAGGGAACTGTTTGAAATCAGGTCTAGTGGATAGATTGGTTTACTCCATTAGGCTCAGCATACTTACGAAAATATTATAAGTAGCTTTGCAGCCTGGGTGTCAATCTCTGAAGTGTTATAATGAAAGGATTCTCAAACTTTTGAGAGGCACGAGGTCCACATTTTTTTGTTGTGCCATAGTTTTAGGCGGCGCGGTGGCTGAGTGGAAAGCGTTTGGCGTTCAAATCGTGATTAAGACTGGGATTTTTTTAAATTTTGGGATCTTTAAGGCGCCTCTGAGTTCACCTAGCTCTATTTGGTAGCTGATTTAGTTGGGAAAAAAAAATAAAGACTTTCGTCGTCGAGATGGAAACATGACACCCTCTATAACCGCTAAAACAGATGACCTTATAGATCGCAAGGTTGAAGATCTGAAGGTCTTGGACAACAACAAAAAAATGTATACATTACATCTATTAATAGCTATAAGGGTGCGGTGGATAAATGGCTTCCGAACCTCGGGTCCTGGATTCAAAGTTCGGTGAAGACTGGGATTTTGAACTACGGGATTTCTAGAGCGCCCCTGAATCCACCCAATACAAATGGGTTTCTTTCTATGTTGATGCTGAGAATTACTTCCCTTAGAGCACGGAAGAGGAAGCGGACAGTGAGTTTTAAGGTCACCTTGCCCCCGTACAAGGACAGACCTCTTGCCGCACACGAACCAGTTATCTCTCTCTTTCAAATCCTTGTCCCGATCGTCTTTCATGCAGAACGCGACATTCATAAAGAATATGGTCTACTGTTTCTACGTCCTCGACGCAGTGGCGGCACCGTGTGTAATTCTCCCTAAACCCTCCATAGTACGAACCTATTGGACAGAGTCTGACTAGGAACTGGGCTAGGACGGACTGTTCCGCACGGTTAAGCTCCCACACGCGTCCTTTCGATCTTGTACTCAACTGCCTGTGGAGCTCTCGGCCCTTGTCGGAAGCGTCCCAACCGTCGAACCAAAGTGCCAACAATCGGGTGTCGGCCAGAGATCGTACACTGGCGAAAGTGCACTGTTCATCATGTAAGGTTGCCATTTGCGCCGAGGACTTCGCTAAAAAAATGGCTGGAACCCATTGAATAAAACTATCTACATTGAGCTGCAGTCCGCCACCGCGAGGAACGCTTCCGCCCTTCCAACCCTGCTTGCTGCAGTAAACCAAAAAAAAAACTCTTTTATCATAAGTCAAAAAGAAATTACTTCAATTTTTTTTTCCACGTTTTCATGTTCGATTCTAATTAGGGTATCATGAGGCCAGTACAACGACCAACCACCTTTACTTTCTCGATGTAAACTAGGTATCCATTAGAGTTGGGGGGGGGGGGGGATCAGGGGCGTCCTAAAAATACCGAATCAAATCTTAGAATTCACTTAGTCTCTCTGATTTCTGTTTATTTTATGCACGAATCTTTAAAACTGGATGGCTGCCTAGTCGTATGGCATGCGCTCTGGACTGTCGTATCTTTGGTCCCGGATTTCAACCTTGCCCGCCGCCCTCCCCCGCCGTCTTGCGGGTGGTTTGGGTTAACCCCCCTAGGATATAACAATCTTCAATTTGAAAGTAACATCCGAAACTTTGTAAAACAAAACGGTTCATGAGCTTTATAATTTGATTTCTTGGTTCTAACGAATATACAATCGAATTCACCAGTGTACTAGGGTAGGATGTACCACATTCTGTTTGCTGATAATGAACAGAGCTTTACATAAACAAAACACCACCCGATAGCTAATCTGTCTCAATAAAATGCCAAAAGCAACGTATAAAAAGGGCCAATTAGTGGAAATGAGCCCAGTGGCCAAAGGGCAAACAACAGTCTCTGTCGTCTTGCTTTCATTCCGTCCCACAATTCGGTAAAAAAAAAAAAAGGAAGTAGTACTCGCACTTGTTAAAATGTAACGGCGTTGGCTATTGGCTGGAGGCGCAGCTCGTTTTTTTCAACTAATGCTCATAAATATAAAAAATTTTCTTTTTACTTTTCGGTGTAGGAAAAAAAAAAACTTTTTTCGATTTTAGCGTTCCTGTCCATCCTTTGGCCCAAATAGAATAACATTTTATTAATAGAATCTGTCGCCTCGACTATTGTGTAAGGAGTTAAGAAAATGAAAGATAAAGAGAAGACAATAACGTAAAAGAGTTGATGACTTACTTCTGGTTAAAGATTTGGTCCGGGCCAATCCATCAGCGATAGTGGAATTGTAACCTGGCCTCGTCTGTACCACCAATGCTTCTGTAAATTCGTTTTCCCCTAGATATCGATTTCTCAATTCATCTATAAGATAGCCGCAGTCTCCTTCCTTCTCGTAGAAAAATGCTATTTTAAAACAAATGAAAAACAAAGCGCATGCTAAAGATAAAGAAAGGACAAACTTTGGTTTGCATTTTAAAGTGGTCCCATTAACAACAATTTAAAATTTGCATATCCTGCAGATCTGTTCATTGGGAATTTCTAAATATCATTGGGTTTGTTATTGTTTCTTCTATATCTTTCAAATCAAAAAGTGCTATAACTAAAAATCTTGGTCTGTATTTACAACTTGGCATGAACGTTTCTTAGATATTACAAGGTGATTCTTAGTTGATATCAAGTTGTCCTACATTTTGTTAGAAGATCATTGTTTCTTCCTTTTTGGTGAAATGTTGAAAAGTTATTTCCAGTCTGGTGATCATGAATCACATCTGAAGCACAACCGTGCTATTTGCGGTTTATGAATGTAACTTTTTCTGTTGATTTAGATCTAGATACAAGACGGTTTTGGAATCCTAGTTGTTGGTTTTTTCGGTCTTAATTTCTACTTTTCTATTTCGTTTGGGAGGGGGGATGGACTACTGTAACAAATCATTAAAGAATTACTATATGATTCTGTGAATGTTGATTTAGAATGATTGGAATATGTACCTGAATTAAAATATACATCAGCTGTTAAGTTATAAAGTAATTTATGAATCTCAACGAGTTAACACATACAATAATATTTAATGAAAAAACAACAACACACACTTAAACAAAATATGCATGCACAATTTTATCTAGTAAAGTAAATTCACAGTCTTTACATTTTAAAATTTATAATTGTTAGTACTTATCAAAATACTGCAATGATATTTTAAGAGTTACCTCCTTTAAAAGATTTCATGCTTTAGTAATAAGACTACATCGATTTATCAATCTCCTTTTTTAATTATATTTACCAGAATTATGATTAAGCTATAAAATATGTACCATGGTTTTAAGTAAAATTATGTTACAAAAGTTAAAATATTTATATTCTGTCCTAGCTAGAATCTTGGGTATTACCGAAAATCCAAAAATACTTCACTCAAGTAGCCTAAACTAGCCAAGAGACATTACAATTTACAATGATACATGTAATCAAGACTGAATACTTCAACTGATATTATACACTAGCGGATCCAGAACTTTGGAGTGGGGTGGGGGGGCGATTTTTCCCAAACCCTAACGCAAAGCATAAACGCGCGTACAGCATATATATATATATATATATATATATATATATATATATATATTTCATATTTCACTTTCATATTTTGGTGGAAAGTTACGATTACATTTAGTAGGGGGGGGGCGGACGAATTTTAGTATAGAATTCACATAACTTGTATACGAAATAATTACTTATGTTAATAATATATACTAATTATTTATATTTTAACCTATTTTTAGATTATTTCGCCTCCCCCTCTAGTATGTTGGCCGATTTGGTGGGGTTGGGCGGGGGCGATGGCATCAATCTCCCCCCCCCCCCTTAAACTGTCGAGTGGGGGGGGGGCGGTCCAATTTATTTGTAAAAATCACAGCTTGCTAACAGAATCAATTAGGTATCTATATGATTAAAACTTGTTATTGATATTTTAACCAATCTTTATATTATGTCGTTCCCCTGTTGGGCGATAGGGTTGGGGGGGGGGGGGGGGTGGCGAATACCTCTACTGCCCTTCCCACCTAAACCCTTTGAGTGGGGTGGCGGTCCTACTTTTATGCAGAAATCATAGTTTTTAAACAAAATTATTTTAAGTAATATATAAATTTTATATTATGTCGCTCCCCTTCTGATATCTTGGCCGATTCGGTGGGGTAAGTGGGGGGGGGGGCGATTACATGTACTGCCCTCCCCACTCTAGCCCTCTGAGTGGAGGGGTTGGTCCTATTTTTATAGATAAATCATCAGTTGTGAACAAAATTAGTTGAATATCCATATAAAATAAGCTACGTATTGATATGTGATCCTATTTGTATATTATGTCGCAATTCTAATCTCAAATTTTATGATTAGTAATATAAAATGAAAAAGGGTTGTACAGGGTGGGACGGGCGATACATGCAATCGCCTTCCCCCCATCGGACAAACCAATACTTTTTTCTTTTTGTATTATAGTTAAGAAATTACAAAATAAAAAAAAACTGTAACTCATATAATTTATACGTGCTAAAAATTAAACTCTTATATCGAGTCACCCCACCCCCTATTCTTTAATGCCAAATGCAATCATTAGCAGAAATTATAAAAAGGAGCGAGGATTAACGGTTTCACTCTACCGCCCTCTCCCCATTACAGACGAAAACATGACGTTTTACAACAGAATAGTCAAATATGGCGACAGAGTTTATGTAATTGCACACGAATTTATATTATTTATTTTTAAAAAAACTTTTTTTTTTAAATTTTTCATTATAAGAGTAACAATTGAGATGAGTTCTAAACCCAAATATTATTTTCCTAGTCACCTCTTTCCAACCTTTAATCATACTGATATTTTGCTATTTTGCTAAAAAAAAATTGGGACTACAACTCATAATATGTACATAATATATTCTTAAATCCTAAAAATTTAGAGTGAATCTAATTGGTCTACTTAATTTCTCCACCCACTTCCGAAATTTTTGGTCTAGAGTTTTGTATCAAAACAAAGTTACAAACATGCCTATTGAACAAACTGTATCACTTACAGATTTTTTTTATATTTTTTTTTTCGAATAATTTTTTTTTCGGCGTCGATCCTCAAAGTCTTTTAGCACTCTCCCAGACCACTAGGATGTTAAGAGAAAGGCCTCAACATGGCTTTTTTTAATTATTATTATTATTTTTCGAATAATTTTATTTCGGCTGCGATCCTCAAAGCCTTAATCTAAATATGTGGGGCATCTTATCTTTTAAAGGAACTAATCGGTTGTCAGGAGAATGCGTTTCTGCAGTGAAGAATGCAAGAAAATTTTTTTGCGTTGGGGCTTCGCCTACTTGCGGATCCAGAACTTTGTAGTGGGGGGGGGGGGGCGATTTTTTTCCAAACCCTAACCATAACGCCCAGTAAACCCTAACCCTATGCATAATATATATATATATATATATATATATATATATATATATATATATATATATATATGAGAATTTAAAAAAAAAGCAGTGTTTCTCAACCTTCTGCGAAAAAAAAACCCCAGTCATGTTGAGACCTTTCTCTTGCAAACTTGGGTGTCTGGGGGAGCGCAGTAAACCCTGACGAGAAAAGAGTTTTCTTGCATTCTTCATTGCAGAAACATCATTTGTCTGTCTGACTACGTCCCCACTTTTCCCGTCGCTAAAAACAATACACAATATATTTATTTATATATTTATTAAAAAAAAAACACACAAACTAAACTAGGTCACTAAACAATTCTTAGAGTATGAGCCTATTTCGGTCGAGAGCTCTGGCGCAATGAACTCCTTTGCGCAATGGTAGCTATGCCCTTCACAGGAAGAAAGACCTCTCAACTTCGTTCAGAGTGTCCATATTTATAAAGGTTATCTGATTCTGTGGCCAACAATTAAAGAGCAGTGTGTCAAGTGGCCAACACAACGACCTACCTCCTTTGCTTTCCTCAACTAAGGATAGGTACCCATTAGAGATTTGAGTGATCTCAGGGGCGCCCTAAAAATCCCGAAATCCTAAATCAGTCTTCACCTAGACTCAAACCCAGGACACCAGGTCCAGTAGCCTAGCGCTGAACCACTCAGGCACTGCTCCCACGATCTTGGCTTTTTAAAAATCATACACAAAAACAAGATGGCAGCCGCTACCATAGTAAACACAAAAATCAAACACAATTTTCCTATAATTTTTTAATCAGGGTTTGTCACTGTATAAACCAAACAGTTTTGAGACCGAAATTCTAAATTAACGAAAAAAATCGAATTTAGTTAGTGGGACTTGTAGGTAATTAGGGCCAAAACGATTAAGTCCCGATGTGATGTAATTTACAGGATTCGACAGTAGCAACTGTTCGCCCATACTGTCCAACTGTTTCACGACCTTGTTTGTAACTTTGTTAAATCAGAACACTAGACCAATATTCTCTGTTACATTCACCCACTCACACCCATTGTTAGAAACAGAAGGAAACCAAAGGCTTAAGGGAATTGCAGACAAGCAAAAAATTCCCCCAAACCACGAGACCAGACAAAAAGTGCAGAGGAAGATGTCGTAACGAACCTGTCTTTGTCCACTTCAAGTGTCTCATTACGAAAATGGCGGCGCTGGCGAAATCATCGTAGGTCCCGAATGTCGATATGACGCCATCTTGTGAGTTCTCTCCAATCACGTCAAGGTGCACCGGAGCCCACGTGACCACTGGAATCCCGGAATAGGAGCCGAGAAGGGCCACTACTCGAACGGCTGAAAGCAGAGGGAAAGAAAAAAACAACTAGGAGAAACGTCTCGTTAAACATTCTTACGGTGAAATATTCTGAATCAGTGTTTCCCAAGCTGTGTTCCGAGGAACCCCACCCAAGTGTTCCGATACCTGAATAGGTGTTCCACGAACTACTGGAATAATCAACTAGTAGGCCAGCACGTGAATTAATCTCTCTAAAAAAATAAGTAAATTGTTCCGCTAAATACTTAGAATGTGCGAGATGTTCCGTTAAGGAAAAAGTCTTGGAATCCCTGTAATCTGAATGAATGAAAATGTAAGAATTTAAGAATTAAGTCTGGGTTTAATCTGGGTTATTATTGAGGAACTTGCATACAGGAACTTCATTTCAACAGACGATAAATAAGTTTTAAACATACTTTGTATTCAAAACGAGGCAGAGTAGCGAAATTTAAAGTATTTCAAGGCATTTCCTGACTCTAGTAAGGACCAGACAAGCATTAAATACAGCTATAGTTGATGGCTGGAGATTTCAGACTATGGAGGAGGATTATAAAGAACAAGTTTATTAGTGTAGCCGGTGTAGAAAATAAAAGAACATTTGATCGCATGTACGTTACTTTGCCTTGACATGGAGACATTATGTTCAAGTTTGCCTCAAAGTGCAAAAGGCTTTCTTTAGAATGCCTAGTGTTATAATGAGAGAGAGAGAGAGAGAGAGAGTGTGTTTCCAAGGAGACAGTAAGAAGTTATCCATTAGTTGGTTGCTAAGCACTAAGAATGATGAAATTACATTAGATCTTGCGTAATGCAAATTTAAAACGGCAGACGACAAAGAAATTTCAAACAGTAAAGACGTGTTGTTGTTGTTGTTGTTGTTGTTTTGTTTGTTTGTTTCTTTGTTTTTGTCGTTAGATTTTGTTTAAAATACCTTTTTGTAGTATTACTACTAGATTTATTTCATTTCCTCTCAAGTTGAATTCGTCTATATTGTGGGGAAAAAAGTTTTATTTATTTATGTTTTATAAAAGAAGTTTGTTCAGGATATTTCAAGTCCTACATTTAAATAAAATACCCCTACGTTGGTTTAGTTGTACTGCCTGAGTGAAGCTTTAAGCCAACGACCGACCAACAACACTTAGGCGTTCAAAAAAAAATGCCGCATTTTGTACTTTGCCGATAGCATATATATTTTTGTTATGTTTACAATAATGTCTTGTTCACGTTTTCTTATCTCATCTTCTTATCATATCTTCAAAATACTCTCAAGACTTCGACACCAGTGATTGTAACCCTATATTAGTGTTTAAGGACAAGAGGCAAAGCGTCTAGCTGACTTCAACATACATGTATAAGCCAAAAACATCAAAGCAATGCAAACAATAGAGTAGTAGAATTACTGAATGTATTTTTTTAAAGCGACGATTAGACTCGACATCCATCTTCAAGATCATAGAAAATGAGATTCTGATCATCTTCGACCACGAAAGAGAAACTTTCTTTTCTGATACAATGACAACACTATGTCAGGCTTTACAGCAACACGTAATAGAATGTAAGTAAACCAAAAGGTATTTATATCTATATGCATACCAGTTCATTCACTTTGCATGTGCATCTGTCGTGTGGTGGCAGAGTGGTAGAGCGCTGGGCTTCAGAACAGAAGTTTAGAGTTCGAATCATGCTGAAGACTGTGCCTTTGTGCTTAGGGATTTTTAGGATTCTCCTGGGTCCAGCCAACTCTAATGGGTTTCTGACAATAGTTATGAAAATAAATGCGATAGGTCGTTGTGCTGGACACTCGACACCCTCATTAACTCTCGGTCCCAGAAACAGGTGAGTATTACATCATCTGCCCCAATAAATCGCAAGTTCTGAAAGGTGCACCTTTACTTTTTTTTATCCCTGTCATTGTTCCTAATTATCAATGGTCTCATCCACTCTTGGTAGATGATCAGAGCAAACTGTTTTAATGGCAGTCTCTTTGTTCCACAGTTCTATCAAAAGCAGCGTTCCAAGCTACACACAGACAATAATCGCTAATGGAACTGTCGTATCGCTGGTCGCTAGAATAAGTGCAAGAGTACATGGACTATACAGAATTGTCTGTTATTTCAATAGAGACCCACGCTTTGTCTTTTTGTTAATAAAACACGTCCAATGGCTATTGTTGTTTTTTTCTCTGAATTAATCTGCATTATTTAGTTTTGTGTCTGTTAAAGGGGCGTTACTCTTCCCCCCCCCCCGCCCACCTATTCACTTTCTGCTTTAAATCAAATAGGATTGCTAGAGACCATCTAGGAAGACACTCACGCAGGGGAAGGGGAGATGGACAGATTCCGATTTACTGATTTGAGGAATCGATTTAACAGCAGCAGTTGTGGATTTAACTCCCCCCTTTCAGTCCCTCGCTACCCCCCCCCCCCCGTTCCTTTCCTCTTACCCTTTCTCCCCAGTCCCTATTTTTTCTCCATTTACATAGCTACAGCAGGCCCAGACAGAGATTGCCTAATGTTATCACTAAACTTGCCCATATGGTCACTTCTGGTCATTGAATGACCAGTCAATAACGGTAGACGAAAACAACTATTGAGGTTGTGTCTAAGGTTGCAGAGGCGGATTGGTAAATAGTAAATAGTCTATGTTTTTAAGAGACACTTCTGGGTGGCGGGGGGCGATCAATTTTAAAAAAGGTACTCTTTTTTAAATTGCTCACTTCAGAAATAAATGTATTCCAAGAGATGATATTCAAAATTTCCCAACCACTTTTGTTTTGAATTCTCTCCCTGATTTTATATAGGCTTACTAGTTGACCGCCCAGTCAAATGGCACTAATAACATTTACAGCATGTGTCCAAATGATTGTAAAAAAAAAAAAAGGGTATACGAAATGAGATTGTATCCATAAGTTGATCAGTTTTTGGTTCAGTCGTGTCATTAAATTTGTAATAGATCTAGACCTTTAATAATAAATATATAATATTTTTACCACATGTTTTTAATTTAATTAGCGCTATTTCATGCTTTTAGCTTTCTCAATACGCTATGATACTATCACTTGTCTGGATGTTGGGAAAATTGGGGGGGGGGGGGGGGGGGAGGAAATAAAAAGGGATATCCGTAATTGTTTTTTTTTAAAGAATTTACAAAAATAAAAGGGGGGGGGGGGGAAAGACCTGAGCTGGTGGCTTTCGCAGTCTTGGACAGACGTGCAAACTGGAGAAGATTGTATAGTTATAGTTTGTTTCTTTCAATTTAGAGCGCGACCTATAAAGGGGACTAATTCAGCTTATACCACCAATTCATAGAAGTACAATTTCTTTCCCCAGTTCGAGATACCAAACATAGTAATCAATAATTACCAATAGTTAATTAAGTAATTGGAACTTTTTTTTTTATTGATTCTAGTGTTGTCAGGTAAAAGAAATATTTGTGCAACATTTCAGCTTCATCCGAGATTGGGTGTCGGAGAAATAACGTGTACAAACGTTTTACCAGACAGACAGAGTGAGTTGATATAAACTTTGTCAAAACTTTAAAATACCTCTTTGTATGTAGTTGCATACAAGAAACTGATTGGAAAAGAGAACAAGAAAAAAAAACTCCTAGATACAACTTAGAGAGCGATGGTTGTTTTTTTCTCTTAATAATTAATGAATGATGAATGTTAGATTTAAAGAACAATAGACCATTTTTTACCTTACTCATTTTTTGAGATGCCCTGGTAGGCGTCTGTAAGGCTATGTGTATCTCAGAGAGAGAGAGAGAGAGTGAGACAGAGAGGGACAAAGAGGGACACAGAGAGACAGATTGAAAGAGAGAGAAAGAGAGGGACAGAGAGAGACAGATTGAAAGAGAGACAGAGAGAGACAGATTGAAAGAGAGACAGAGAGGGACTGAGAGAGTCAGAGAGGGACGGAGAGAGATGAAGAGAGACAGAGAGGGACAAAGACAGATTGAAAGAGAGAGACAGTACGGGACAGAGAGGGACAGATTGAAAAAGAGAGACTGAGAGGGACAGAGAGACAGATTAAAAGAGAGACAGAGAGAGACACAGAGAAAAACAGAGAGGGACATAGAGAGACAGATTGAAAGAGAGAGACAGAGAGGGACAGAGAGAGACAAAGAGAGACACAGAGAAAAACAGAGACACAGATAGAGACAGAGGGACAGAGAGAGACAGATTGAAAGAGAGGGACTGGGAGAGACAGAGAAAAACAGATAGAGAGAGAGACAAGGAGAGGCAGAGAGAGAAAAATAACAGAGTGAGAGAGAGGAACGGAGAGAGAGAGAGAGAAGACATTAAACGTCTTCATGATAGCTCATTCCTACCCTTTGTCTTCTGTTAGTGTGCAGTCTATAAATACAAGCAGTTCTAAATAACATCAGATGTTTCGAATAGAGTCCCTTGCCAAGAAACATAAATCTCGTCGTCAAGCTGCCGCGAGTTACGGGACATAACTATTATCTACAATTCTGCAGAGATAACTACCCCTGTCAGAATCTATAGTTGTTTTTCTTGCTATCATTAACAATACAACCTCTCTCTTACTCCCCCCCCCCCTTTCCCTCATTTTTGTTTTCAATTTGAGCTGGTCTACAGCACGTAACAGTTAAGACAGTCGATGTTCCCTCACCCCCCCCCCCCAATCTATGCAGCATATATATATATGTATAATATTGCCTGTGCAATAATGCATTAAAGTCGGTAATTCCAGAACGCGATAGTCCTTTCAGAAACGCAATAGTCCTTGTGGATGGTCTATTTTCTTGGGGAATTCAAAGAGTTACCCCGTCATTGAGCCCAAATATTCTAAGCTTGACCCTATGTGGTCAGTGGTCAATATCAGTCAAAGACGTTGTTTAGGGGCGCTCGGAGTTTGAAAGAAGAAATCGAATGGCTTGTCATAAGAAATAGTCCAGAGAAAGATTTGTGTTAAATCGAGGGGACTACAAGGGGAATACAGATTTCAATATATTTTTTTATTATCATGAACCTTCTGTCTACAGAGGAAATATTGTGTGCGTGATAGCAACTGTAAATGTCATTGTAATTTAATGAATGCAAGAATGCAGTTTGAAATACAAAGTGCATTAATTAAAAAAACTAAGTATATCTTTCACTTTGCGATCTATAAGTACAAATGATATAGAGTTCATTTTTGTTTTCTATAGCCAACGACTGACGAGAGTGTCATATGGGCAGCACAACGATCATCCGCCATTACTTCCCCAGCGTATCTTCTTATCTTATATAATACAGACGTTACTTCAAAAAAGAAGATGATTACGTCCTACGCGTCATGCATTTAGTCATGCATATGACTTAAATTCTGCCAAGTCACTGGTTTTTCTGGCTAGCTCAGGCAACCCATTCCATGCTCTAATAGCACTGGGGAAAAGGAGTATTTGTACAAATTTGTCCTAGCATATGGGACGAGGAATGTGCCTTTATTTTTTCTGTCTTTCAGAGTATTTTATTAAGTTTTGTTTTTGTATTTGAAGATTATGGTTCAGTGTTTTATGTATAATTGCTACTTTTTTTGAGTCTTCTGTCTTGAAGGCTTTCTAAATTTAGTGATTTTACTAATGGTGTTACTCTAGTCAAATGTGAATATTCGTTTGTTATGAATCTCACTGCTCTATTTTGTGTTTGTTCCAGTTTCTTTATGTTTTCTTGAGTTGAGGGGTCCCAAACGGTGGATGCATATTCTATTATTCGCCTAACCAAGGTTAAATAACATTTTAGTTTTATGTTCTTATTTGATTTATGTCAGGTAGTCATAGAGTTAGATTGGCACAGGGGCGTTTCAAGGGTGCATGAGGCATTTGGGGAGAAGGTTTCCGTGTCAACTTTATGCTCTGAGCAAACAGAATTCAGCTTGAGTCTCGCATTCAATATCCAGAGTCTTCATCTTATAGTTTTATTCCTTAATAACTGAACAAATTTATGGCATAAAATTAAAGACCCTAACACTCAAGTTGGTGCTTCACGGAATTATGATACTATTAGGCTTCAGAGACAATAAGCAATAGAGACACGAGATTAGACACAATGTATACTAGACAGAGTACACACTAGACATAATATATGCTAGTCAGAATAGACTAGACAAAAAAAAAACACTAGATAGATTAGACACTCAACAAAAATAGACACTAGACAGAATACATACTAGACAGAATACACGCTCAACAGAATACACACTAGTCAGAATACACACTAGATAGTATAAACACTTGACAGATTAACACAAGACAGAAAAGTCACTGTCAAAGACTCAGAATACACAACCAGACAAGTCGCCAAAAGAGTGCAACTTAAAATAAATTGAGCGTATTTTATTAACTTTTTTTCTGATATTTTTGGACTCTTCCTAGACCAATTTCTTTTGTGACATTTACTTTGGTCTAACTATTTGCTGCAGCCACGCCACTTGACAAGCCACAAAGCTACTTTCGATATTGAACGAAGATTTCTAAATCTTTTCTGCGTAATTGGAAACAAACAGTTCAATGGTCCTTTTCCAGATCAGGGAATTATTGTTTGTCAGCCCATTTCATGGTACAAGGATTCCCATTTCTTCTAGTACTTTCGAAAACACTTGAGGCTGGGATGAGAAAGCGATTCTCCTCAATCTCGAAGAAAAAAAAAAAAAAAAAAACAACTTCCAATTCAATTCTAACTTTTGGTCAGCGCGCGCAATCGGGCCCATCAAGTCGTGGGCCAATTCGTTTGTATGTGTGTGTAGAGATGTGTATGGATATGTATGTATGTGTAGAGATGTGTATGGATATGTATGTATGCTTGTTCTTGCGTTGCTACTGTATAGCAAACGGACGTGACCAGAGAGCGAGGCTTGAACCACTAAGTTAATTAACATTTGCCCGTACGGCTGGAGGGCTAGAGCATGTCCAGGCCAAAACGAGGCACAATCACGTGATTACGTCGGCGAAGGCTTTTTTTTTTTTTTCAAAGGACGTTAATTAAGCGGGAGGCGGGAAGGTGCAGAAGAAAAAAGTTTCAATGGCGATATGGGATTTTTATTTTTTTAAATTTAGTTTTTAATGCACGTCTGCACTTGATTCTGCGCGCCATCCAAATGTCACTTCCGTTTTGATCGGCACTGCTTGAGTGTTCAATTCTGTTTCCCATAGCAGCTACAGAATAAAACATTTTTTGAGTTCATTTTTGACTTCATTGAAGCTGTAGGTTCAGTGTTTCTCCTATGTTAATGACGCCATTCACTAGAATTCAACTAAGACTAATAGTTTATAATTCGCTTTAAAGGTCAAATATTGTCGGTAGCATCTTTAATGTCAAATATTGTAGATTTCGCTTTCAAGGTCAAATATTGTAGATCTCGTCCTCTGTTCTGTAAGCTCCTCTAGGTCTCCGAAACGGAAATGGGGTTTTTCTCTGGAGGGTTAGCCTTGGGCTTCTTTTTTTTTTTTTTTTGGATACCTCAGCTTTTTAGCTTTTGACGTCAGTTGTCGAGCTGTTTGTATCCTAGGAACCTTGGGCTTTTGCATCTTTTCGTTGCCTCTTTTTTTGGGCTCTGCCTCTTTTGGGGGGCTATTGTTCTCTTTATTGGGCTTTTTTATTTCCAAAAAATATATTTTTTTATTAGTAAAGGTACAAATTAAATAGTTACATTTTAAAATACAATGATTACAAAACTGGAAATGGAAATAATTACATTAAGGTTGTCATAACAGTTTTAAATTATAAATATAATGGAAAACAAAAAACGGGATCAATCTATAAGTTCAAGATTCATCAAGCTTCATGTTGAGTTTAATTTTGTGAATTTATTATTAAAATTAAATGATATTGTGTGCTCAATATTTTCTAGTTTTCCTACTTAAAGGGTTAAAGTAAAGAGGAGTTATGTTATTTCTATTTAAACTAAATCCCCTGCATACATGAAACATTAAGTCATCAGAATTAACTTCGACTTTATTCTGTCTCCACAGAGGCATTTGTCCCAATGTGTAGACCTCGGCGCCTATCTCACTCTCTCTCTCTCTCTCTCTCTGTCTCTTTCTCTCTCTCTCTCTCAAACGCTCTCTCTCTCACTGTAAGAAATGCTGATGGTCGGAGGGCCTATGGAAGATGCCTCTCTTCTATCCGTCTGTGGCCTCCTTCTTGGATATTATCTTCATTAAAGCAGCCAAGTCATAATATCCAAGTTCTACAATACAGCAGTGATTGTCCAGCTGACCCCCTGTGTCATTATTCACTTTTGGCTAGCGTCCATTCTTTCACTCTTTGTTTGACACACACACACACACACACTCATGCTCAGACGTGCTCGTCTTGTTAAACACATACAGAAACACACGCAAACACACGTGCATTATTTCTCTGCCATTTCTCAATCCATCCTATACACTTCATGGGTATTACCTCCCTTCTCTGAACCATGAAATCTTCATTTCACCTTTCAAATGTATGTTTTTGAAAAACCAAGAGTCTTCTGTCTGTCTTTCTTTGACTTTCTCTATCCTTGTCTTCCTCGCTCTTCCTACTTTCGCACTCCTTATCTCTCTCTCTCTCTCTCTCTCTCTTTTCATTTCTCTCTCTCTCTCTCGTTTCGTCTTTAACGAGAACACTTATTACCACCAACATACTTTTCAAAGTATAATCTCTTCAATTAATTTGTTTTCTCTTTGGTACTCTCCTTCTCTCCTCCCACACACTTACTCTCTCTCTCTCTCTTCTATTTTCCTCTCTCACTATTTCTTTCGTCCTTTTTTTGCTCACTCTCTCTCTCTTTCTTTCTCATATCTCTTTTTTTCTTTTCGTCTCTGCGACACCAAATACTTTTCCTGTTCCCTCTTTCCCTTCTTTTTTCTTCCACTTTCTCTTCCTCTTTCTATTCCTCTTTCTATTCCTAGCTCTTTCTCTCTCCCCATTCATTCACCCTCACTTTTTGGTTTATCATTGTACTCTCTCCCTTCTCTGTCTTTCTCTCTCCCTCTCGCTCTTTCTCTCTCCCTCTTTCTCTCTCCCTCTCGAGATTTCTCTCTCCCTCTCGCTCTTTCTCTCTCCCTTCTCTGTCTTTCTCTCTCCCTCTCGCTCTTTCTCTCTCCCTTCTCTGTCTTTCTCTCTCCCTCTCGCTCTTTCTCTCTCCCTCTCGCTCTTTCTCTCTCCCTCTCGCTCTTTCTCTCTCCCTCTCGCTCTTTCTCTCTCCCTTCTCTTGTCTTTCTCTCTCCCTCTCGCTCTTTCTCTCTCCCTCTCGCTCTTTCTCTCTCCCTCTCGCTCTTTCTCTCTCCCTCTCGCTCTTTCTCTCTCACTTCTCTGTCTTTCTCTCCCTCTCGCTCTTTCTCTCTCCCTCTCGCTCTTTCTCTCTCCCTCTCGCTCTTTCTCTCTCCCTTCTCTGTCTTTCTCTCTCCCTCTCGCTCTTTCTCTGTGTCACCCGATATTTTTCTTTTCTATCAATGTATCTTTCTCCCCTTTCTCTCTCTCCTTCTCTGTCTCTCTCACTCTCTCTTTCTCTCTCTCCTTCTCTCTCTCTCTCATTCTCTCTCTCCCCCTCTCTCTCCTTCTCTCTCTCCCTCTCGCTCTTTCTCTCTCCCTCTCTGTCTTTCTCTCTCCATCTCGCTCTTTCTCTCTCCCTTCTCTGTCTTTCTCTCTCCCTCTCGCTCTTTCTCTTTCCCTCTCGCTCTTTCTCTCTCCCTCTCGCTCTTTCTCTCTCCCTTCTCTGTCTTTCTCTCCCTCTCGCTCTTTCTCTCTCCCTCTCGCTCTTTCTCTCTCCCTCTCGCTCTTTCTCTCTCCCTCTCGCTCTTTCTCTCTCCCTCTCGCTCTTTCTCTCTCCCTCTCGCTCTTTCTCTCTCCATCTCGCTTTTTCTCTCTCCCTCTCGCTGTTTCTCTCTCCCTCTCGCTCTTTCTCTCTCCCTCTCGCTCTTTCTCTCTCCCTTCTCTGTCTTTCTCTCTCCCTCTCGCTCTTTCTCTCTCCCTCTCGCTCTTTCTCTCTCCCTCTCGCTCTTTCTCTCTCCCTTCTCTGTCTTTCTCTCTCCCTCTCGCTCTTTCTCTCTCCCTCTCGCTCTTTCTCTCTCCCTTCTCTGTCTTTCTCTCTCCCTCTCGCTCTTTCTCTGTGTCACCCGATATTTTTCTTTTCTATCAATGTATCTTTCTCCCCTTTCTCTCTCTCCTTCTCTGTCTCTCTCACTCTCTCTTTCTCTCTCCTTCTCTCTCTCTCTCATTCTCTCTCTCCCCCTCTCTCTCCTTCTCTCTCTCTCTCTCTTACTCTCTCTCTTTCCGTTTTCCACTTCTTTTCTTCTTCTAAAACAGTTTTTTTTTCTCTCTCTTTTACTCTCTCTCCCTGTGTAACTATCTCTTTCTCTGTCTCATTCTCTCTCTCTCTCTCTCTCTCTCTCTCTCTCTCTCAGTATAAAATGCCCAAACTGACGTACTGCCTATAAATAAACATCTTACACCAGGTCATCATGATATTGAAATGGAGTATCACTTATTTCACTCAGGCTACCCTGAAACGATCTCCTCTCGGTTAGAAGCCATACTCACTAGAGTACCCAGCTCTCTTTCAGCCCTCTTTATGTCAACCATATGCGAGTTCTATGTTTTCTGTTCGGTTTCTATTTCACTCCAAATCATTTGCGTCAATTTAACAAATATTGAATCAATTTGAGACCAGAAAGATTTCTGTACATTTTTATTAGCTTGTTATGAATCAATATAATCTGGATCAAGAAAAGGCTAGTCAGCGATTCTCAAACCTTTCCTTTATTTATCTCAGGAACCCCTAGAGTACACTTTTTAGTGGTAACCCCTGCGTTTTTACTCTCGTCTGAACAAAAAAAAATAAATACTTAGCTTTTAAAAAAAATCGTGACAAAAACAAATGATTAGAATGTTAAAAAAAGAGTCGGATATTTATGACCCTTGACCAAAGGCAAGGATTTCTTCCAAAGGCCAGGGATTAGAGATTGGTTCTTCACGTACCTAACTTGCCCATGATCATTCAATCCCATTTGTTTGAAGAGTATCGTACCCGCTTCACTCGGTTATACGATGCGAGGGAGGAGATCGAGTCCCGAAAAAGCTTTTCATATTCCTACTATGCACTGACATTCAACAGCTTGCAAGCGGAAAAGCCCCAGGAGCTGACTCCATTCCCGCAGAAGTCTACAAAAAAAGGTGGATTAGCCCTGATTGAAAGACTTCATAAGCTCTTCTTAATTATGTGGGAAAAAGAGTCAATACCACAAGGCTTTAAAGATGCCGCCATTGTTCATTTATACAAGCGAAAAGGAAACCGCCAGATCTGTGACAACCACAGAGGAATATCTCTTCTCTCTATTGCTGGGAAAATCCTTGCACGCATCATACTAAATCGGATCATGCAACACATAGAGCATGGTCTACTACCAGAAAGCCAGTGCGGCTTCAGAAAATAGCGTGGAACCATTGACATGATCTTTGCAGCAAGGCAGCTCCAGGAAAAATGCCAAGAACAAAATGCTGACCTGTTCTCAATATATGTCGACTTAACAAAGGCATTTGACACTGTTAGCAGAGAAGGACTCTGGAAGATTATGTCAAAATATGGCTGTCCACGAAAATTCATAACGATGGTGAGACTATTTCATGTTGGCTCGTGTCCAAGAAAGTGGAGAACCATCAGAGCCCTTCGAAGTATCAAACGGGGTAAAACAAGGCTGTATCCTAGCCCCTACACTGTTCAGTATCATGTTCTCCGCTATGCTGACAGATGCATTCACAAATAGAGAAAACAACGGGATAAATATATCATACAGATTTGATGGTGGCCTATTCAACCCGAGGCGGCTTAAAGCAAAATCAAAAACAAATGCAGCAGTAATCAAGGACTTGCTATTTGCTGACGACAGTGCCCTAAATGCCTGCTCTGAAAATGATCTGCAGAGCATCGTCAGTGACTTCTCAAGAGCATGCTCAGACTTTGGCCTTACCATTAATACAAACAAGACTGAAGTCTTATATCTACCTGCTCCTGGGAAAGCCTACTCGGATCCAAGCATCACTATAAATGGACAGGATATAAACGCAGCGGACGAATTCACATATCTTGGCAGCACACTCTCCAGAAACGGAAAAATCGATAGTAAAATCGACCTGCGTATCGCCAAGGCTAGTGCATCCTATGGCAGACTGTCTAAAAATGTCTGGAACAGACCTGGTATCACCACAAACACGAAGCTAGGGGTCTATAGAGTCGTCATCCTCCCTACATTGCTCTATGCCTCAGAAACATGGACAGTGTACAGTAAACATGCAAAGAAACTGAACCACTTCCACGTGACATGTCTGAGAAAAATACTAAATGGCAAATGGCAAGACAAAATACCAGATACTGAAGTTCTTCGAAGAGCGTGCCCGCAAAGCATCCACAGAATCCTGATGCAGCCCCATCTGCGATGGGCAGGTCACGTCTACAGAATGGAAGACCACCGCATCCCTAAACGACTCTTGTATGGTCAACTAAGCGAAGGAAAGCACTCGCAAGGTGGTCATAGAAAGCGCTTCAGGGACACCCTCAAAGCTTCTCTGAAGGCGTCAGCATAGACCCAAGCACCTGGGAGAAAGAGGCACATGACAGAGCATCATGGCGTCGCGCTGTGAAAACTGGCGCACAGGTTGCTGAGGAAAAAAGAACAACGCTGGCAGAAGAAAAATGCCAGAGAAGAAAAGCAAGGCAAACGACACTAGCTCCAGCTGGAAAAACCTGCCCAGTGTGCGGCCGAACATTCCGGGCTCACATAGGTCTCACCAGCCACATGAGGAGGCATAAAACCCCAGTGCAAAGCCCTCAGCCCCCTGGATGACAAAGTGGTCATCATCGAACCACGATGGACGAACTATATATATATATATATGCACTGACAAAAAACTATAGAAGGCCTCCACCACAATGTATGACCGTGGTTAAGAAAAGCGTGCCAAATTTGGGACGTGGGTTAGCCAGTCTTTCTTTCCTGGCCGCGTGCAATGTACTGTGAACTCTCGTGACCACAGTTGGCTATGTTCGCTTTCGTTTGTAGATTATCCCAATGGGCAGGGCCGGACTTAACCATGTTTCAATCTATCTACGAGAATTGTTGACCTCAAGTAATTCTTCATTAGTATGAGGCGCGAGAAGCTTCTTTCACAAAATTCCACAATTACGGATATCGTATAATGTTTTTTTTTTATTTCGCGTAGGATTGGCTTTTTCCATATAGAATGACACCCCAAAATGACAATTTTATCTATATTGCAGGAGATTTGTGTGAGTTTCAAAATTAATTTCAATTAATAATTTCCTGAGATTTCCAGGACTTTTCGTATATTTTGCAATTTCAGGAGATTTTGAGGAGCTCCTGGTAAACATGAGGCCGTGGGAAATCTTTCATAAGTTATAAAATGGTTTAATTTAATAATTTTCACATAGAATTAGCGTGAGGCCTATGAAAGTGCGGGCAACTGCGGTCGTATAGGTTGCGGTGGCCTAATGCCGGCCCTGCCAATGGTCCCTAACATTTTGAGCTTTAGGGTCTGGTTCATAGATGTATTCATTGATAATATTCAACACTTTCGCTACGGGCCGAATCTCAAAAGTTTCGAGAGGCCGGTTAGCACCGCACCACGGGCCGAGTATAACCCGGGTAGTAGTTGTTTGGCCAAATTCATCTCCCCTCCTCAAAATGGTGTTCTAGTCCAAAGAAGCAGATGCTCTGTGTAGAGACTTCTAGGGACCGTTTAGCACTAGATCTCGGGGCCAAATTTAACTCGCGGTTCGTAGTTTCGGCATGTTCGTTTCATCCCCGCAAATGTTTAGTCCATGGAAGCTGATACTCTCTTCAGGTTCATTATGCACCGTGGTCAAAAGTTTCAGGAAGCCAGTTTAGCCACACTTCACGGGACGAATACGACCCAAGGAATGTAAAAGTAAGATTCCCCATTCAGATATCGCGAACACAATGCAATGCGATCTATAGGGCAGGTGATGGTAATATCATCTGTTTCTGTGGCCCACGGTTAACGAAGGTACCATGAGCAAGCAAAACGACCAACCGCCTTTACTTTGTCCAATTAATGTCAGGTGCCCATTAGAGCTGGATGGACTCAAAAGATCCCGAAATTTAAAAATCCCAGTTTTCACAATGATTCGAACCCGGGACTCCGGTTCGGAAGCCAAGCGCTCTAGCGCTCAACCACCACGCGTCCTCCCCAAGGAATGTAGTTTGGACATAATTAGTTACAAAGCTTATATCTACTCACTCTGTCTGTCTGTCTGCCTGATAAAACGTTTGAACACGTTATTTCGTCCACACCCATTCTCGAATCAAGTTCAAACTTTGAACAATTATTCATTGGCGTTGGCGAATAAATTCCTAGTGATTCTTTTGTTGTTGTTTAATACCACAACGGAAATTAACTATTCAATATTCAGAGATATGACTAAATATGTTGGGTTTTGTCCCCTTAGATAATTGTACACGCAATTTCTCCCACACCCATTTATCGGGCCAGGTTTTAAACAATTAGTTATTGTACCTAACAAAACATGAATCGATTACAAAATTAACCAATTAGTTAATTAATTATTGGCAATGCATTATTTTGTTTGTTACCAAAAAAGCGTTATATAGTTGTAATTGTGGAGTTTTCCCCTTTGGTAAAGCTTTGCCAAAGTTTGTCTTTATAAGTATAATTATATTTCGTTTGCTCATCTTCATGGACGTTTCCACAAGGACGTTACGATCAGGCTACACGAGCTAGAATACCCTGATTAAAGGTACCTCAAACCTGTTTGACAAGCAGGACAACGTATACCCTAGTTTGAGAATCACTGGGCTACAGACGAAATATCTATTCTGTGATGATGACTTCTGTACAAGCACGGCTACATGGCTCCGTTAGATTGACTCTTTCATCATGGTAACTACTCCCCACTTCACCATATCATTGACTTGGCTCATTAAAGACATCAATAATTGGGAAGATTATAATCTCGTATATCAGTAAGGTTTCTTAACCAGGTTTGTTTGTACTTTGAAATCAGTTAGATGAGTTCAACTCAATCGTAAGGAGCGGATGAGAACACTCGAAACTGCTTAGTTAGACATTTATATATATATATAAAACTACAAACAAACAAAATTAAGTTAACTCTTTCTCTTCGTATTTATTTTCCTTGTTCTGATAGAATTATCCATTTTGCTCATTTATATTTCACTATCCTTTTATGATTAAAACTTCAGTAACCTTTTTGTTTGTTGTCAGAAAATGTTATATTTGGTATCGAATTATAGGGAATTGCATGTTCTTGTTACGTAACGCAAAATTAAAGTTTATAAATCCACAAATCGACTTAGTTTGAAGGGGTCAATAAACGTTGGCATCGTCATTTAGGGGAGAAAGAGTTAAACTGATTGGTTAAGAGCAACATGACTCTTACACGTAATTTAAGTTACGTTTTAATCAACAAAAGAACGTGTTATTTTTGGAAAATAAAAAAAAAAGGTATCAAGTGAGAATTTAGGGTAGATATTAGGGTCAGTGCACGGCGTGGTGTAAATTTGGAATGGCGCGTGTTGAAAGAGGATGCAAGAGAAAAAGGGAAGACGGTGTCGGAAAGCGATAAACATCAAAGAACATTATTAACATTGTGTATCATTTCAATACAATTCAACCACCTATAAAAATAATAATTCGCGAGTCTTGTGTTTGTAACACTAGATCTATGACCTATTACTTACAAACTATGAACCAACTACTAAAAACTAAAAATTATAAAATAACTTCTAAGACAATTGTAGATTTCCACAAAAGTAATACGATACATATTGTAATATTTTAATATTTTCTTTTCAATTATACAAATAAACAAAACCATAATTCTGACTATGAAACCGCCGCAAGTAATCCATTATGATTATGGGAACATAATCCCAGCGACAATTTCACCTCACACTATACAGCTAAGACATCTTAACGTTTGGCACAATGTGTTATCGCCCCTTAGGAGGCTTATGATTGACGTATTATGTCAACAGGGCCACTGGCACTAACAAAAATCAGCGCCAATAATGATCTCCCCTTATTTTTCTTAATTGCTTGTATATCCATGTGGGCGTTGCGACAATCAGGACCCAAGACCATTCAGGATAATAATACCACTCTTTCTTTATACTAACGATACGTCATTTTATATGGAAAATGTAATTTTAAAAAAATCAATTTACATCTTTGTTGTTGTTGTTGTTTTTTTAAATTACATTGCTTTCTCTATTTTAACAAACATTACTCAATTATTTTACATTATTAAAAGCTAAGATACTTGTACAAAGATAGACACAATAGGTTAAGCTTTTGGATCTGTGACTTATAACTCATAGAAAATATATAACTTTTTAAGAACAGCTAGAGACAGCAAGAGTTATCCCACGTGTGTGTAGTGGAGACCAATGGCTCGTTGCCACTTCACAGGTCTGTACGACGTGGCAACGATCTATTGGTCTAAACTGCCCACAGGGTGCGACGTGGCTGGTCAGTGTTGAGGCCCTCATATAAGGAATGGTCTCCGACAGAGGCGCTAACCATGTGATCATATAAGAATCAGCTTAGATGTCAGATAACTTTAATTGGTATAGAGAACAGAACAAGTGACAGCACATGACTTCGGACATTGGAAAACAGAGCTGGGGTTGACGAAAGACGCAGACGACGTGACGTAATAAGAACGAGACAGCTGCTTACATTAGTTACATCTCTCTATAACCTATTGGAAGACGACAGCTGCAGCTACTGCGTCACGGTGGCTAAATATGCGGGTCACTGCCAGGTCTTCTCTCTTTTATCTTAGCGCAAATGCCGGATAGCACAGAGGAAATCAAGTTAGACAGTGCGTGTCTCAATCTCTGCAATCCCCACCACCCACTACGAAGGGGTTAATGCTATTGCTTACCCATAATAATAGGATTATAAGGTGAAAAATGTAGCAGTAGAGTCGCTGAAATAGTAAGAGAGAGAGACAGACAGACAGACAGACAGAGAGAGGTGGAAGAGAGGAAGAAAATGATAGTGTAGATGGCAAATAGCAGAGAGAGAGAGAAAGAGAGAGAAAATAAAGAGAGAGATATACTGAAAAGAAACAGTGTAGAAGGCAAATGGCAGAGAGAGAGAGAAAGAGAGAGAGAAAGAGAGAGAGAGAGAGAGGGGGGAGGGAGAAAGAGGAAGGTGTTAGATGTGTAAGATATACAGACAAAAGAACAGTGTGGAAGGCAAATGGCAGAGAGAGAGAGAGAGAAAGAGAGATAGAAAGAAGAATAAAACAAAACTGGGAGCTAAAGTGAATCCACAAAAAATCTTGCAGTGACATAACAAAGGAAAAGATACGGAGAAAAAACTACACCATGAGATTGTGATATGAAGGGAAAGAAAACAAGAAGTCCAAATAAATAAGAAACAAGTGTTTGTGTGTTAGAGAGAGAGAGAGAGAGAGAGAGAGTAAGTAGTGGTCTTACTTTCCTCTAAGTAAAGGTCAAAGCTGTATACACGTGTGTCTCGCGCAGACTACAAAGGGCAGTAACCGAGATATACTCAGCAATTGGAGCCAGGTAATAACAACGCTTCTAAATACATGGACACCAATTAGATTAAGGTATGAACAATAAAATGCAGAAATCAGCAATTTAAGAAACTCTTCCATATTAATATTTTGAAACACTTTCCTGTATATTAAACCTTCAAATACTTGTTGAATAGCAGTATCGCATTTTTATGTATATTTTTACAACGCTCACTCCGTCTGTCTGTCTGTCTGTCTAGGCTGGAACTCCGTACATGTTATTTCTCTCACTTCGGATGAAGTTGAAAGTTTGCAAAATTATTCATTGTCGATGACAACACACGAATCAATAAAACATAAACCAATTAGTTAATCAATTAGTCGTAATTATTTCATTTTGTTTTATTTATAGTCCGTAGGTTTTAATAAGCTAAGGGGGGATAAACCTTGTGTAGAGATTTTTATATAAACAATACTCAATAAAAGAAACTTCTACTTTTATAAGCACTCAGATAGTTTAATGGTTATCGTGAAGGCTCTAGTTAAATTCAAACTCAAGCAAATTTTGTTTTTAAAATTGTTTTGAAAATGAAGCAAGAAAGCTTCCTCCCAGATACCCCCCCCCCCCCCACCCATTTTAATGGTCCACAAAAGTGATTTGTCCATAGCGCAATGAGAATGCTATAAGCTGGCCAAACAAGATCTGTGTGGGTAAGAACAAAGCAGCAGCCCATTGAAGTAGATATCCTTCAGAGACCTTGGAGATGCATAGGTCATACCCTTCGCAAGCCTGCATCCAACATAAAAAGGCAAGACCTAACCTGGAACCCCCAAGGAAAGAGGGGAAGGCCCAGGAATACATGGAACCGCGATTCGGAAGCAGATGGGCAAGACGTGGGGACAGTTGGACTCCTGTTAGAGAGACTCGCCCAGAACCGAGATGCCTGGAGGAAGCTGGTTGATGGCCTATGCCCCAGACGGGACCGAAGACAGAGATGAGATGAGAGGTAGACTTAATAACATGTATCTATCTATCTATCTATCTATCTATCTATCTATCTATCTATATATCCATCCATCCATCCATCCATCCATCCATCTATCCATCCATCCATCCATCCATCCATCTATCTATCTATCCATGGGCGTAGCCAGGATTTTTTTCGGGGGGGGGGGGTTGGGGGGACTTTTTTCCCTCACCCCGTCCCCCCCCCCCCCGCATCCAACATAAAAAGGCAAGACCTAACCTGGAACCCCCAAGGAAAGAGGGGACGGCCCAGGAATACATGGAACCGCGATTCGGAAGCAGATGCCAAACAGATGGGCAATACGTGGGGACAGTTGGACTCCTGTTGGAGAGACTCGCGCAGAACCAAGATGCCTGGAGGAAGCTTGTTGATGGCCTATGCCCCAGACGGGACCAAAAACAGAGATAAGATGAGATGAGAGGTAGACTTAATAACATGTATCTATCTATCTATCTCTCTATCTATCTCTCTATCTATCTATGTATCCATCCATCCATCCATCTATCTATCTATCTATCCATGGGCGTAGCCGGATTTTTTTCGGGGGGGGGGACTTTTTCTCCCTCACCCCGTTCCCCACCCCCCGGAAAAAAAATATATTTATATGTATATATATATGTATGTGTGTGTGTACATAATCTTTATTACATTCTGACCCTTCATTTTTTCGGAAGACGTTTATTGTGCCCTAGAATTTCTTCCTGTAGTTAGTGGGAAAATTGTAGACTCCACGTCATAGACAGCAAGGGGGCTAGGGAAGCGCCAGAAGCTCCCCCAGCGCGGGGCAGAGCCCCGCCGCCAAGCACTATTTCTGGTATTGAAAACCAACAAAATGCATATTCTGGGGTATCTACAGTGCATTTTCCTGCTAATAAAAAGTTTTATTTCAAAAACCTAATGTGCTATTCTTATTGTCTTAGACCCTCCCGCGCCGTTCAGCGCATTTGCCGTCAAGCTGTTTCCACAAAATCTGTCACTGGTAATGTCTGAAGCTTCTTCTTACCTGCTCTGAGGACCTCCATGAATGTGTGGCGCCAAGTTGTGCTTAATAGGATGTCATCGCAGTTCTTATTATGCTTAATTCATTTTGTCGGAGAACATGTCCCGCAAACCTCATGCGTCGCTCTGTCACAATCTTACAAAGGGGTCGACTCCCAGTTCGGAATAGGATTTCCTTGATTTAGACCCGATCTCTATAACTGACTCCTAAAATCTGTCTTAGTGTAAATAAATGTTGAATGGTGTAAGGTTGCAGAATGCGAATGTCGTGTAATGCTGGGTTCTTGCTTCCTGGAGTATTCTAGACACGTGACAAGACAAATACTATAAACTGACTTAAGTCCGTTTCAGCAGACAAATATGGAGTTTATTTTACAACAATAATAATAATACTGCACTCCTTGTTAGTGCTACAAGTCAAGAAATAATAAACAATCCTATCCGCCTAACAGCGGTATCAAATGTATCCAATATCTTAACGTCTCTAGATCACAAATCACGTCGCATCTCAGCGGGTAACAATAAGAACAATTACTACTAGATACACTGGAACTCCAACCAGGGCCGCCGCTACCTATTGTGCAATGTGTGCATCGCACGCAGGCGGCCGAATGTAGGGTGCGGCCAAATCATTATTTTAAGGTTATCTTTATTTTTTTTTATTTTTAGTTCCAAAAAAAATTAATCCACATTTTAATATTTTATATTAATGTTAATTATTTCATTATCCTTTTAAAATTATTTAAAAAAAAACACGATATTCGTACATAAGAAGTGTAGAATATTCTTGGGTCATAATAGATGTAGATCTACACTAAGGTGTAGGCTACTAGCTGTTTGGTACAACAACCGACCGACTTACAACAAAAGGGGGGGGGGGGGGGCGACGAAAAAATGTTTTATTTTCATCCGCGTCTGAATATGACCAAATGTTCACAAGTGACAATATCTTAAGTAAGAGACGTCGTTTCATCTATAAATAAGACCTTGTCAAATGTAGACCGTTTTCGCGAGAGGCGCAGGCAACAATAAGGGTTGTAACTTTTTGAAGAAAATATTTGAAAACGTCTCCGTTAGTGGGATGCTTCTGGATTTTCTTATCTGAGATAGGTCGAATTTCTTCCGACTATTGTAGGCCTACTTCATTATAGTGACGATTTTTGTGGGAAAAAGTTCTGCGACAGAGACGTCTTACTTAGCACGAAGATGATCTTTAAAAAAGAAATCTCGCCCATTACAGAAGTAATCACCTAGAATAAATACTATTGACCAGGGCTGCCTCTTTATTACTAGATTTTGTTCTTACTTGGATGAATAGTGCGTTCTAAAAGAAAACTTATTAATGTTGTGGCCTTTTTTGTATTCTTTATTCTTATGAGTCTTATTCTCTGAGTCCACCCAGCTCTAATGGGTACCTGACATTAGTTGGGGAAAAAGTAAAGGCGGTTGGTCGTTGTGCTGGCCACATGACCCTCTCGTTAACCGTAGGCCACAGAAACAGATGACCTTTACATCCTCTGCCCTATAGACCACAAGGTCTGAAAGGGGAACTTTACTTTTTTTAAATTTTTTATTCTTATTACAAGAAAAAGGTGTAAATGCTAGGAGAAAGAATTTCTGAAGCTGATAGCACCAGAATACGCTCAGCGCCGGGGCCCGGCCCCCTAATTCGACCCCGTGCCGACTTGAGCGGAAACCCGCCGAATGCTCAATTCTATCTTCAGAAAGAACTTTATACAACGCTTAGAAATTATGTAGGCAACATTATTTTTTTTAAAAAAACATCGCAATCAAGGTCCCAAGGTTCTAAAAAGGGGGAGGGGGGCTCAAACGAAAATTTCGTCATGTAGGGGGTCGCCATCCGGAAATGTTCGAGAAACACTGCCTTAATGTGTTTTATTTCAAGTAACTTTGTAAGTGACTTTTACTTAGGATTATTTATTTTCACTCAGCTTCATTTTGTCGTAGTGGTGTGTTGGATACATTTGTAGGCACCTCCAAATCACTGTATATAAGAGGATTATGGACACGCTGCACATCTCTCCAAAATACAAGCGTGATAATCATAATCAAAGTTTACTGAACGTTGAAAATCATCGTCAATGGCTTTGGTATTTCACTTTATTCTGCAGAAAATGGTCCATGTCGGTTTTTTTTAGGAATAAATAAATAAAAACGACATTACAGGCACAAAAGGAGTCAATGATTTGGGTCATATTAATTCTGAAAAGACATGAATATAATGCAGAATAAATGCAACGCATTAAAGAATGCATGATTTTGAAAAGCAGCCTAGGCAATCCTTTGTAGAATGAATTATTATCGGCAATGTCTCGCTTTTAAAGGATTCACAAATAGTTTATTTGACACACACACACACAAAGGGTATTTGTATCAATTAATAAAGGCAATTTCGAAATTTGAATGAAATAAAAAATAAAATCCTTAAATTGTATAAACAGATAAATACTTTCACAAAATATTAGATTGTACACCAGATATGTCTCATACCGAACAAATCACTAGGCCTACTATTATTGCCTCTTTTTCTTATATATCTCATGTTGCAATACATGAACATTTTCTGGGGTTTTGCCCAATGACTGGTACAACTGGAGAAGGACTTTATAACGTCGTAATAGAAAACAATACAAAGATAAAATTGAAAATAAAACATCGAGAGGTCACGTGACAACGGTGCGAATATGAAAAGGGAAAAAAAAGGAATAATCTACGAACATGGATTTAAATTACATTGCGGCTTTTGGTACAGTGTCCAGCTCGTTCGTAATAATTTTTTTTTTGTAGAAAAAAAAAGGGGCGGCATTTTTTAAATTTAGCACGCAGGCGGCCACAATCCTCGCGGCGGCCCTGACTCCAACTATAGATATCCATTGAAATACGAATAATACTTTAATATTCAATAAGCACATAATGAAATCAACTCTCAAATATCATTAATCAACAATCACCAGTCCATCGACTTTCATGTTATATACAAATATATACACCAGTCTAGGAAGCAACGTCCAACCTTCCTGGACCGGGAGCAAGACCTTACTGACTTGACTTGACTGAACTCAAAGTCAACTTTATTCATTCTACTTCCTGTTTTCTACATCAGGAATTCCACGTGTCTTTTAACTCTTAACATGACGTGAACTTTAGATCATGCAATGTCAACTAAGACTGTGACACTTAGCCATCTTTTTTGAGCCACATTTAGTGTTTTTACAATTTCGGCAGATGACTATTCACTGCACTTTATTAATGGAGCCCCGCCACTGGTAGAGATGTGTTACTTCTCTTGAATAAGCTCTTGGAATTAGGTGACTGTAGTTTGCTTTAGCTTTTATATCGAAAAGGGAAGTTTTATTGTCAAAATCATCTTTTGCGGGTTTTAAACTAAAAAATCTGTCGATTTTTTTTTTTTTAAATTCAAAACCCCACTTAGCTACGATCATAGAATTTGGTAACTCGAGTTTGCGTTAGAATAATATTGAAGATAGAGGTTTTCCACTTCAAAACGCTCTGTAAGCGGATTTTAAACTCAAAACTATTAGGAGGAGAGGGATTTAAACTCAAAACCACCAATTGGCTTGGCTACGCTCAAATAATTTCAGTGTGTAATTTGCTTTTTTTTTTAATTCAAGAGGTATTTTTTAGCATCAAACCCCTCTGAAGGGGGTTTAAACTCAAACCCCTTTTGGCAACGCTCATAGCATTTTGAGTGCGAAATTTGCTTTTTTTTTACATTGAAGATGTATTTTTTAACTTCAAACCCCGCTGGTGGGGGGTTTAAACTCAAAACCCCTTTAGCTACGCTCATAGATTTTGAAATATGTAATGTGCTTTTTTTTATATTGAAAAGGTATTTTTAGCTTAAAAATCCACTGGAGGGGAGTTTGAACTCAAAACACCTTTGACTACATTCAAGAATTTTAAGTGTATAAATAACTTTGTTATTGATATTAAAGAGGTACTTTTACCTTCAAATCCCGCTTAAGGGGGGGGGGGGGGGTTAAATTCTAAACTGAGTCAAAACCCATTTAGCTACGCCCATAACATTTTAAGTGCGTAATTAGCTTTTTTTTATATTGAAGAGGTATTTTTTAGTTTCAAACACTACTGAAGAGGTGGGAGGGGGGTAAACTCAAAACTCATTCAAAATTTGAAGTGTGCAATTTGCTTTTTTTTATATTGAAGAGGGGGTTTATCGTAAATTTTGGAGAGGTTTTAAATCAAAGTCTTCCTTAACTGTGCTCTTGGAATTTGGGGATTGTCGTTTGCATTTTTTTTTTGGTTTTTATTTATAGCAGAGGGGGATTTAACTGCTAAAACCCCTAGTAGGGGGTTTTAAACTCAAACCACCTGGTGGGGGGTTTTAAACTCAAAACCCCCTGGCAGGGGTTTTAAACTCAAAACCCCCTGGCAGGGGTTTTAAACTCAAAACTCCCTGGTAGGGGTTTTAAACTAAAAAAACCCTGGTAAGGGGTTTTAAACTTAGAAAACCTTGGCTGTGTTGGGACAAGTGATGGTTTAGTATTAAAATCTCATCTAAAATAAACAAAATCAAAGCAAAAATCAGTGACTAAATTGAGACGCCACCCCCCCCCCCCTGGCTACGCCCATGTATCTATCTATTTATCTACCTATCAACCTTATTCTCTCTCTCCTTTCAAACTTTTTGTTCTTTATCTATTTACTTTGCCCTTTTGCTTTCTTCTCTCTGTCTGTCTCTCTAACTCTCTCTCTCTCTTTCTCATGATACGGCAGTTCTGAAAGAATCTCCTCAGGTATTTTCAGGACCGTGGGGAAGTCTGACAGACAGGCTGTCATCACCCTTTAGGCGGAGATCACTCAAGGTTATTTGGTTTCTTCTGTAAATGTTTATGTTCGTTTAGTTTCTTAGCTTAAGTTTCCACTACTATTTCTTGCAAATGGTTTTGGGTGGTATTCTCGGAAGTAAGATCGGATGAAAGAATTTCCAATTGCATGCCGGGGATTCTGGGCCAACAAAACTACTTTTTCCGAAACAGAATAAATTTCTTTTCTTTTTTCAAACTGAGATCGCAAATGAGAGCACACTGTACTTCAAGAAATAACAATATAATTCAAATTCAACAATAAATTCACAGAAGTAGACTTCAGATGAAGCTTAAAACTTATAAACTAAATGAACTCTCAAACAAGATCGGTCTTTAGTTTTCCCAAACTTAGAAATCAGAGGCTTTTAAAGGGAAACTCCGATGGTTTTTCAAATTTGATTTATTGACATATTTGAATTCTGCGTAAAAAAGTTGTAATAGTAAACATTTTACCATTTTTTATTTAAATGCTTAGAAACATTTATATTTAATAAATTAGACAGTAAATTCGTGACATCTCAACAAAAAAAAAGCGGGGTTCTTTAAGATTTTGTTTTTAGGTTAGGCATACGTCACTTCCATCAACAATACTGAAAAGGAAACTAGATTTAACCAATCGTATCGCTTCATTCTTACAGGCTCTTGGGCTTAGTGACGGTCTATTCCAGAGCTATGGCACAGTTATATATACATGTATAATTAGATCTAAAGGCATTAGGAGAAGCAACTCAAGATAAAAAGTAACATTTTCATCTAAGCCTCTCCCTTTCCCAAAAAAGTAAATAGATCGTGTGTCTGACTGATTCGAAAAAAACTGGTCAGCGTAAGGCTAGTCGAGACTACGTGTAGTCGGTCATGACAAGACAACCAAGCGATAGTGTTTGTTGTGTGTTGAGTGGTCAGGCGAGAAAATACTTTTCTGTATGGTCTCCCGTTATACAATAAGTCAATAGATTAAAATAGTAGGCTAGTGTGACGTCACATAGAAACCCAGTGAATGTCTGACTGTTTTGGATGCACAGGAAAATTACGTCAGAAAAACATCCATTACTAAGTTATTATTGCAAATAAAAAAAAGAATAATATATTCATTATCTGTAAATCAAAACACATATTATATCAAAAATTAACAAAACCATCGGAGTTTCCCTTTAAATATTCTGCGACCGGAAACGAACTTTAAAAAAAATTATCTCCCTATAGAATTAATCATTAGAGATTTTCCACGATATACTAAGCAATGTCAAGGACACTAAAGTAAGAACCGATGTTGCCAAATAAAGAAAAGATACAAAGGTAAAGCTTAGACAATTTGATTTTATAGTGATAAAAGTGATCAAAAGTATCATTTATCTTTGTAAAAATCACAGATTGTCAACACTCTCTTTATTCTGTAGACATCACAAAGGTTACTATTTATGGATTGGTCGTCATGGATGAAAATCTCCAATATTCTTCTAGGTACAAACTCGTGGCTAACTAAAGCCAATATTTTAAAAAAATATCTTGTTTACATTTCTCTGGAAACCTTTACACCTACATCCCGTACTTATTTTTAAACATTAAAAATATATTTTAAAAAGTTTATTAAGGTATAATGTTAAATAGTCTCTTGGACTTCTATGGTCGACATTTGTTAAGTGGACCTGGATCTTGCAATGAAAAAGCTAATTAAGCATTTGTAACCTATGTTAGTGTATGTGTGTTTGGGTGTGTGTGTACTGTGTAAGTATATTTGTGTGTGTGTGTATCCTCCATTGGGTACTCTACTAATGAAAAGGTGTACTTACATAATGTGCATGGAGGTCCGATGATAATCCCAACACTGCTCTCCTTCATCTTGACTGTCTCTCCCAGCACCGTTTTCTCGTCACACTTACCAGTGTCCCCCCAAACTAGGTCAAACTCCTGCCACTTCCGCCCTGTTTGGTTCTGCTCGTCCAGCCAGGTCCTAGTGCGGAAGATCACGTCCGAGACAATCTTTTTGTAATCCACTGGCCAGACCGGGCGACCGTCACTAGCGTTGACCCGCGGTGGAGTGCCGGCACCGCCACCAACGTGGGGCACCAGAAGGCCGATCTTGGTGGCTCCCAGGGCGGAGAGCACGTTCGATGCAACAAAGACGTGGAAGGCGAGGAGAAACAAGATGGTGTTTGATAGATCCGTTGTAAATTTGAATTTCCCGCGCGTTTTGAGAAATGAAAAACACATTTTACGTCCAACCTGAAGAATTAGGAAACAAAACCAAAAGCGTCAATTACGAATGGGTGGGGCTTGGAGATAGAAAATTTGTTCTAGGCTTACTCACAGCATGGGCGTATCCAGAAGTACTTGATAAAATGAAAGTGCTCTGAATTGAAGAAGATTTTAAAATAATTTTTACTACGCTATAACAAATAGATCGCAAGGTTTGAAAGGGGAACTTTACTTTACTGTTTAAACCAAAAAACCTTCAACATAAAACTCAAGCATAAATTATTTGAAAATGTCTAATGAAGGCACAAAAATTTATTAAAAAGTGATTATTGAATTAAAACCCAGCTGAACTGCTATATTAAGTAATTTTTTAAAATCAAAAATAAATTAGTATAAAAATCCACCAAAAACCACCATCTTCTAAACTCTGCTTCGTTTACAAGTTCCTGTATTATCGCATGTGAGACATTTTTGTCAAAATTGAGAAAAGGCTAAATGTGGCACTACAAAAATGGCTGAGACGGATTTTGGGAGTCAGTTACACCGGGTCTCAAACAAGGAAATCCTTTGCCGAACTGGGAGTCGAACACTTAGTGAGGTTGTGACAGAGCGTCGCATGAGGTTTGCGGAAAATGTTCTACGACAAAATGAACTATGCATACCAAGAGTTGCGATGACATGGAGGCCAATTCGAAGAAAGCGCAAACAGGGAATTGGCGCCACACCTTCATGGAGGACCTCAGAACAGTGGACACCAGGTGGGAGGAGACTTCAGACATTGCCAACGCCAGATCTTTATGGAGACAGCTTGCTGCCCAATGCGCCGAACGGCACATTGGACCTAAGTTACGTAAGTTAAGTAAAATATGTAGACACCACGGTATACTCAAGATTGGACTTAGGAATCTTAAGGCTGTAATAGACACACTAAAACAACATGAGCTTCAATAAACACAATGATTTTATTAGTCTCTATTTATGTTCTTTACTCCAGCCACTTGTTCTCTAAACTGACTTCCTTTTACACACAGTCCTGACACACTGCTGTTCCCTCAACCATGTACACTCAAGGTCCACTGGTCATTTCATACACAGGCACACCCACTGCACTACCAGGCCACTCAAAACACAAACACTTACTATCACAAAGGTCTAGTAAATATTATATTATTTTTTACATGTATTTTATATAGCGCACCGATCATGCTTACGGCAAGCTTATTGCGCTATGGTCCAAGCTCTTTTGTGGACCACTGGGATATCTGCTGCCTTTAGGCGCTCAGTGTGCACAACTCTGCTCGAGTCGGGATTCAAACTCAAGCCCCTTTGTTAGGTAGCCAAGCCGTAGCCAAATTGTTTTGACCTAGCATGGCTCTGCGCAATCACTAACTCGAGGGTGGTATACTCTGTGGGTGTCTTTGTTGAGCAATATGCCTAACATCATTTAGAAATGTTTCTTGTAAAAATTAATCAAGAAAATATGTTTGTTTACTTTCTGAGTTCTGCAAATATGGCGGCAGTATAACGGAACCTAAAGAGGAACGTAAAAAGGAACCTCAGAAAATGAAAGTAGACGATTTCAAGGGATTTAATTTTAAAAAAAAGATAAAGCAAACAATGTCAAGGCCGCCTTATTGAAACATTAAGATTGACAACTAAATAAAACGGATTTACTTTGTGCTACAAGAGTTTAGATATTGGATTCTACAGTGCTGAAAAGTGCACTCAAAATTATACTGTTCGTTAAAATACGTAGCGTATCAATACTTCCGTATTCCATACACTGAATACACCAAATAGCTTGCTGTTTATGGATCTTCTTACATGTATGAATGTCGCCGTTTTCAATGTAGTCCTTTAGCATAGACCCAGCCACCTGGGAGAAAGAGGCACATGACAGAGCTTCATGGCGTCGCGCTGTGAAAACTGGCGCACAGGTTGCTGAGGAAAAGAGAACAACGCTGGCAGAAGAAAAACGCCAGAGAAGAAAAGCAAGGCCCACGACACTAGCTACAGCTGGAATAACCTGCCCAGTGTGCAGCCGAACTTTGAGGAGGCATAAAACCCCAGTGCAAAGTCCTCAGCCCCCTGGATGACAAAGTGATCATCATCACTAACCCCCCCCCCCCCCCCGAAATGAAATCCCCCACCAGCGGGGTTTGAAGCTAAAAAAAATAAATCTTCTAAATTAAAAAAAAATAATTTCTCTATCAAAATGCTAAGAGGGATTTTTAGTTTAAAACCCCCAATAGATGATTTCGACTATAAAACTTCCCTTTTCGATATAACATCTAAAGCAAAATAGTCACCTAATTCCAAAATTTGCTTATCGACAGTTCCATAATTCTGTACACCGGAAACACCAAAAAGCATTGTTATTAATAGTTTTTTTTTATACCTCTATTTATGAAAATATCTAATTCAGCAACGACACTACTCTTGGACTACAAACATCTGGATGGAATGCTCATGACATTGTCGCGCTCTACTCGGCTTTACAAACATTGGTGCTTAGTATTGAAAATTGTTTGTTTAATCGAACAGTTATGTTATTCAAACATTTAACTTGTACAGATCACGTGCTAAAATATAAAGAACAAAACTTTTTGGAAAAGCGTAAAATTGACGAATCGTTAAATAATTAATGGTGAAGGGAATGTCACTTTGTAGATTGCGGGTCTTTTTGTCTTTTTAAGAAATAGCTTTTGAGTGATTCTGTAAGCAAACATTTAAATTGGCATATAAAACTAGTTCATAAAATTAATAAGGCTAACTTAGAATTCAACTACTCAAAACTCCTACTTTTCAAAATTCCTACGAGAAGAACTCTTAATTCCTAGAAGTTTTATTAATTCTCAGAACTGCGAGAATTTTTTAAAAAGGATTGGGCTGTTTTTGTTTTGTTTTTTTTGTTTGTTTTTTTGTTGTTTCTTATTCCGAAAACTTTTTTTTCCTTAAACGTAAAGAAAAACAAGTCTATTAAAAAAAATTAAAAAGAAAAAAAGACAATTTTTGTGTACATTGATTTAACTATGCAAAGAATCTATGCGCTTAGATTTAGTCATTTCAAAAGGCAGGACGGGGATGGGGGGGGGGGGGGAGGGGCTTACTTGTAGTCTGAAAATATTATGCAGATTTCTGAGTCAGTTCCAAAGAGTCAGTTCCAAAAAGTCAGTTCCAAGGAGTCAGTGCCCTTTGTTTATTTCTCACGTGTCTAGGAGCGCCAAACAATATTATTACAAATGACTCCGTAACACGAAAAGCTGTATTTACGTTAGATTAGCGCATGCCAAACTGTATATATTATATTCGCACTTCCGCTTTTGTTTTTGTCTCCCCTTGCTAATCTTTATCAGAGCTGTCCCCATGGATACCGTAAATAAACAAAGTCTTGTTTATCAGGAGAACGAGGTATTAACGAGTGTACTTGAAACAAAAAGTAAGCCAGCGGTTGAACGCGGAGATGAGACAGGACAGATGTAATAGAGATAAGTCAAGGATTCGTTTTCATTTCAACTGCAATACGAAGGGAAAAGGACGAATGGCTGGACTCCAGGATCCAACCCATTTTTTTATTACAAAGCTTAAATCAACTTACTCTGTATGTCTGGTAAAAAATTGGTCCACGTTATTTCTCCAACACCCAATCTCAGATCAAGCTGAAATGTTGCACACTTATTTCTTTTACCTGACAACACAAGATTCAATTTTTAAAAAATTAACCAATTTGATAATTAACTAATGGTAATACATTTTTTTGTCTCGAACATAGGAAAGAAACTGTACTTTACAGATAAGGGTGTATAAATTGAATTAATTTTTCTTCTGAAAATATTGAAACCTGCTTAGTGGACCACTTCGGGGGCCGATTTTGAGTTTGTGTTTCCACACAAACTGTCTTTGTAACCTTTTTTTCCTGTTTTTAGGTTTATCAGAAATCTTGTAAGTGTAAACGTGTGCATTAGTCTTAAGTTTCGTGTATTCCCTCTTTTGAAAATGTCTAAGCTGATGTCTGAGCTAATGTTTGTTGTTGGTGTTGGCGCTCTGCCACTGTTGTCCAAATGTTTCAAGGTCTAGTACGCAAATGGTCTTAACCAGGTTTGACCTGATGGTATGCCCGCTGTCGCTAAAGCTTTTCGGTTAAGCGGCATCGCTAGATTTCGGCTTTATTCTCTGTTGTAGGGATCCAGTGCCTTGTTGAGCCAGACTTTTTCCGTGTCTTAGGGCAGTGTTGAGCCAGGCCTTAGCTTGTGCAGAGCCTTGTTTCCGCTCATGTAGTTGTTGGTGTTTCTGGGCCTCGAGGCCCCGAGTGTGTGTAAGCCTCTGAGGTGTTTGTGTTTGTAAAATGTTTTTACATTTTTCTGATAGTTGAGGGGAGGGAACGAACCCAGGACCATCGGGACGACCTAACAACAGTCCTGCGCGCATACTATTCATATGTTACGATATATATTATATGGATTGACATTGTAATGTAGCGATATGCATCTCTGTGGTGTCATACCATTCATTCATTTATATATTTCATTATTAAATGTTATCTTGGTAAACGAGATTTGACTATTTATTTAAGTTTGAAAGTTAGTAATTTAACATTTGCAGTCATTTATTACTAAATTACCCCCCCCCCCCACTAGTTAAACGTCATTTATCACTGAATTAGCCCCGTCTCCCGTTTAATTCAAATCCCCACACACACACACTAGCTAAACGTGTAAGAACCATCTTGACATGACCATAGTTTCGTAATTAACAAGGTTACAAAGAGAGACACAAACTCAAAATCGGCCCCCGAAGTGGTCCACCCAGGCAGGTAAAAAGGCAGGTTTCAATATTTTCAGAAAGAACATCAGAATGAAATTCTATCAAAGGTAAATGAAAGAGAAGAATGGAGAAAGAAGGTTGACGGATCTTGTGTGGAGCCCCAGCGGTCCACAGACCAAGAATAGGTGAAAGTGAATGTGAAGTTAGGTGTGAATCTGGCCTAATTGATGTGTTATAATGAATATATAGTTGCTTTAATTGTTTTGTAAAGGGACAATCTCTTATTCCTCAACATTTCCGTAAAAAAAAAATTCTTTATTTCAGTGCCATATGCTGTACATGTGTGCGCGGTTCACGCGAAAATATGAAAAACTACTTATCAATTGTTGTGTTAAATTATGTCCAACTTATATACATATTAAATAGATTTTTTCTCTTTAAAAAAAAAGGTAAACATTTTTTTTTTGTAGATGTAGTAATTGGTATAACAGAACTTACTTAACATATCAAAACCAATGTAAAAAAAATATATATTTTTTGTCAAAAAATCTAAAACCGTTTGCATAAATGTGTTAAAAATATGATATATAGTTATCTCCCTACTAAGGATTCCTAAGTGTTTGCTACTATTAATAGTGAATACTTGTAAAAGTGGTGTATTTTTATGAAAAAAAACTGCTTGCATAAGTGATTTAAAAAATTAGATTTTTCGCTTTCAGAAAAAAACGTAGCCATTGCATCAGAACTTTGAATGGTCTAAAATATTATGATGTCGGGTTTTCACTATCTTTTCTAGTTTACGAGATCTAAACGGGACGGACGGACAGACGGACAGACATTCCACACAAAATTAATATCGCTAGAAAGTGTCATTATAATCAGCAATGGTTCCTCACCAGTAATTGTGTCGTGACAGTCGATGCATGTACGTCCTTTTAAAAGTAGTTTATGAATGTCTTTCAATGGCCCCTGTGGTGCCTTGTAAGTCATGAGCACACATACAATAAACCCCTTTGCGCTATTCAATCTGCATCTAGTTTTTATATTAGTAAAAAAGAATTCATGGTCAAGCAAAACATACAAATGCTTTAAAAAAAAAACAACAAAGCTACTCCACATTTACAATTATTTCGCTCATTAATGATTAATGTAGAAGTTAGTTCTCTTTTCAATATTAAACAAAATAATTAATTACCAATAATGAATTGACATTGGTTAATTTTTTAATTCATTCGTGTATTGTTAGGTACAGTAAATAATTGTATAAAGTTTCAACTTATCTGAGCATGAGCGTTGGAGAAATAGCGTGCTCAAAATGCGTACCAGACAGACAGACAGGCAGACAGACAGAGTTGATATAAGCTGTGTAAAAATACAAGACGACTAGACCTAGTACTGGCCAGACAAATTGAGGTTCAGAATAGTCCGATTGGCCTCTGAGAAACAAACTGGCAACTCCCTATTGACTGCCCATTCCAAAAGACATTAGTCAAGCTTTCCTGGCTCTTTGTTCCTGTTATTTGGAATAAATAGCAATTAAGGCGGGGCAAAAAACAGCTCTAGCTGTCCAGGGACATTCATCGTGGTATAATTGACATCAACGATCTGTGTTTGTGTCATTCCAATCTAGAGGAAAGTTGAAAAAAAACTGCTTCATTCACTTGATTGAGTTGTGTCATGATTATGGTATACTAACTAAAGCTTAAAGTAGGGTACAGTCGAATCTTGTTAATCGGACCACCGATAAATCGGAAAATTCGCTAATTTAAAAAAGAAAAGTATCCCTTTCCCATGGCAAATGGCAAGGGAAAGGGATAATTATCTTTTTTAGATCAGAAGGGATTCTTAAGGTCCTCTGTTACTATGGCCGACTGTTTACGTGGGTGGCATGTGGCCAGTACATGGACTAACCGTTTAGTTATACCAACTAACGTCAGTTACCCATTAGAGTTGGATGTACTCAGGAGCGCCCTAAATGCCCTCGAAATTTAAAATTCTAAGTGTTCACCGAGATTCGAACTCGGGAACACTCAACCAACACACCCACAGCGTATCCTAAAGAGCCGAAACGTTCTATATATAATATGTTCTTATAATCAAAAGCCGATTATTAGTACGAAAATGATTTGCAACCAGTAGAGGTCCGTTTCATCGCCCTTTTTAGCGGCCTCCAAAAGGGGAAAGGACGCTATTACTTTTTTGTGGTCTGTCTGTCCGTCCGTCGGTCCATCCGACACGTTTAGATCTCGTAAACTAGAAAAGATAGTAAAAATTTGACATCATGATATTTTAGACCATTCAAAGTTCTGAAGCAAGGGCTACTTTGTTCTTTTCTGAAAAGATCAGATATTTGGAAAGGTTTCCATACTGACTTTTCAAAAACAATTTATTTTCAAAAAGTTGCTTGGGTCTGATTTGGAACTTATGACTTCACGATGGAAAGCCAATTTGTAAGCCACTGAGCTATCCTAGTCGGATTTATCGATGGTCCCGGGTTCAAACCCTGCCCACTCCCATCCCTCGTCGTCCTGCGGGAGGTGTGGACTAGGAAGTAAATTATCTTCAGCTCTGAAGGAACATCCGAAATATTGAAAACAAAACATATACTTAAAAAAGTATATGGTTTTATATTCTATTGTTAATTTAAACAATTTAGCGAAAGACCTAATTCTCTAAACAAGGCTTATCTACCCTTAGCTTACTTAGTAAACCTTACTGTCTCTATATAAAACAAAATTAAGACTAATTGTTTAGCTAATTTGTTGTTTTTAGCAGCCCCCGAAAGGGGAAAAGACGCTATTAGTTTTGTGCGAAATGTCTGTCCGTCTGTCCCGTTTAGATCTCGTAAACTAGAAAAGATATTGAAAATCCGACATCACAATATTTTAAACCATTCAAAGTTCTGATGCAATGGCTACTTTTTTTTTCCTGAAAGCGAAAAATCTAATTTTTAAAATCAGTTATGCAAGCAGTTTTTTTAAAGAGAAAAAGCTAATTAGTATGCAGTATAAGTTAGACCTAATTTAAAACAAATAGTAATGTTATAAATTTCATTTTCTTGAACACTTTTTTAATACCGGAAATTTTTTTTTTAAGGATTCGAATAATAGATTGAGCCTTTTCAAAACAATTACATTAATTATAAGACTTCAGTTAGACCAGGAGAGGCGCGGTAATGCGCTTAGCTTCCGAACCGAGGGTCCCGGGTTCGAATCCTGGTGAAGACTGGGATTTTCAACTTCGGAATCCTTGGGTGCCTCTGAGTCTACCAGCTCTAATGGGTACCTGACATAAGTTGGGGAAAAGTAAAGACGGTTGGTCGTTGTGCTGGCTACATGACACCCTCTTTAACCGTACGCCACAAAAACAGTTGAACTTTACATCATCTGCCCTATAGACCACAAGGTCTGAAAGGGGAACTAGTTAGGCCAGGTTCACATCTAACTTTGCATTCACTTGCACCTATCCTTTGATCTGCTGCACCGTTGGGCACTACACAAGATCTGTCAACCTTCTTTCTCCATTCTTATCTCTCATTTGTCTTTGATATAATTTCATTTGGATGTTCTTTCTGAAAATATTGAAGCCTGCCTGGGTGGACCACTTCGGGTGCCGATTTTAAGTTTGTGTTTCCACACAAACTGTCTTTGTAACCTTGTTTTTTCTTCGATTGGTGTGTTGTCATTGATAATGAATAATTGTGAAATGTTTGAACTTGATCCGAGAATGGAAAGTGGGAAAAAATAACGTGTACAAGATTCCACCCAGACAGATATAAGTTGCTATATGTTTTTTTTTAAAAGTAGAACATTGCTGTTTTCAAAAGAGTATCATAAAAAATATTGTCTTTATGTTGTTTGTCTTACCTCGCTAGCATTTTTTGACATGATGTCTCTAAAGAACCACAAAAACAAACGATAAATTAGGTTAGCTGTAGAGCGAAGACATGCTTACCCACAGCACACACACACACTCACACACACACACACAAACGCACCTATACACATAGAAACTATTAGAAACCAAGTAGAACAGCGGGTCTATCAGCCATCTTTTCGTGCATGCCACAACAGAGATTGAGTTTTCAATTTATGAAGAAATAAAAAATAAAAAAAAGGTGGTTAGGTTGAAAGCACATACTAGAAGAGGAACAAGCAAAATATATAAAAAATATTTGTTAACAAAACAAAGCTTATATTGAATGTAATTTTAGAGAGAAAGAGACGTGGGCAAAATAACTAGTCAAATATAAAAATACTGTTTAGAACCAAGGCCTTTTTTGTTTGAGTGAAATCGCATATTTTGAATCCATCATAGCATTAATGTTTAAAAGATCTTCTCCCAGATACCCCCTCCTCCCTCTCCCACCCCAGCAGGTCCACACAAAAGTGATAAGATCATAATGCAGCGGTTCTCAATCTTTTAAGCTCGGCGACCCCTTTTTACAATCCCCCACTCTGCCGCGACCCCCCCCCCCCCGCACACACATCCCGCAATAGAAGAATAAATAGACAAAAGCAATCAATTTTTTCGATGGTCTTTGGCGACCCCTGGCAGATCTTCAATCGACCCCCAAGGGGGTCGCGTCTCACAGGTTGAGAACCCCTGCCACAGTGCATTGTAGTTTTACTATAACTCTTCTTCGTGGAACCCGCAGAAACCTGGATCCAGGAACCTGGACAGCTGATCTCAAAAATGTCTCTAACGATTTTTTATCGAAATTGAACAGTAGCTGTATATCGCTGAGACAAGAATGACTATCTCCTTGGCCACACGGGGAAAACTCTAGTTTGATCGTTATAATTTTTCAAGTAAAAAAAAAATAATTAAACTTGGCTAGAGATCTAGAACTAGGATTCTAGCTATCGGTTTTAAAAGGACTATCGTTTTCGGAAATTTCCAAATTTACGGCTTTATTGATTCAAGAGCTTAATAAATGAATGTACAGAAAAATTTTGCGCATCGTCTCTTAAGTCTAGATTTAAATGCTTATCATTCGAGTATTAAAAAGTGTAATAAATCTATACATTCGCTTACCAGGATTCTTTCTCAGGGGAAAGGGGGCGGGATGGGATAAGAAAATGTTCCTAACATTCATTAATTTTTTTAGAGAAAATACTCGCTCTATAAGTTGCTTAAAGGGGTATTGTCTTTTTAAAACGTATATTCAATTGTTTTTTTTTAAATTCTATATGTTTTGCCATTGTCGCAAGTATTCTGTTTTTAGCACAAATAAGGGAGATCACAACGACGATAACATAAATATAGTCCGGAAGATTATGAATATGAAGAAAACTAACCACAACTCTGAGTTAGACTGTAAGATAGTTAAACAAGGTGACAACGATTTTGAGCATTGTTTCGATGTGATTGGACAGATAAAGGTTGTTGACTCTGGTAGTCACTTCGCGTTCTCAGTTTTATCTCCTGTCAAAGCAGACGTCAGCAGCCGTGTCGCCAGACACTGAATGAAACAACAAAATCAAATCTGCTTCCATAGTAGTGCCGGTTAACATCGCTTCGTAGAATATGTGATTACGTCTGAACTTCCTTTTAGTCATTCTCTCTCTCTCTCTTTCGTTTTTTTCCTCCCTATTCCATCTCTCTCTCTCACACTCTCTGTGTGTGTGTGTGTGTGTGTGTGTCTATCTCTCTGTCTGTCTTTCTCTCTCTCTAATTCTCTCTCTAAGTCTTTCTCTCTCTATGTCTTACTCTCTCTCTCTCTCTCTCTTTCTCTCTCTATGTTTTTATCTATCTCTCTCAGTCTTTCTCTTTCTCTGTCTCTCTTTGTCTCTCTCTTTCTCTGTGTCTCTTTTGCAGTCTCTCTGTCTTTCTCCCTCTCTGTCTTTCTTCTTTTGTCATTCTTTCTCTCTGTCTTTCTCTCTATCTCTCTCTCTCTGTCTTTCTCTCTGTCTTTCTCTCTCTATCTCTCTCTCTGTCTTTCTCTCTGTCTTTCTCTCTATCTCTCTCTCTCTTTGTCTTTCTCTCTGTCTTTCTCTCTCTCTCTCTCTCTGTCTCACTCTGTGTCTTTCCCTCTCTCTCTTTCTATCTCTCTTTCTCTCTCTGTCTCTGTTTTTCTCTCTCTCGGTCTTTCTGTGTGTGTTTGTGTGTCTCTCACTTGACCGGATGCAAGACAAGATTATGCCCCCCCCCTTTCTAAACTAAATAGAAGGTTGAGCTCAACAAGAAATCAAACAAAACAGATCACAGACAAAAAAATTTGTTGTTTTTAATAATACAGTTCCTGCTATATGAATCTTATAAAAAAATTATAACGGTCAAACCAAAGTTTTCAATGTGTGTCAAATTTCTAGGAAAATCGTTAGAGCCGTTTTCGAGATCCGTGTTGACCTACTCACCTTTCTGAACGCATAAAGAGTTTGCAATCTAATAAAAGGAATTGTAAACCGTGGTTGTTTTACAAATAGTAGTCTCATTAAACTTAGTCATTAAAAAAAGACCTATTAGAAGTAGAAGCGTAATTACACTTACACTAAAGACTACTCCTGATATTAGTTTCAAGACATTCAGTGCGAGTAATAATATACTATCTTTCAATGGCTCCTATTAGTTAGCACGGAACTAATGACTCCCTTCGCGTAATGGTTGCTACGCCACTCTCTCTCTCTCTCTCTCTCTCTCCTTCTCTCTTTGTCTTCTCTGGCTGTCTGTATGTCTCTTTTTCTTTTTCTCTGACTGTCTGTATGTCTTTCTGTGTGTGTGTGTCTCTCTCTCTTTCTCTCGTAATTTCGACAGCATAAAACTGAAACTAATTACTGACTGTCTATCTATTCGGTTCATACTATGGCTTTGTCTAATTGTATTATTGATTAATCTACTGTATACTAATATACAAATATATTAGCACTACTCTACTCAGTCAATGTGTTTATTTACAGCTAACCCATTGCTTAATGAATAGATGATCTATATCCAGGCTACATGCATGGACAATCTGATTATCTGGAGAGAGGGGGTGGCTGAGTGGTTAAGCGCTTGGCTTCCGAATCTGGTGTCCTGGCTTCGAATCTCGGTGAAGACTGTGATTTTGAATTTCGGGATTTTTAGGGCGCCCCTGAGTCCACCCAACTCTAATGTGTACCTGACTTTATTTCGGGAAAGTAAAGGCGGTTGGTTGTTGAGCTGGCCACATGACACCTTGTTCGTTAACCGTGGGCCAAAGAAACAGAAAGAAATCATCTGCCCTGGATCTGAAAGGGGGGGATTTATTTTTTTGTTTGGGGAGAGTCTGAATTTTACAAAACAAATAAGCTTCTTACTTACTTTACAGATTGGCCGAGAAAATATTCAACACTTTTGATATTGTTTTAGCAGCTTATATTTAAAATATGTTTCTACAACAAAATGCAACTTTACAGATTAAAGAATAAATGTTTCTATTGCTTTTAAAAGATTCTTTGAAAGACACAAAGAACATCACAAATATTAAAAACCACATCCTGATATCCAAATAAGAATGAAATATCACAGAGATATGATGTACAATCAAAAGTTCATGAGCATTTGTTCTTCTAACCTTTTTAGCCGAAAAAATTCTGGCCAGCCACTCCGTGGCCGACGTCAAAATACGCCGGTGACTCGAAAGTTAATCGGCGAGAAATCTTGGTTCACTGCCCGACCAACTCTCTTGTCTCCCCTTGTACAACATGGATTTTTTTTATCTTCTGTCACCCCTTTTCCCTTTCAATATTCCCTCTCTCTCTCTCTCTCTCTCTCTCTCTCTCTCTCTCTCTCTCTCTCTAACCACATGAAGGCACTCAGCGATTTCGGCAGCATCCTTTGCTTTCTGTATTTCTTGCACCGTTTCGAAGGCCCGAAAGATAAATATGAAGACAAGATAATTTGCTAGGAGCGAGCGCCCAAGAAATATGATTATTTGAGAGAGAGAGAGCAGGGTGGAGAGAATCAGAAAAGGAGGGGGGGCAGAAAATGTTACTACTTTTACTGGCCAAACAGTAAGCATCGCCTCTTCACTGCAATGCTTCACTGTACATGAAATACACTAGGATAACAATTGCTTTTTTTTTTTTAATGGTGGCTGAGTGGTAAAGCTCTTGGCTTTCGAACAGAGGAGTATTGGGTAAGAATCCGGGTGAAGACAATGATTATGAATTTCGGGATTTTTAGGGCACCCAACTCTAATGGGTAACTGACAATTGTTGAGGAAAAGTAAAGATGGTTGGTTGTTGAGCTGGCCACATGACACCCAGATGACCATTACATCATCTGTCCTATAGATCGCAAGGTCTGAAAGGGGAACTTTACTTTACTTTTACACAGAATACCCCTCCCTCACAAGTATTCAAAATTGGATTAAAAAAAATAAACACCAACAATTTAATTTGGTCTCAAATATCCCAAATAGTCAGTCGATTACTTTTCAAACCGCATTTGCTGTATGTAATATAGTCCTATAAGTTTTGGTGACTGTGAATATCTCATACAATATCAAGTTTGATCAAGGTGTGAACATGTCAGAATAAAGATGTAAAACTTTCGTTTGAATCATAAAAAATTGAATCAACTGAATATTCAAATTTGAACTATTTTAGGCATTTTAGAAACTTTTTGAACATGTCCCATAGGACTGCATTTACAGAATTCTTATTTCTTCCCCCGCCCCTTTCCCTTGGACGAATTTTACATAGATCTATACACCATTTTTTAAAAATCGTAACCTCTACAGTAAAAGAAAGAAGGGAAGAAAAAGACTATTTCATAGTAGTTTATTCAGTCGATTTATAGGGTTAGAGGCTATACAATCATTAGAAAAGAAAAAGAGAGAGAGAGTATGAAGACATCTCTATAAACTTTAAGCTGGGGGGAAGAGGAGGGGGGTATTTATTTGTTGTCACTTGTAATATCCAGATACATTTCAATTACCCTTCGATTTTTTATTTCACCCATGGGTTAATAATGTGTTAAAGTAATAGGTCGTATTCGATACATCAGACTTCGATTGCCAAGTTAATTCTAGAGGACAAAATCAATGTAACGTGAAATAAAACCAGGCCTTGTTGAACCACTTAATGTCTATAGGTACATTAGAAAATGTGTTAAACTAAGCAATGAAATTAATTGCCCTCCTTTCTCCCTTTCTCATCCCCGCCATCTTTTGTCTCAACAAAAGGGGAGAAAGAGAGAGAGAGAGAGTGAGTGGAGAAAACGGTTGACGGACGGTATCGCGCTAAGATTGAGTATCGATATGTGATTCCGAGCCCTTAATTCCTCGTTTCGCGGCATTTCCAGTCCTATTTCAATTTCCGGTCGAGGCAACGTTCTGTCGATTGATTTGGTAGACAAGATCGGATAAAGAGGGTGGTGTCTGAGAAAACTACATTTTAAAAAAAAAGGGGGGAAAGAGGCTCAGCTGACGATCACTCCCTAGGTCAAGTAGAAAAGAAATTGCCCACATCTGACCCATGCACCGAAAAAAAAAAGTCAAAAATCGCTTAAATTGATTGATAAACATCGTTCGATTTTTTCGTTCACAAATGTATTGTTGTTTGTATGCTGTTCTTTTACAGAATACATTTGATTTACTTTTATATCAGGACGCGGGAAGAGATATTCGGGGACTTAGCATAGTCTTATCACAGCGGAAAAGTAAATAAACAGACCAGACAACAAAAAAGGTAAGAAACACATGAGTAGCTTCCTGTTACTCCACTTTCTTTTTTGTGCAGACGACCGCCCAATCAACAGCCTCGTTTTCAATTATATTACCAGGAAAGTGCACAACTTTCAAAACAATTTTTTTTTCAGCACAGATCACACAAAAGAGTTCTTCCAATTTGATTTATAATTTTCTTTTCATTATTACTAGAAGAAAAGTCATACCCCCCTCCTTCCACTTCCACACCCACCCCACTGGTGTTGGAAGGAGTTCTAATATGTAATATGTGAGTCAGCCTCCGCAACGATCTTAGGCATGTTCGTGTTATGTGTCATGAAATATGGTTAAACGCTTTTGCTTTATATAAATATCAGAAAGACAGGCAGACACGTTACAATTTGTGTAGACAGGCAGACAAATTACAATTTGTATTGAATATTTTATATCCTTAAGAATATATTGACTGGCTCTCTTCAAGTCTGCCTTTTTTTTTAAACACGATCTCAAAGAACAATGACGGGTCAAAGGAGTTCATTTATTCCTTCTGATAATCCATTTCTATTTGACAAAACCCAAATCCATCTTTGTATTTTCATGTACATCATAATGGGATAGCAATTCACTCATGCGAGTTATACGGTGAAATGTTATCAGGTGTCTGTGTGCGTCTCTGGATTAAAGCCTGAAAGTTTGTGTGGGGGTCTTATTGTGAAAATGTGTGTGTGTGGGTCCTATTGTGAAAATATGTGTGTGGGTTTTATTTTGAAACTATGTGGCACTCTTGATTTATTTCAAACATTGATGAGTGTGTATATTAAATAATAAATGTATACTGGTATGAGTGTCTCGTAGCCGTGGTTTGGACGGCTTAAGAGATGGAGCGTGTGTGTTCTTTGTTATCTGATACCCGTTCATTCCACATGTTTCTCCTAGTTAAGACACACACCAGGTGCTCGAAAGCATCTCCACTATTGGTAAACAATGCCCTGTAATCAAGAAATGAATGATGATCTGTTTGTTGGGTTTGTCCATTCATTCACAGGATTAGATGTTCACAGGCGTCAGTCATAATCATTGGTCATGTTTGGTTAGGTTTATTTTATTGCAACACATATTAGCAATGAGGGCGCGGTGGTTGAGTGGTTAAGCACTTGTTTTCCGAATCTGGGGTACTGAGTTCGAATCTCGGTGAAGACTAAGAATTTAAATTTCGGGATTTTTAGGGCGCCCCCGTGTCCACCCAATTCTAAAGAGTGCCTGACTTTAGTTGGGGAAAGTAAAGGCGGTTGATCGTTGTGCTAGCCACATAATAGCCTGCTCGTTAACCGTTGGCCAAAGAAACATGTTCTTAACAACATCTGCCTACTAGATCGCAAGGTCTGAACTTTACTTACTAGCGATGTAAAAAGATTGCAATAATAAAAATACTGAAATAACTATTATTGTAGATAATGTGTATGTACCCAAAAGTTAACCCTAATAAAAATTATATAACAAAATCAAAAGAAAGGTGTGTTCTTTTTTTGTGTTTTTTTTTGTTTCAAACGAAATTTAATATTCATAACAAACTTCGAAATTCATTTAATGTAAGAAATGCTTATTAAACTAAATTACAGGTGCACTTGTTCAAGAGCGTAGTCTCTGGGCTATGAGACAAAGAGAACAACCAATAACAAAGCTAAAAGACAAACACAGGGACTCAAATCTGGAAGTCTTTATTGATTTCATTCATGTATACAAAATTCAAAATATATTATTATATGCACACACAAAAAAAAAAACATCTGTTATATCACCGGGATGTTCAATATATAACAAAGAATTGTAAAGACTGTTAAATATAAAGAAAAGAGATATAATTATAATATTTAAATGAAAGCAATAAGACACAAGTGTATTTTTAAACAGAACTCTGACAATAATAAAGCAAATCAGCCATAACGAGAAGGGCACATTTCATTCACGTCGAGAACTAAACTAGGCATTCAATTTGTATTCTAAAGCTTCAATGAACTCTGTCTGGTCAAAAGTTTGTAGGCCTACACGTTATTTCTCCAACACTCAATCTTGGATCAAGTGGAAATTTTGCACAATTATTTCTTGTAATTGACAAAAACAAGAATCTTTTTTTTTTTTAAATTAGTTAATTAACTATTGGTATTAAACAAGGAAATGAAATTGTACTCGACTGATGTAGCGGTATAAGTTGAACTCTTCCCTGAGTTTTAATTCAAGTCGAACAACTTTTTTATGCATTAAAAAAGCAATCCGAAACCCCCCTGTCTCCCCCGTTCCCTTCCTTGTCCCAACTGGTCCAGTCACGTGATAGGATCATAGCGCATTGAGAAAGCTAAAAGCATGAAAATGCGCTAAACAAAACAATTGATAAAAATGTTTCTAATTGCACAGATTTATTATTGCTATCCTAGATCTATTACAAATTTAGTTACATGACTGATCCAAATTAATTGATACTATAACACTTAATATAAGCTTTGATTTTTACAACAAAAAAAAAGGATGTTTAAGTTTTTCTTCTTTTAAAATTGATCAAAGAATATTTCAAAACCACAATTTCACCTGCCGACATTAGAACCAATGAGCTTGCTAGACTTATTTCATTGTCAAATAGGAATAAATTAAGAGAAGAGAAGCTATCAACTCCGCCATAGGAGGGTCCCAAGCCCGGCTGAGAAAGGAGGAGGGTAGGGCGTAGGGCTATCTACACTACCCTGTAGAAAAACCACTGGCTACAGAAACACCAAACAGCAAATCAACAGAAGTCACAGACCTGGGAGAAAATCTCCAGCAGGAAGGTTTACGACGTATCTCGATGAAGGCCAGAGTCATCTGAAAAGCCAACAGGCCGAAGACCATCATGTGCCAAGCAGATGGACAAGACGTTGGGACAGTTGGAAAGACACGCCCAGAACCGAGACGCCTGGAGGAAGCTGGTTGTGGTCTATACACGCCCAGAACCGAGACGCCTGGAGGAAGCTGGTTGTGGTCTATGCCCTTAGAAGGCACGATGATGAGATGGTGTAAGACACTATCACTTGATGCATAAAGAGATGAAGCTTGAATTGGAGTGTTAGTTGGTGCCGTGTTGCCATAGTCTGAAACTTGGATTTAAATATGTATGCGCTAGAGTGGACACCCAACGAAGATGCTCTTGAGGAACAACACTGAACATTAGACAGAGATACTATGAGGAACTTCTTTAAACAACGGGCAAAGATACTCTGAAGAACATCACTGAACTTTCAACAGAGATACTCTGATAAACATCACTAAACTTTAAACAGAAATACTCCGAGGAACATCACTGAACTTTCAACAAAGATACTCTGATGAACATCAGTGAACTTTCAACAGAAATACTCTGAGGAACATCACTGAACTTTCAACAGACATACTCTTAAAAACATCACTGAACACTGGACAAAGATACTCTGATGAACATCACTGAATTTTCAACAGAGATACTCCGATGAACATCATTGAAAATTGGAACGAGACTATCTGGGGAACATATCACTGGATGCTGGTGAGACAAGAATTCAACTCTTTACATACACAAAAAAGGATCTACATGAATATGTTTTGTCCCATTTTGAAAGCCTCGCTTTTTAAAGCCGAAAAATATTAGAATTTCTTTTACTTGTGATGCTTAGCAGTAGTGCTAGGCAAACTCTTGACGTAAAAATGATGTCAATAACTTCGTCTGCTTAAATATTTTAAAACGAGGCTGTGTAAATAAAGCTTTCCATAAAACAAAAGTATTTGCAGCAGACGTGTGAAATTTCCGGACCCGAAAAAAATAGTTTTTTAAGAGTAATAAATATTTTTAAATCTCATAGAAATAATAGAAGCTTTTCTCAATATCGATTGTAGATTTCTCTGCACAGCTTCTGTAGAAAGCATTACATTTGCAATCTGTGACTTAGAACAAATAGGCAACTAACTAGATCTAATAAAGGAGATTTGAAACAAAGATCAACTGTTACACACTGTGATAATGTTAAATTCTTTTGCATTATAATTTACCTACAAGCAGCGCAAACAATAGCTTTGAGCTCCCAAGAAATACACAATACTGACATAATATCTAGACATATACTGGGTCCCCATATCTCAAATAGCTTAGGAAGTTTTGAAGTCTAGTTAAGGCACTGTAAATAATTCACTCATGCTCTAGCTATTAACTAATTAAACATTAATTAGAAAAATGTGTAAAGTAAAAACAGTAAAATCCTTCAAGTAAATGCAATGAAAGAAAAATAATATGTTAAGATACATTTATTTTATGAGGTAATCTTGGAATACGCTTCGTTGTAATGACTTAATTCGCTAGAAATTAAGACACACACACATACAATTTACAGTTCTGAAATTTTCGTCCAAATGTTTGAGATACTTTCCCAGAAACTGAACCTTCATGGTTGCACCTCTAAATCTAGTCTTTACACTTGTTTGCACCTCTATCTAGATCTTAGTCTTTACACTTGTTTGCACCTAGATATAGATCTGGCACTACAATGCAAATGTCAGCAGGAACATTGGAATATTTTCTTCTCCGACTGATCCAAAATGGTGGATCTCCTTGCCTGGTCTATGAACAGAGGCCTGATCTGTTGGGGGATAAGGTCAATGGTCAACGAAGGCAGCCGCGAAGCATGAATGATGATTTTGTCCAGCATGGCATGGATGATGTCCACAGCGTTGGACTTCTTGTTCAGGAAGAGTTCGTGGAACTGCATTTCCAGTTGAGTGGCCAGACGCTCCGCTTGCTCGGGTGTCACCTGGGAAAAACATGGAGGTTTTTGTTTTTAACATATAAATCTACAGGGATCTTTTTGTCTTAACATATAAATCTACAGGGACGTTTTTTGTTCTAGCATATAAATCTACATAGATATATTTTTTTTAATATATAAATCTACATTGATGTTTTTGTCTTAACACATAAATCTACAGGGATGTTTTTGTTTTAAACATATAAATCTACAGAGATGTTTTTGTTTTAACATATAAATCTACAGGAATGTTTTTAACATATAAATCTACATGGATGTTTTTGTTTTAACAATAAATCTACAGGGATGTTATTTCTTCGCTGGGAATGTTCGTTACATTTGCATACACAGGGAATGTTATTTATGTTTACATTTACAAACAGGGGATGTTCTTTTATTATGGTCACATACATAGGGATCTTCTTTCTTTACATTTGTATACACGGAGATCTTCTTCCTTCATATCTACTAACACGGGGATATTCTTTCGTTACTTTTCAATGCGCAGAGACCGCTGCAAAACTGGTAATTAATATATCGAATCTCGCTATGAAAAGTATTTGAACATGATAACAAATGAGTTTTTTTTCTAATGAAAAGACCATAAACCTCCGGTAAAGTAATTAGTGAGATTATTATAAGGGATGAATGGAGTTTAGGCTTAAGAATCTCAAAGAATTACTATTTCAAACGCATAAAAAAACACACCACAACAAAGATTCTAGATCTTTGTGTTTCTCGTTTGTCCGTTTGTATTTTCGAGGCCCGAGCTGTAACAAGTTGTAATAAACTGTAACAAACTGTAACAAGCTGTGATAACTGTAACAAGCTGTAACAAACATCAGTGCATCTAAGGAAGTGTAAAAATGGCTTCCTGAATAAATAAGGCACAACTAATGGCAGAGGCATTGTGAGCAAAACGTGCGCCCGGGGCAAGGTACTTTATTGGCGCTCCCGCCCCCATTTTTCACAGGCACGACATGGCCTAAATTGTGCCGATGTGCCCAAAATCAAAACCAAACCCAATTTTCATGAGCATCACATAGAAATATAGACTTTTAAATAAAAAAAAGTATTAATAATAATATTGTTGTAGCTCCAGTGGCGGACTGATAGGGTTAATGTGTGTGTGACCTACTGACACACGAGACAAAGGCGAATCACACTAGTCAACGGCTGTTGAACAAGGGACATTACTGCTACTACACGCAAATATGACCCGTGTTACGGTCATGTGATCGAAGGCCTTTACGGACGAGAGACAATGTGTAAGAAAGGGACAGTTGAGTCTAGGACAGCAGGGCAGTAAGGACGGTGCGGTACCATGCGAGCCTCGCGAATGTAGCTGTACGAGCTAGAGAGACTTGTAGTGTTTATTAGGCAGTTCTTTTGTACAAGAAAGAATTTGAAGTTAGTGTAGCCAATTGTGTTGTATTGGCTGTTGATGTATTTGTCATTAAACCGCTACATTGTTATTTGAAACTCTTGTTGTCAAGTTCTTGCTTTAGATGTGCTGTGTTGTTTAGCAGCTGGCAAGAGATGGCACTGAATAGATCCACATGGAGAGAGAGAGAGCATAAAGGAAGGGTCACGGATTGCAGATTTCATACACAACAGAAGCAGAAAGAAGGGTGAAAATGCAACGACGCCTGGTGATTATATATGCCCAACCTGCGATCGCAGCTGTGTATCAAGGATTGGCTTCTTTAGTCACACAAGAAGTTGCAAAGGGAAAAGATCGTCTCTCGAGACGTAAAATGCCACAGACAGAAGGCCTGGTAGAGAAAATCGTAACAATATAATTTTAAAAAAAACTTAGAATGTATTACCTACCTAACTAAAATATTTACAAAAAATGTAATTTTTTAGGCACCTCTCTACGAGTGACCCCCCACCCCGACGATGGCGCCCGGGGCATTTTGCCCCCCTTTCCGACCCCTTACTACGCCTCTGACTGATGGGAGTTAAACTCCCGGGCCATTTAAGTTTTCTTGTTCCTACTCACCTCTTTGGACTGTGATTGTGTGTTGACCCCAACTAGAAATGTCGACATCGGGTGTTTGTTGGTGTAGGTCTCCAGGTCTGTGTGCCTTGGGATTTAAAAACAAGTAACAAGTTGTTTTATTTAAGACAACTCCTCCTTTACGCAGCTGAAGCCATTTTGTAAGAGAGAATACTTTGCTCTTAATTTGGTAACATTAAAGAGCAGTAGTAAAGATTAGATTCTAGGTTGGTGATGGGCATATAGATTCAGAACTAGTAGATCGTGAGCAGAATGTTCCTGAAGGTCTATTTATTTATTTAACTCTTTAATGAATACACATGGGAATTCCCGCTGACGTACGTGTGTTCAAGGTAGAGATAGTCTAGACCAGTGTTTCCCAACCTTTTTCATTAACGGAACACTTCGCACATTCTGAGTATTTAGCGGTACACTTTGCTAACATTGATTCACGTGATAGTTTATTATTTGTTATAGCTTTTATATAGCGCTACTTTCATGCTGAATTTCACTTAGCCTCTCAACCACGCTTCCCACTTGATTAACTAGTTTACTAGTTAAATTATTCAAGTAGTTCGTGGAACACTTATTCAGTTTTCCGTTTGTTGCCAAAGATGTCCCTTTGCTTTCCAAACGATGTACAAAAACTTGGATTACTTGGAAAACGTTCGAGCCATTTTCGATACCCGTGTCCACTCTTCTTTTTTAAATAAAAACACAGGCACTTTTTAAGTCATTATAATGTAGGGAGGAAAGGGGGGGGGGCTGCAAATCGAAATGTGATTTTCAACTACTACCCTTTGGACAAATGTTTATCAATAGTAGGACTGATGTCAATGTATAACTTTATAAACAAATAGACATGCGCCCTTCGTCTTTTCTTTTTTATAGTTATTTCATCACGTGGTTTTTCCCCATTGAATTCCACCTTTACTATAAGTTTACATAAGGGCCTCCGTTGCTTCGTGGAACAGTTATGATTTTTGGGCCCTAAGGCTCGTTGAAGATGGTCCAAGTGAGACAATACGCGTACGCTGCAGTTTCCTCGTCTCTACATTTGTTCTTAGCCTTATCAGCCAAAACTAAAAAGTGGTTGAATCTTTGATGTATAAATAAACAAATGAATCAACTCATTGGGAAATGCATTGGCATTACTGAAAACAAATACTTGTATTCAGGGGGGCGGAGCTTGATGTTATTTCTGTCACGTCATTAAGGAAGTACGATGCATATTTTATACAGTGCTTATTCGAGATCCATTGGCAAATGCAGATAATTAAATCCCTTGTTTCAGAAGCCAAGGGTTGGCGTTCTTTGAGTCATTGTGTCATGTAGTTAGCGCATCGGCTAAATGTCATTACATTTTCAGACTTAAAAATGTCAAATTGCATTGCTATGATTGTTGGTCACTCATGTAAAATAGTAGAACATGACTTTTTTAAAGATTGATTAATACTGCATTGAGTGTGGGTGTTGGTAAGATCTATATTTATATTAAGACTGTGGTTTAAAGGCCTTGCCCTGGTGGTGCCTAGATCTATATTTGGACCCTGGCACGCAGAAGATGTTGAACCTCAGATGGTTAACACACAATAAAGTGCATGTGTCCGCAGCTTTACAATTCGCTACATTGGGTTCAGTTCTTGTCAGAGGCGACGTCGTAGGAAGGGTTGTAAGAACCAGTCTGGATTTACCTATAGGCAACATAAGCAAAGTTCAGGTAAATGGGGGCGCCCCAAACAGTGGCGTAACTAGGGTGGGGGGAGGAGGGGGGAGAATTTGAAAATCCCCCCGGGCCCCCACTTGAGAGGGGCCCCCAAATGAGTTTTTTTTACATTAAAAATTAAATGCTATGGAAAATGCAGGGGCTCCTAAAGAGGTCAAGCCCCCCGGGCCCCCAAATGATGGAAAATTCCTAGCTACGCCCCTGGCCCCAAATATTGTTTTGAAGATGAAGCAAAGAAATAAACTGCTCTGCTCAATATCTCAAATCAAATTTTTATCATTAATGTGATGTTATAATTGTGTAACATTGGCATGCCTTTTATCAGTGTTCCGAATACCCAGTAGCCCGTATATCCCAATGGGGAATGATTGTCCTAATCCGACATCACTTGTTGTCAGTGGCGTAGCTGGGAATTTGCCATCATTTGGGGGCCCGGGGTTGACGTCTTGGAGGGGGGGGGGGGCGCTGCATTTTGCGTAATATTTAATATAAAATAAAAATTCGAACACTCAAGTGACCCCCCCCCCCAAAATCCTAGCTACGCCACTGCTGGCTGTTTACCTACATGTTAATGTGTGCTCCGCATCCACCTACCAGGTATACACGTGCCTAAAGGAATCAATCTTCTCTGCGTCAAACATCAAGAGGCAGCCCTGAGTCCCGCGGTAGAAAGACGCTGTGATGCTTCGAAATCTTTCTTGTCCTTTTTTTTTTTGGAGTAAAACAAAAACATGTTTGGTCAACAAGTACATCAACAGCAATAACAAAGACAAACAAAAACAATAACAACAACTAGCACATTTATATTAAAAAAAAACATTAACAAATAAACAACACCAAAAATATACAACTAAAATATTCACAATAGTTTAATCTCAGAATGAATGGATTTATATGTCCTGTGCCAGGGGTGGGCAAATTACGACACGCCCGCGGACACCTAGAGTAATGAGGGGTGCCCACACATTACACAAATATAAATATGCAAATTTATTAAAAATAAATACGGATAAATAACTATAGACATTATTGAAACTTGTGATTCTTATCAATTACAATGAAGAAGCTAAAGAAACATTGTCTCTAAACGTCATTCTAAAAAGTTAAAAGTAAACTAAGATTGCCTGGTCGTGCGGTTTGCGCGCTGGACTGTTGTTTGGATTTATCGATGGTCCCGGGTTCAAACCCTGCCCGCTCCCATCCCCCGTCGTCCTGCGGGAGGTTTGGACTAGGAAGTAAACTATCTTCAACTCTGAAGGAACATCCGAAATATGTAAAACATTTTACATTTTTTTAGATTATTTTAAATGGCAATAATTTTAAAAAATTCAAAGACAAGCTCAGGCCAGTATTCATTTACTGCTATGAAGAACTGTGTCGAAAGACTTGGGTTCGCTTGTAAAAGATTGCAAGGGTAACAACTGATAATTCCCGTGCTTTGAGAAAAACAGGCTTTGTAATAAAATAAAAAACAATTTCGCTTACATTACCTCATAACGAAAAGTTTACACACAGCTGCATTCACTATCAAATACGAACGTGTACTGAAATTACAAAGGTTTATTTATTTATTTTTTTTTGGCGTAGGGCAGGCCTTAGGCATAGACAAACTATGCAGCTGCCTAAGGCCTATAAGAGTTTGGGACCTTCTATAGCAGCTCTATTTTCACCAAATTGGAGACGAAATAGGGAAACTTTTCACTTTATTGTTGAAGTACACCAGGTTTTTAATAAATTACATACTTTTAGTTTTTTCGCTGTTAATTTTTATTTTTCTATTTTATTTAGGGCTACCAAATTCACTTTGCCTAGGGCCTCCAATTATCTAAGGCCGGCCCTGACTGGCAGTTCCGAAAGTAATTAAAGATTTGGAAACAAAACATTCCGATATTCGATAACAGTAGTATCCGCTGGCATAGCATTAGAAGAACATGGAATCTCAAGTAAGAAATTGAAAATTATTAGGTTCTATGAAGGATATTGACTGGGACAATTATTGTTATTTATATTTCTAATGAAGAGTTGAAGACGAACTTCATGTTTTTCATCGGAAGCACTGCAATGGGTTGTTTGTACATATAATGTATGTGTATCTTAAATCTGTTCAAACAAAGCTATTCCATTTCTTGAGGCCAGTAAGTGAAAACAGATTTTATTTGGATTCCTTGATTGTGGAATTTAAAATTTAAGACGTCAAGAGCTTGGAACCAGTTTATAATCCCCTCAGCTCACTATTTAGTGCAGAAGCTGATTCAGCTCCAGAGGACATACCTCCAAGCAAATTATGACCTGAAAGAGAAGTTTCAGTCAGTTCTTCCTCGGGAGTTTCATTGGTACCAAGAGCTGTATGTCCACATTGAAAGAAACTTTGCTGCTAAACTTTCACATTATTGGGAACCACAATGATCCGTGAACAAGCTTTTTTTTAAATTTCTGTTTGAAAAGTATCAAGTGTTAGAATAGGTCGATGCTGATTGACTGTAATTGACAGCAATCACAAGAAAAACAACAACTAGTAAGCTACTTCCATGGTACCGGAACATCATGCACGAGAGTAAACAGTTATATACTTCATATTAAGTACTACTCTACATCAGTGGCGTCACTAGGGTGGGTGTCACCCGGTGCGGTCATCTCAGGGTGTAACCTCCCCCCTTTTTAAAAAAATCCTTTTTTTCTTTTGTTTGTTGCGCTGTAATACATGTCGTTTATAATTACATACGTTATTTGATTGTTCAACAAAACAACTATAACATGAGTGTCTATTAAATTTTGAAATTCAGTTGTTTATTACAATTTATCTACAGTTCACTAGGTTTGGGTAGTCATGTGAAACTCTGCACTCATCCTTAATCTTTTAAATCGAAGACATTACCATTAATCTATAGTTCGATTTTTCAAAATGCAAACATAAGTAAATTACACAGTTATTGTTTTTTTCTGGATTTCAAACTTGAAAACTTCATCAGTTAACGATCTCATTTTTAATAAAATTCCCCTTTGTGAAACTGTCGTTTGTTCCTTTGTCTCAAAATGTTTTCACATGAGACGCCATAGATAAGCAGATGGTAAGAAACGGTTGAAGTGTTTGTAAAATGATTTAGAGATATTTTTTTAGGTCTTAGAGGTACATGAATCCTGCACTGTCAACTTTTATTTTCTTCAAGAATAACTTTTGTTGCCTTTAGACCGTTCTCAGACGTGGTATTTCTGTTTGAATGTCGCCTTTTTGAAAAATCATTATATACGCCGGATTACGCCACTATTTTGAAACTGACATCTACAATTATTTGTTGGTTGTTGAACTAAAGAATTTTTTGATTGGATTGCTCCAAATTTATCTGCTACATCAATAATTGCTTCCAGTAGGAGTTGAATGCACATAAGAATGAACCTCTTTTTCTCTTCTAAATAGTGAGACCGGCATCTTGTGGTCGCTCGACTGACATTTTCTTCTTGTTTTATTCTGAACCACAGTGCTTTTTTTTAGAAGACCTTTTTTTTCATAACACTTCATGCTAACTTGTTATGCTTTTGTTAAAGAAAAGGTTTAATTAGTTACAACGTAGTTTAAAGATAGGCCTACTCTTGTGTATCTTTGGCCTACTTGTGCATCTCCTCTCCCCCCCCCCCCCCCCCCCAGAAAAAAAAAGTAAAGATAGGTAAAATAAAAGATCTTAAGCTGCGCTTCTAGTGGCAATATATTCAGAACGAAAAAGTATTTCAATCGTATCAAAAAATGCTAAGAAAAAAGCTAATTTCTGAAAAAGAATGTTGACTCCATAGGTTGAGTGAATGTTATACATGTGGTGGGTTTGGCACAGAACAAACTAAATGACATGACGAAGGCAACTCGTAGGACGATTCCAAACTGTTTATTATACATTAAAGAACTGCCAAAGGCAAACATAAAACATTACAAATGAACATAAACTAAACATTATTAATAGGCCTAAATACTAGATCTAACGAAAAACAAAAAGAACATCTGATAGTGTGAACCAATCATCTCTTTTACAAACACAAGAGAGATATGGAACACCAACAAACAGTTTACAAATAAATGACAACGTAGTTCTCTAACAATAAATCAACTAGTTGTTCTACATAACACTAACATATATACATTGTTTGAAGAGTTTCGCTCTTTCCTTTCCTTACAAAAAACTATAAATAAATATAACAAATCTATACACTCACAAATATACTGTTTCTTAAAAGCCAGTATCTAAACACTTGATGTAAAAATACATTTACAAGATGGACAGTTAACATTCTATATAGAATACTACAGGTACGCATTTCAATAAATGAATTCATCTACATGCTGGCCTCTAAAAATAAGAATAGTCCAACATGAACAAAAACCGCGGTAGTGATATTCTAATATGAATCTAATATCTAATCTACAATCTAATATGAATAAGTAAAAAGTGATTACCTGCAGCCATCCATAAACACATGGTGTAGAACCAGGCACAAACAGGGAAATAGAGACGACGTAGGTCCAGTAACGTACGGACACTACAGCGACAAGAGATGCCGGTCGAATGGACAGTGCCCACGTTGGTCTGCCTTGTTATGCGCGGACACAAGGTGCCATCTAGGGGGAAGGGTCACGTGGATATCGGGGTGGCCGGTGTTTTCTGAAAAGGTATCCACTCCACTACAGAGCCCCTAGCTTGAAACGACCCGTCCCGAGGCATTCAGCCTAGTAGGTTTCTGAAAACTGAAACAACTGTTTCTTGTCAGTGTCTTCTGGAACGACAAACATCTTTCCAGTTTGTAACGCGCTGAGTCCATCGGTCATACAGAGTTGTCTGTCTGGTGCTTCCATGATACTAACGTCTTTCTCGACCCATGATGTCTGGGAAGCTGTAGAAAGTGTGGTAGGAAGTAGTGAGCGAAATCGTCTTTGTGGCTGGTTCAACTGCTTGTAGTTTCTTTTTTGTCTATGTGTCTTCCGGACTCTGTCATGTCTGGTCTGGTTAGGCTGAACAGCCTTAAAGTTTCTATTCCTCGATGCGGGGTATGTTTGAATTGAGTGACTTGCATCTGTATTGTACATTGCATCAGCTTGTTACTCACTGATTCGTTGTTCTACTTAGTGGGTTGGCTGTGAAACAATGGGTTCACTATTGCACACAGATTGAACTTCAGCCGTGAGTTGTGGTGATGGCTGACATTGACGCCCTACGTGTCCAGCCTCCCAGCAGTTGGTGCAGACTGGTGATCCATCATCAGTGTATGGGAAGAATCCTTTCTTCGTCCTTGGCCACACAAGACCCGGCGGTGCTGTTGGCCGATTTCTGTTTTGGTTGCTATGTTCGTGTGTCTTTGTGTTGGTCTGCGTTGACTATGTGGTTGACTAGAAAGTGGGTTAGTTGAACTTGGCAGACTGTTATAACCAGACCCCTGGTGTTGTTGACTAGAGAGTGAGTTAGCGTTAGTTGAACTTAGCAGAATGTTATAGCCTGACCCCTTTATCTCTTCAAGTTGCTTCTCTAGCTTGGCCAATTTCGCTAAGAGAACCTCAGACCACTGCTCTTGGGCTCGAGCTACATCTTTGTTCTGGTTCTCCAACTTGAATGCATAGTTTCGTAGACTTTGAAAACTTATCTGGGGATGTTGCGCTATGAACCTAAACAGCTTGTCACGTACACAGTATCTATATTTAGCTCGTTAGCAACCTCGGGTAATTTCTCACGTGGAGATATGTTAATTAGTGTAATTTGGGCTGCATTTATAGGTTGCAATGAGCTACGTGGGACACGTGACATCGCTTGAGCCCGGGAAGGTTCTGGTTTATTAGTCAGTCATTGTATGGAACTTGGAAGTGAAACATCTACTAAAGCTTTGTATTAGAACTTAATTATATTATCGTGTAGATCTATCATTTTATTCAAGTACGTTTAACCATTGTAATTATTTGTGAATAGCTTTTTCAAGTTCTGAATTAAAGTAATTGTTTTAGACGAAGAGAAGTTTCTTCATTGAATACAGTAATATACTTAGATCGACTTAGCGATAGACAACTTCTAGATGATCAACTGGCAACATTTTGAATGATTGTATTATCAACTAGATCTAGCTACTTCTATACGATCATCTTATTAAAAGAAGATTTCAAGATCCTCGGCAATCACGATCATTGTTAGTGTGATGTAGACTAAGATAATCTTCAACGTGACATCTATCATTGCATCTTCATAGATCTTGACATCTGACATCCACTAATTAATGATTGTGATATCTGGTACCTCCGACCTTCGATAAAGATCATCAGAAGATCATCAAAAGATAAAAAAAAAAAATTTTTTTTTCAAGATCTAAGGACAAATTTTCAAAACTTCGTCAATTACAAAACTTCGATTTTCTTCAACTTGAGAATAGTTCTACTGTGTTCAAAGGTCAGTTTGGTTATCGATATTTTATCTTATCATAAATATAGATCTACGATCGAGTTTTCACTATAACTCTCGAGATCTAATATTATTATTTTGTATTGGCATTGGCAATAAGACCAATATCATTTAACTGGCACGATACATAAGCCCAGTAATATTTAGCTGGCATAACATAAGCCCATTATTATTTAACTGACACAGTAGATAAGCCCAGTATCATTTAACTGGCATTAGTATTATAGATAAGCCCAGTAGCAATTACCTGGCACTATAATCTATCAAGTAGACATTTCTACTATTTGATATCAAGTCAATCGTACAAAACGACGACTTTAATACTACAAGTTCTACTAGATCTACAATCTCAAGAGAGAAAGTTCATAGCCTTGCACGGCTCAGCAATATTTCATTAACCTGATACGGTTGAATAAATCTACACTTCCTACAACGACTCCAGTAGTAGACATAATCCTACTGTTCAAGATTATTAGCCAGTGACGGCATAACTAACATTATTACATTCAAAAAGTACTATATTAATATATTCAAGTTCATATATTATAAAACACAAGAACTATACAATGGATTCAAAGCCTAGAGATAGAACACAAAGAATGTCAGAATATCATGACAAAGGTAAAATATTGAAATTACTGCCACATGAATTAATGGCCTGGGCAAAAGAGCAAACAGATAGAGACGAAGAAAAAGAAGCAAAGCTACGTCAAGAAGATAAAGAAATTGAAGAAAAACGAAGACAAGAAGAAGAAAGACAAAGACGAGAAGCTGAAAGACAAAGACGAGAAGCTGAAAGACAAAGACGAGAAGCTGAAAGACAAAGACGAGAAGCTGAAAGACAAAGACGAGAAGCTGAAAAACGAAGACAAGAAGCAGAAAGACAAAGACGAGAAGCAGAAAGACAAAGACGAGAAGCTGAAAGACAAAGAGAACATGAAAGAGCACAAATGGAATTTGAAAAATTGAAAATACAACATGAAGAAAATAAACTAAAGTCTGATCCAAAATCAACAGAAGCCAACACTAATCAAGCAAGTTCCAATGTCTTTGATCGATATAAACTCATGTCAAAGATTCATTCATACAATGAGTCTACAGACAACATGGACTCATACCTTACTAGATTCGAGGAATTAGCAACAACGTCTGGTTTACCAGAAGACCAGTGGTCAAGTTCCCTCCTTAGTTTACTGACAGGAAAAGCAGTTGACATTTGTTCGCAGTTGTCGGTCAACGAGCGCAGTGATTACCATATATATCAAGGAAGCCTTATTACGCCAGTACGGTGCAACGTCAGACAGCTATAGAAAGAAATTCTATAGCTCAAGACCAAAACAAGATGATGATCCTCAAATTTTCGTTGCCAACATGACCATGTGGTTCGACAGGTGGATATCTCTTGCTAAAGTGGAAAACACTTATCAAGCTATCAGACAACATATCATCATTGACAATATCACGCATGCTCATTCAGAAGACATCCAATCTTATATAATTGAAAGAAGTCCTTCTGATATTCCAACGTTAACCAAAATCATCAGACAATATAAAGCTGCTTATCCAAACAAGCCAGTCAAACCAGCAACAGATGAAAACTTTGTCTGTTTTTCAGAAGACAAACGAAATTCACAGTATACAAAATATGACAAAATAATTTGCAATAGATGCAACAACATAGGATATTTTGCTTCTCAATGCCGCACCAGGATTATTGAATGTTCATATTGTCATATGAAAGGTCATCAAGCCCATGAATGCAGAAGAAAGCAGTTCAGCACCAGCAATCCACACCATGGCAAACAAGCTACAAGAAATCAAAAATATACTGAAAGACCTCGTTACAGAAGCCACTCTCAAGACTCTAGACCACGACATGTATATAAGAAGAACTTTTCTAACAGAAATGATAGAGATGAACATTCAACCATGACTGTCATAGCGAAAACAAAGGGTCTTAAATTCTATCCAGGTTGGGTAGGAAATCAAAAAGTACAGGTGCTACGTGACACCGGAAGCACATCTATATTAATCAAGAAACGTTTTGTCAAGTCAAACCAACTAACAGGCAAATCAGTTCAAGCCACAGCATTCAATGGCACTGTCAGCAGTCTACAAGAAGCCATAATACACATTAAGACGCCATTCTTTAGCGGTCCAACCGAAGCCTTAGTTGTCCTCGACTTACCAGTTGACTTAATCATCGGCAACATTGAAGGAGTCAGAGACTGCACACCACAAGAACTTTTAGAGTGGGCAAACAACATTGAACGAAATCAAGATTGTTATGCAGTAGTAACCAGATCAATGACCAAACCAAAAGAACAATTTTCATCCGAACGAGCAAGCCAAAATGAATCAATACCTAAGACTCAAGTACAGACCATTCAAAACGAAACAGTTACAGTGATCAGATCATTACCTGAAAATGACGATGTAATGCCACAATTCCAACATGATGAATTCAAATATGAACAGAAGATCGATTCATCATTGCAAAGACTTTATAAGAAGGCGCAAGCAAACAAACAATCAAAATTCACAGATGAACCATATTTTCAGAATGGCATTCTTATGAAGAACAGTCACAATAAGAACGAAACAATACAACAAGTACTTGTACCTCAAAGATACAGAAGAGAAATATTAGCAACAGGACATAATCTTCCACATGCAGGTCATATGGGTGTAACCAGAACGAAGAAAAGAATCCTTCAAGAATTCTATTGGCCTAGCATGACCAAAGATGTCAAGAAATACATTAATAATTGTTCACATTGTCAACATGATTATCGTGAGAAGAAACAAACTCAAAAGAAAAGCAACATAACTAAAACAAAGAATGAGCAAGACTACAAAGTCAAAACCGACAACAATGAATCTATACATCGTGACTCAAGTAAATCTACAGGGACATCACTGCCTACTATATGTCCATCCCTACCTGTTACTACATGTCCACCCCTACCCACTACATGTCCATCCCTACCTGACAATACAAGCACACCTCTACCCAGTACTTGCCCATCCCTAACACTGATGATAACTTCATACATCAAGACTTGAACAAGACTGCATCTGCATCATTATCTACCAATACTATGGTATGCATTGACAATTCCTGCTACAGTCAAGACAAGTCTCATGAACCAGAACCAGAAGCAGATAACAAAGAAACTTTTATTCAATCAACTTTGGCTATACCCGACATAAGAAAAACTATTCAATCTGACTCTACCACTCATACAAGTATTCCTCATTTGAAAGTCAACTAAAGAAGCCATTACAACCAAGAACATTGAAAGTCAAAGAATACTACATGAACACATGAACACATGAAATCAAGACAGTTTTCTCAAGGAGATAAAGTCAATTTACTGTTACCAGATTTGAGTAACAAGCTGTTCTACAAATGGCAAGGTCCTTTTCACATCACCAGAAAGATTTCCAACCTGCTTTATGAAAGTTTACCAAGTATTTCATGTTCATATGTTTGAACATTACCATGAAATAGATGATGAAGACATCAAAGCAGAAGCTGAACATTTTACAAGTTTAGCAACTATTCCTGAAGAAGAAGAAGAAACGTCATCAACACCCATTCCTGAGATAGATGTTTCATTACCAGCATCAAAACTAATTGACACTCCCAAGGTCATCACTCTGGATGACATAGCACTACATAAAGTGAAGAACATTGCAGTGTTTACAGACCATGCAGATTTCTTTACCAGTGTTTCTGAAACATTTCCAGTACTGCAATTTGAAAGAAACTCAGAAAGCAACAACATTGACAACACCAAGTTTCATCCTCCATCCACTCAAAGAGCAACTTTTCTTCAGAAAGGAACAAATGAACTTCTTCAACATAACTTTATGGATCGATTGAAATCAGACCTGTTCAGTCATTGCTCTATTGAACATTCTAACGCAAAGCATTCTGCTACCATTGTTCTACAGCGTCAACGTTCATCAACCAGAAAATTGAGTTTTGGTTTCGGACAGTTCTTATTTTCACCAAACTCAAACGCGGTTCAATCAGACATTATCTGTGTGATCAATATGACATGGAGACAACAGCTTCATAAACTGAAAGACCTCTTCTTCAAGTTTAGAAAACGGACATGCACAACCATGACGGCAACTCAGAAGGGTTCCGAACTTCACACTTACATTCTACATATGTACTATAGCATATTTAGTGTCACTTGATCCATTATCATTCATACTCGTCAAGGAAGAACGATATTCAGTTGTACTTAATCAATTAATTAATCTGTCCACTCATTTTTTCCACAGGTGCACCAAGCAACCCATTGAGAAAGGTCACCCATCCAAGATATATTTTATCAATTACTTTATTTATTATGTTTCAGCATCTTTGCATATGACATGCATTAGTCATCTTAATTTTTATATCATGTGTATTTTATTTCAGGTATAATATTATTGCATATATCCTATAATAATAGTACAGATACATGACATATAATTGAAAATTTTCATAGCTTCACACATATTGAGATTTGTATTACATTTAGTGTCATTATTTAGTAGATTGTCATGTACTATCTGACATCCACTAATTAATGATTGTGATACAGCTCTCTGCGAAGTTCTGGATCTCTCACTCCATAGGCATATTGGTCCCTCAATCTTTCCTCCTTGAAGCAATCTATTCCTTCTCTTTTTTCTTGTCTTATGGCCGTTGTGAACTCTTTAAATAGTCGGTGAGAAAATTCAAGCAGTGACTCACTTCTTCTCTGCTGCGACAACAGAAATGCAATCTCTGCCTCTCGCATCGGTATGATTACTTCAAAAGCAGATGTAAGTGCATCAAGCAGAGCATCTGGATCACTTCTGATATGAGGTGGCTGAAGATCTACCTCTACTCTAGCTGGACCACTTATGTTCGCAATGATGGTTGCTGTTATCTCTTGAGGCGAGAGGTAAGGCCGAAGTTCCCATAGATCTCTTATTTCTCTGACGAAATCTTCAATTGAAACCTCAACATTTCTGCCATCCCCGCTGAACTGTCTCATTTTTCTAGTAGGTTCTATGATGTAGTGAGGGCGCTGACAGGCCAGCTTCAATGCCTCAAGTTCAGCTTGTAGTCGAGTCAACATCCCCTTAGAGACACGTTCCATTCCCACCGGCTCTCCTCCACTGCACGTGGGACCCACGTCTCTCCCCTTCACTGAACTAGGTTCCACCATATTTCTCTCCATCTGGCTGCAGGTCTTAAGAAACTCTAACAATAATAGTAACCTAATAACTAAATCTATCTCAACTGAAACAATTTTCAAGCTAAGTAAAATTCCAATTAAGAAAATATAAGCAAATTATATTAAAATATACGAAACTAAATCTAACTACCCTGAAACAAAAAGAAGAAAACAAAAAATAGAAAATATTTGAAAGTACAGAAACGGGAAAAAAAACTAACTGTTACTTGTGGACATCTACGTCTGGTTGTTACTTTCTTAGTTTCGGTTGTCAGGAAGCAGATTCTGAGACGTCTTCTGATCCCACAGTGTAGTCTCTCTTCCTGACCCCACTCGTGCTACCAAGTTTCTGTGGTGGGTTTGGCACAGAACAAACTAAATGACATGACGAAGGCAACTCGTAGGACGATTCCAAACTGTTTATTATACATTAAAGACCTGCCAAAGGCAAACATAAAACATAACTACAAATGAACATAAACTAAACATAATTAATAGGCCTAAATACTAGATCTAACGAAAAACAAAAAGAACATCTTATAGTGTGAACCAATCATCTCTTTAACAAACACAATAGAGATATGGAACACCAACAAACAGTATACAAATAAATGACAACGTAGTTCTCTAACAATAAATCCACTAGTTGTTCTACATAACACTAACATATATACATTGTTTGAAGAGTTTCGCTCTTTCCTTTCCTTACAAAAAACTATAAATAAATATAACAAATCTATACACTCACAAATATACTGTTTCTTAAAAGCCAGTATCTAAACACTTGATGTAAAAATACATTTACAAGATGGACAGTTAACATTCTATATAGAATACTACAGGTACGCATTTCAATAAATGAATTCATCTACATGCTGGCCTCTAAAAATAAGAATAGTCCAACATGAACAAAAACCGTGGTAGTGATATTCTAATATGAATCTAATATCTAATCTACAATCTAATATGAATAAGTAAAAAGTGATTACCTGCAGCCATCCATAAACACATGGTGTAGAACCAGGCACAAACAGGGAAATAGAGACGACGTAGGTCCAGTAACGTACGGACACTACAGCGACAAGAGATGCCGGTCGAATGGACAGTGCCCACGTTGGTCTGCCTTGTTATGCGCGGACACAAGGTGCCATCTAGGGGGAAGGGTCACGTGGATATCGGGGTGGCTGGTGTTTTCTGAAAAGGTATCCACTCCACTACATACACATCTATTAAATAGCTTTTCTGTTGGTATATGTAGCCGGATGTTGTCCAATGTCCCACTCCACTACATACACATCTATTAAATAGCTATTCTGTTGGTATCTGTAGCCGGATGTTGTCAAATGTCCCACTCCACTACATACACATCTATTAAATAGCTATTCTGTTGGTATCTGTAGCCGGATGTTGTCCAATTTCCCACTCCAGATGAATCCTTCATACGTCTTTGAATATTCTAATGTCGGACTTTATTTCAACGACACAAGAAATTTAGTCACACATTTCTACTTCATTTCAAGACAATTAGTTAAAAATATTCGACAACAAAATAATACAGTTTTTTTATATATTAATTGACTAAATTGCCCACCCATTATGAAGCATCAACACCATTCTTGGGAAGCGTGGTCGAGAGGCTAAGTGCGCTTGAACTTGGCTTGTCTCGGCTACCTAGAAGGGGGCTCGAGGTTCGACACCCGACTCGGGCAGAGTTGTGTTTACTGAGCGTAAAGGCAGCACGGAAAACCAACTCCTAGATACCCCCTCCCCCCACCAATCCACAAATGAGATTGGACCAAAGCGCTCTGAACATGCTATAAGCATGAAAGTAGCGCTATATAAAAGCTATAATAAAAAAATTCTTGGCACTAGCCAAGAAGAAAATTCCTCTACAATATTCAAGTATATTATTCGACTGACACATTGTAACAATTCCTTCATCTACAGAAAAATGAAATAACATCACAATCTTCAGAAATCATAATGGCCACTTATTTACTTTCCAATTCTACAAAATTTACATTAATTACATGTAAGATTTCAATATTTATGCCTGAAGAATGTCTTCATTTGTCATTTGTTAAACAGTGACTATTGGTAGGCATCCTCATATTACGGTGCTAGCTACAAATTGAATAGATTCGATTAAAACATTTATAGGAATAAAAGCAGTGTTCAAAAACATACATGCAGGTGGTATACAATGGGAAGTAAAATTTCACGTTTTCCTTGTGACATTAAATATGAATTTCATTGAAAATTGAAATATATTTGGTCGAAATGAAAAAAAAAAAATATATAGATATATTCGTTAACTGTGAATAACATGTTCCTATATTTAGCCACTGTCGTTTTTTTTTTAAATTGTCAGATAATCACAAATCATTTTTTTACCTGGGTGTCACCCCCCTATTGGTGTCACCCGGTGCGGACCGCACCCCCTAGTGACGCCACTGCTCTACATTAGTGGTAGTGATGTAAATAGACAATAGCAAGAGGAAACTGTTCGCAAAATTAGTTCAAGAAATTGCTAATTCCACAATTTGGAGTACAATATATATATATTGCGCTCCATCATGGACATACGGTGGCAGGACCGCACTACAAACAGCGATGTCCTTGCGAACGCCGTGTGGACAGTATAGAGGGACTTCTTATGGTCCGCAGCTACGCTGGGCAGTGCACGTATCCCGTATGGGAGACGAACGTATGCCAAAGGCAGTCTTTTTTTGGTGAGCTAAAAGGTGGTCGACGTAACAGAGGCGCCCCAAGGAAACGCGTCAAAGACCAGATTAGGCGTCAACTTTCCTTGGCTGACATAGAAGAGAGCACCTGGCTGCATGCGGCGTCGGAACGAGACAGCTGGAGGTCACTCGCAAAGGCCGCAGGATACACATGGGAGACCAAACGAAAATCTGCCGCCGAGGACAAACGCAGACGACCAAGAGAAAATCTAAATCGACCACCTGCGGACAATGGTTATGTTTGTCCTGGATGAGGCAAAATATGTAGGTCACAGCTGGGGCTGCGCAGCCACGGGAAATACTGTATTCCTCACTAATCTTCAGGCTCGAAGACAAGCCTTATTATATATATATATATATATATTTATATATATATATATATATATATATTTATATATATATATATATATATATATATATATATATATATGTATATATATTATATAGTTTTTATTTATTTAATTATGCGCCCTCCATTCCCCAAATTTTTCTTAATGCGGCCCTCGGTAAAAAAAAACAACGTTGCCCACCCCTGTCCTACGCGAATCCATTTTTAAACCTAGTCGAGATTTACACTCTAGTCTGTAATTTCCCTTAATAATTCCGTTTCATACTTGGCATTTCGAAAGAATGCCAGCAAATGGAATAAGAAATGTGCCTTTTATCTTTGTCTTTCCGAGTATTTTATTAGATTAAACGTCCCCAAAAGGGGGAGAAGCCCCCATTAGTTTTGTGTGATCGGTCCGTCACGTCACGCACAAACTAACAAAGATATGGAAAATCCGATGTCATGATATTTTGGATCTTGCAAAGTTCTGGTTTTATTTTTTTAATTAATTATTTAAGCAGTTTTTTTTTAATAAACCACATAACTGAAAAATATTAGGGGAGGTAAGTCTTTACAATAGGCCCATGCATAGGTCTAATTTATCATCCGAGTCGGAGTCAATATAGCTACAATTATTCATGAAACTCTTTTGAACTCTAGAATCTAGACCCAGGTCAACTAGCAGATTGCAAGAAGTTCTAAGGTTGGATTAATGTAGAAATATAGAAATATAAAGCTAAACATTAAACTTTAAACGAGTTTTAATCTAAATGTAGAGAATCAAGGCATTGTGTACCGTGTTTCATTAAAAATTACAGAGCAGCAATAAATGATTTAATAAAACCTTGATTGTTAAATTAAAAACACCGATAGCATCATGAGACGTGTGGCTGATTTACAAAATGCACATTACTTCCTTCGTGGGGTCTCAAGTACGAATCTTGATTCAAGTGAGTTATTTTGTTTTAATTTTCATTTTTACAAAGCTTGACTGTCTGGATGGAATCTTGTTCACGTTTTTTTCTCCCATTTCCCATTCTCGAATCAAGTTGAAAATAATCAAAATTATTCATTGTCATTAACAAAACATAAATCAATATAAATAATCAATCAGTTAAACTTTTGTTTTATATAGAAATGTACTAAGCTAAGGGGAGATAAGCCTTGTGTAGAGAATCAGGTCGTTCTCTAAAAAAATTCAACTAACAATAGAGAACTTTGAAATCTTTAATTTTTATAAGTGCATGAGGAGCTCAATGGCTAACACGTCAGCCTTCCATCGCGGAGGATCAAGAATTTGAGTTCTAATTCGGACTCAGCAGCTTTTTTTTTTTTTTAATTTAAAAAAAAAAAAAAAAAAAAAAACTTTTGAAAAGGAAGCACGGAAACCTTCTCCGTCGGTCTTCCCCCCTCCCTCCTTTCTTTTCATTCCACAAATACGATTGGACCATAGTGCAATAGGAATACAATAAGCATAAAAGTTGCGCAAAAACAAAAATTAAAATACTAGAAGTACACACCGGCTACCACGGTTGATTTGTTCCCAGGCTTTATATTTTTATTATGGTCGGAACACCCTCTTCTTTTTTTTTTAATTGTAATAAACGGGCCAAATTGTAAAAAAATCAGCCTAACATTCTTATTTTTGAGTCAGTGAATTAGTCTATCTGTTCCAATAAAATTTAACGGCTGCTGTCTTTTCCATTCTTTGTCTCCTTCTTTCACTCTCTCTTTTGTTCGCTCTCTGGAACATCCAGTTTGTTTTGTTTTTTTTAACCTGCACATCATAATTTCTCCGCATCTAAGTTTGTGTGATAACCTTACGCGTCATGCATTTAGTCATGCATATTAGCCAATGATCTAAATTCTGCCAAGTCACTGGTTTTCCTGGCTGGCTCAGGTAACCCATTCCATGCTCTAATAGCATTAGGGAAGAAAGAGCATGTGTACAAATTTGTCCTAGCGTATAGTATAAGCTTCATAGGGAGAGGTTTATTTCGTTTATAGTAAACTATAGGTAAAATCTGATATCTTTTGCTGACCAATTAAAACCATAGAAAGATTATACTTAATTCTTACATACCCTAAATACCCATCCAACATACTTAAGTAACTAGAAATAACAACCGACCCAGGCTGGGACACAATGCAATAACAAGCAGTGATGCATCTGTCGTTGGGTGGTGACACCTCTGATAATATATTTCTTTAATCCATTAACTGATTTCCCACCCTCTCTGCTATTTTCTTGCTTCCGGTATTCGTGTTCAAGTCCTTCGTGCAATAATGTGGAGTTGGCTGAAGTTTTCTCCCTTGAATGTAGAGATTTTTATGGGCGTTGTAGAATAAAAAGTGGAAGTGGAGCCAACAAAATGTGAAGTGATGGATCAAAAATATTTAGAATGCAGATAAATGTATTCATTTTTTTGTGAAATTGTGAAAGGCTGTAAATGCTTGGTAAATGCCAACTCTCTGTCTCTCTCTCTTTCTCTCTCTTTCTCTCTCTTATCAGCTTTCTTTTCTGCATTAACCAATGTCAGTCACATTTGAGTTGAGAGAGATCAAGAACGATATATGAAGACCAAAATTTAAAATAAAGCTGCGGATTGAACTCATTGCCTTTTGATTTAGAGGCCATTCGCTTCATCACTCGGCCACCACATATAAAGTAATGTTCCCCTTTCAGACCTTGTGATCTAAGGTGCAGATGATATAAAGGCCATCTGTTTCTGTGGTCCACAGTTAACGAGGGTGCCAAGTGGCCAGCACAACTAACGTCAGGTTGCCATTAGAGCTGGGTGGACTCAGGAGCGCCCTAAAGATCCCGAAAATAAAATCCCAGCCTTCATCAGGATTCGAACCCGGAATCAGCCACCATGTATACTACTATATTAGTTTAGCAAAATATTTACATGGTTAACTCACCTCCGGTGTCCACAATCCTTACTAGAACTCTCTTCCCATTTTTCCACATAGCTAGTTCCACGTGACTGTTGGGCCTGTAGTTCAAACACCTGTAACTCATGTCTTTAGCGTCCTGAATTCCCGCCAAATGTGTGAGGAGAGAACTCTTGCCAACACTATGATCTCCCAACAGAATTATCTTTATTGTATAGTCAAATCTAGTGCTTGTACTCATGTTGGTGTTGGGTGTATACCTGCAGCTCTTGTATATTTTTTCGTCTTTGTTTAATGCTTGTAATCTAAAATGATGAGATTAGATTCAATAGTTGTTTGAAAAACTTAACTCTTTAATTCTATAAAAGTTGAAAGGAAATTTTGCAGGAATAATTATCCTGTAGGTGTGCAAATTCCAAGAACTGATGTAGATCTATGCAAAACCCAATTTCCTATCATGTTGACCAGTCGATGCCTTTCTAGAACTTTTTTAAAAGAACATCAATTCTAGCCGTTTCCTGGGTACTCCATACGTGGTTTAGGGCTCCATCTGTAAAATAGAATATCAAAAGTTATATCAAATGTTTAACTCTATGTGAAACAGACAACTTTATTAACTTGAATTTAAGGTACATGACTGGTATAATGGTCCTTACAAAGGGGACTTTTGGATATAACGTAACGACTAAGGAGGGCAGGGGTATAAACATTTGTTACGATTTGTTACATAGGGGAAAGGTGGTCTGATGATTTGTTACGTAAAAAAAAAATTCAATTGAAATAAAACGTTTTCTAAATTTGTTTGTCATTTCAACTCTCGTGTTTATGTTTGTAATGTTATCATTGTATGTTATTTCTACATTATATCTGTTAACAGCGTATTATAAATTAAACTGTTATCATTAACAGGTTCAGTGGTCACTAGACTTTCGCGGAAGGGTTATACCGAATGTTTTAAAAAAATTTAACGGAAACAATACCCCACTTTTTTTCCCTTATCTCCAAGAGTTCTCCGGCGGCCGCCTGACAGTATTGTAGGGAAAAAAAATGAATACATCATTGGCCTCCTTCAGTCGTAGGACGACTATGGTTCATCTCGAGCACTTTTTCATATGGCAGTGAAGCCCTATTTTGGAGAGACACTCCCGTCCACATATATTGTAGGTCAAGGTGGCATTCGCATTGGTGGTAGAGGAGCTGGCCATTTTCCGTGTGGCACGTTTTTCTTCACGAGCTGAGGCCCATGTTCTCTCGCTGTCCATAGCTTTCTTGGTCACCGTCTCCCTCCAACTAGTGCGGTCTAAGGCTATGTCTTCCCAATGGTCGATATCGATTTTCACTGATCTTAAATCCCGCTTTATCACATCCACATACGACATAGAAGAGCCTAAAGAAGACGATTCTTCTCCATCATTTGTATAGATACCATGAGAAAAATGTTATTTGGGAAAATGATAATGAATAAATAAGTCTTTTGTAAATATTCTAGTATATTTGATATTTTGGGGCTTTTGGCGCACAATTTAGGCCATGGCGTGCCCATAATCTCTCAGACAGTTTAGTTATCTAGTTATCTATCTAGTTATCTACGGAAAGAGGGGGTATAGAGTTTTGCTACGATACATTACAATGGGTTTTTAAAAAATTGTTTTGGTGTTACGTAATATCCGAATGTTCCCAAAGCTTAAATAGATGCCAAATCAATAGAAAAAAAATGGGTCTCATAATAATTCTCATTGCTACTTCCAATGTAGAGGCTATTTCTGTCTCTCTCAGCCAAGACGTTTCCAATTGCATTAACCTATTTACTACAAATAATTTCATTTCATTTTACATATTTACAACACAATACACACACACATTCACATCTACTGATAACAGTAAACAGGAAATCCTTTGTACCAAAAAATACAAAACAAACTTGACACAGTTCTTGCCCTTGACCATTAACTAACACACAGCAACACATTTTAATTATTTTTTAAATATTCATTGTACATTGTGTGTAGAACAAATCCGAGCAGAGATAAAATTAATTGTATGCAAACCCGTGAAGCTGCACATCTGCTGAACTATTTTTAGACTAGAGTCATGCTAAGTCAGGAAACGGCTAAATGACATCTTCTGTTAGCATTACCTGTGTCAAGCAAGCTACTAGCCTACTATATCAATCATTTGCATCGATATGATGGATGCTGGCACCTGTTATAGATTCCATTTCAGCGACTTTTTTATGTAAAAATTGATATTTTAAAAAAATCACAGGGAAGTGTAATTGAAATGTTTTTAGTTGTGTTTTCGGACACTCCTAGAACTGGATGGCTGGCTGAAGCTGTGCTCTGCTCTCCGGACATTCAACACGATGGTCCCTTTCATTTCGGATAGAACGCCCCAGAAACTTGCCAAACGTAAAACACACAAGAAAAACATTTTTTTTAAATATAAAAAAAAAAAAAGAAGCTTATACGAAATGTAATTGTCATGTAACTAAATTTGTAATAGATCTAGACCAACAACAACACATTGTTTTTCTTTAGCGCATTTTAATGCTTTTAGCTTTCTCAATGCTCTATGACCCTATCACACATCTGAACCAGTTGGGAAAATGGGGGGAGGGGGGGGGGGGGAAGATACCGTATTCTCTTTTTTTAATTTAAAATGTATTTATACAAAAAAAAAAAGAGGGGTCGACTTGAATTGGAATTCATGGCTCAAGCCAATATACTAACCACTCTGCTAGTGAGTTGCTTATGAAAAATAGAAGATTGTATATTATCTATTGTTTGTTTCAAGTTAACTTTAAAGCAGCGACCTATAAAGGGGAATAGTTCAGCTTATTCCACCACTTCAGTCAAGTACAATTTCCCTCTTTTGTTCGAGACACCAAGCAAAAACTAAATACTTATAGTTAATTAACTAATTGGTTTCTTTTTTTTTTTATTGATTCTTAAGTTGTCAGGTAAAAGAAATAATTGTGAGAAATTTCTCCTTGATCGAAGATATTGTATCGGGAAAATAACGTGTCAAAAATTTTTAACAGACAGACAGACTGAGTTAATATAAGCTTTGTAAAAACTGGTCCTGATATCGATCATCATTTCAATTTTAGCTGTATTACTGTATTAGTTTTGTTGTTCTTGTTTTTAAGGAAGGCTTTTTTTTTTTTTTGGAATTGGAATAATAACCAGTCAGGAAATAGAAAATAAAGAATTTATGAATAGAATAATAGTGTTATTTTATTACATAATAAACTAATGTTCAATAACCTACGCTAGCAAATTATGAGTCTAGATCATCTTTTTGTGGTACGATCTTTTCTAAAAAACATTTCTACGAATTGTCCCTAAGTAACACTTAGTCCTATTTATAGTGAACATTTAATCCAGCCATAATTATCAATTGTTAAAGTCAAAATCAAATAAAAAACATCAGCTAAAATAAACAGCAGCGCAGTTGCCAAACGCTTTGCAAAACAAAAAATTAATTCGTTTGTTTTCTAAAATGTTACGGTCTTGAAGGAGCATGTCTAAAATTAGATAGTAGTAGTGCTAAAAAAAACTGGATGTCTAACTATTTAGTGCTTAAATGAACTTTCTCTGAAAAGTAGGCAAGCTGAACACTAATACTAGGCATCTTGCTATGAAAGCCAACAATATTTATAGCTAATCCTTCAGCAAAGTTAAATTCTGACTTTTATTTATGTAGATCTAGATCTTGCATTACAACCTCGCCCATGCGCAGGACTAAAAAAAATAGAGAAAACATTGCAAAACTTGGATCGGATCTTAAACATAGTAGAGTAGTATAGCTTTATGTTTACTAGTCTAGCCCGGGTTCTACTTCGAAAAATGCCATATAGGCCTACGGATTTCATTTATTTGTCGATTTAGATATAGACAAAAGCAGTTTTTTTTTTATAAATCACGTAATTTTGTTTTAGCTGTTCCTTTTTAGTTTTTTTTTTATTTCATTTAGGGCCACCAAATTCGTTTCGTCTAGGGCCACCAATTATCTAAGGCCGCCCTTCCAAAATCGTCATTTAGTCTCGCTTAATAGGCCTAGTAATGAAAAAAATAATGTCCGACCTAACTATGGACCGATGTGAACAAAGCCGGCATGTTTACAACTTTCAGCAAAGAGAATCGTAAGGTTTTAGGAGGCCATTATATTAATGAAAATAATTTACTTTTATAAATATATTCTATTTGGCATAATTTATTTTTGAGATCGAGATCTATATAGTTTAGACCCCTGTTGACTTTTCATCCATTGTACAATTCAAAGCGAAATTGTAAATTCCTCCACAAAATATTTATTGGTTGTGATAGACTGAGTTTACTATCTGTTTATTGTATGTTCACGTAGGCAAAGAGTTAAATGACAGACTAAGTAGACTATCTGTTTATTGTATGTTCACGTAGGCAAAGAGTCAAATGACAGACTAAGTAGACTATGTATTTATTGTGAGTTCATCTAGAAAAGGAGTTAAATGATAGACAGGGAGATGAACAATGAAATTGGACGAATTAAAACAGGCGAAAACTTACTGTCAATTGCATTGAAATTCCAACGTGCTGACCAAAGTTCTGTCCATCCAACTTGGGACTGTAGTATGACTTAATTGGAACGAGAGCTGTTCCGTCATGCAGCTAGGGCGAAAGGCGCTGTGACTAAGACAATGTGCTACCAGAGAGGTCCTCAAACTACTGCAATGATGTGCATCAACTTACATAGAGAGTTTTAATGGAACCACGTTAATCATTGTAAAATTTTAATTTGAAAAGGCCTGTGTATTTTTTTTTTAATTCAGAGAAAGGAACTTTAGGCCCTACATATAATTAACCAAAGCAACGGTAACTTTATTTTTAAAAACAACAACAATTTTTACAGGTGTTTTAAAGTAACAAAATATGTTACTAATCTTGAGCCTATAAAAAAGCAGTAAACAAGGTAAATATCTTTGTTTTTTTATTTCAATTGTCACACTACACGGACTATTAGTTCTGAGACTCTAATCACATTTATGGATTCTTCTTCTAGCCAGCTTTATGCTCCTGAGCTGTGAGCTCTTATGCAGACTATGCCAAGAAAAAATAGTACGCTGTTCTCTTCAGTTGTTCAGCACTGCCGTACAGGATGTTGGTTTTGTTGGGCTGTAGTGGTAGAGTAGGGTCTGCCTGAGGTGCATTGGGATGTGGGGAATTGAAAGACATTGAAAGATAATATCAGAATTACTTGTTCAATTCCGTCTCAAATTTTTCACCCAGTGGCCTCACAACAACTCTTCCCTACACCGGAACGATGTTTTCAGTGGCCTCACAACAACTCTTCCCTACACCGGAACGATGTTTTCAGTGGCCTCACAACAACTCTTCCCTACACCGGAACGATGTTTTCAGTGGCCTCACAACAACTCTTCCCTACACCGGAACGATTCTTTCAGTGGCCTCACAACAACTCTTCCCTACACCGAAACGATGTTTTCAGTGGCCTCACAACAACTCTTCCCTACACCGGAACGATTCTTTCAGTGGCCTCACAACAACTCTTTCCTACACCGGAACGATTCTTTCAGTGGCCTCACAACAACTCTTCCCTACACCGAAACGATTCTTTCAGTGGCCTCACAACAACTCTTCCCTACACCGGAACGATTCTTTCAGTGGCCTCACAACAACTCTTCCCTACACCGGAACGATTCTTTCAGTGGCCCTGCAACACATTGTATTGTCTTCATATTCGTAGTAAAAACAATTTGCCTTCGAGATCTAGATGTGTGTATGTGTGTGTTTTAGTATTATTTAATTTCAAGTCTTAACTTTTTTTTATTTGCTTTTTTAGGCTTTAAACTAATACGTTTGTGTAGGCCTGTTATACAAATTAAAAAGAAGGCGTGCAACTTCCAATGTCAGCAATGTTGCATGTCGGCTAACTCTGCCTTCGGTCTAGTTTGCATTTATATGTATTTTAGGGTGACCTGTCTTGTTTTAAAAAAAAAACAATGATTTGTGTCTACCCGAACCTAATGCGGTAGGACGGAATGTACACAATGATGATACAAACTTAAGCAAATCAAAGCAGAGGAAAGTCTTCATATTGGGATCGATTAGAAAGATCTATGCTTATGGTCATCTTCAATTTCCAAAAAAAAAAAACAAAGTTCCGAAAAAATATTGATTGATTTCGATATAGATACGGATATGTTTTTAATAAATTACGTGATTATATTTTTTCGTTGCTTAATCTTAATTTTTGTTTGGGACCACCAAATTCACTTCACATAGGGCCTCCAATCACCTAAGGCGGGCCTTGCAACCAGATATAGATCTCAATAACATCAAGATTTCCTCGTAAAGTGACACAGTAAACGTTTTATTATGAATGGAAGGGAGACAACAAAGCATAAATCAAAACAAAATACTTGGATTAAAAAAAAACTTCGTAACTTTAAACTGTTCAGTGTCAAAACCTTGAATGTGACATCTATACTGAGCAGTGGCTAGTTATGCCACAATGAAACCAAAGTATTTCCAGTTCTCAAAGGATCGCCATAATTCTCAAATGATCGTCATAGTTCTCAAAGGATAGCTATAGCTTTCAAAGGATCCCCATAGTTTTCAAAGGATCCCTATAGTTTTCAAAGGATCCCCATAGCTTTCAAAGGATCGCCTTAATTCTCAAAGGATCCCCATAGTTTTCAAAGGATCACAATAGTTTTCAAAGGATCCCCATAGTTTTCAAAGGATCGCCTTAATTCTCAAAGGATCAATATAGTTTCCAAAGGATAGCCTTAATTCTCAAAGGATCACTATAGTTTTCAAAGGATCGTCTTAATTCTCAAAGGATCACTATAGTTTTCAAAGGATCGCCTTAATTCTCAATGGATGACTATAGTTTTCAAAGGATCACTATAGTTTTCAAAGGATCGCCTTAATTCTCAATGGATGACTATAGTTTTCAAAGGATCACTATAGTTTTCAAAGGATCGCCTTAGTTCTCAAAGGATCACTATAGTTTTCAAAGGATCGCCTTAATTCTCAAAGGATCAATATAGTTTTCAAAGGATCGCCTTAATTCTCAAAGAATCACTATAGTTTTCAAAGGATCGCCTTAATTCTCAATGGATCACAATAGTTTTCAAAGGATCACTATAGTTTTCAAAGGATAGCCATAATTCTCAATGGATCACTATAGATTTCAAAGGATCGCCTTAATTCTCAAAGGATCACTATAGTTTTCAAAGGATAGCCTTAATTCTCAATGGATCACTATAGTTTTCAAGGGATCACTATAGTTTTCAAGGGATCACTATAGTTTTCAAGGGATCACTATAGTTTTCAAAGGATCGCCGTAATTCTCAATGGATCACTATAGTTTTCAAAGGATCGCCTTAATTCTCAATGGATTACCATAAGTTACATAAATGTTTAAAACAGACCTATAAAAAAAGTGTCTAGCACACTGAAGTCCAAATTAAGAAACTCTGTAATGTCTTTGATAATGCCCAACATCTTAAATTTTCAAAGTTGTCCTGGATGAGCTTATTGTGGAATTCGGCAACGTTACGATGGCGTATCTTTGAGTCACGTGGTAGGACAGGTCAAGGGTATTAAAAGAGCAAAACGAATTGTTCTGCTTCACTTTCATTTCTAGTAACAACTGTTGGCTTAAAAATAGCCAAAAGGGACGTAATTGTTTAATAAAGTGAAATCGTTAATCCAGAATGTTTGATAAGTTATACTTAGGTTTTCACTATAGAAGAATTTTTTTATGTATAATCGGGGGCCACACGTTTTAAACGATGTTTATTTTAAAATTAGATTGTAATATGTTTTTTTTTTTAATTCTGTGGTTGCTACCGAGAATGAGTCTCAATATCTATATGTTAAGATATACAGAATTATATTCACCATTGGCTTCACAATGCAATCGCGTTAAATGTTATCACCTGAACAGCATGTGTAAAACTAGAGAACATACATGTTTGGACCGCATGCGTAAAAATTAAGACAACCTTTTTCTTTGGACCGCATGTGTAGAACTTGAGACAACATGATTGTTTGGATCTATAAGCAGAGATATTGTTATTACACTCTCTACTAGGCGTGTCTATTTTCTGATGTAAAAAGAGTTACCCACCTTATTAATTAGGGCACTGGGTTATCTCATCACTCGCCTATACAAAAACTTGGCTTGTTGAAACTGTAATGGATCTGTTGTATCTTTTTTGGGTTTCTTATCAGTTTTGTAAGAAGACAAGTCAGTTGTATTTAATCGTCTGCTGTGAGTGTTTTGTCTACGTGTGTGTGTGAGAGAGAGAGAGAGAGAGAGAGAGAGAGGGAGCGAGATAAATAGAAAGATTGGAAAGAGTACTTTTCAGAAACATATTATACATGCAAGTTTGGAGTCTATTGTGTTGTCCCTTGAGTTATTCCCCCTGACAAGGGAGCTAATATTTTGTTATCTATTACGTAAGTTACACTTGTGTAAAAGAAGATTGTTAATCCGGAACGTTGTTTTAATGATCAAAACCCACTTCCAATAACACAAGTTCACATTATTGTAATAATCCATAGCATTGATTGAAATAAATGTACAATATGTTAAGTGTATCAATTTTTCAATCGCCACCCCAGATTGATCTAAATCCGATAAAGATGCCCAAATACCAGTTTATACAATAAGAGTAAAAAGTTCCCCTTTGAGACCTTGCGGTCTATAGGACATATGATGTAAAAGTCATCTGTTTCTGTGGCGTACGATTGGTAGTCATGTGGCCAGCACAACGAACAACCGCCTTTACTTTTCCCCAACTAATATCAGGTACCCATTAAAGTTGGGTGGACTCAGAGGCGCCCGAAGATCCCGAAATTCCAGTCTTCATCTGGATTCGAACCCAGGATCCCGGTTCAGAAGCCAAGCGCTTTACCGCTCAGCCACCGCGCCTTTCTTAAAAAGTTACGTTCCCCTTTCAGATCTTGTGATATGTAGGGCAGATGATTTTGAGGTCATCTGTTTCTTTGGCCAACGGTTAACGAGCAGGGTGTTATGTGACCAGCACAATGACCAACCGCCTTTACTTTCCCCAACTAAAGTCAGGTACCCTTTAGAGTTGGGTGGACTCAGGGGCGACCTAAAAATCCCGTAATTCAAAATCACAGTCTTCACCGAGATTCTAACCCAGTACCCCAGGTTCGGAAACCAAGCGCTTAAACACTCAGCTACTGCTCCCCCTGCTACAAAAAATTTGGTCTTGGATGTATTTATTCATACCTAAAGAAATGTCCCCGACATAGAACCCTCTCGTTGGTAACACACGCCTACAGTAATTATGTACGAAATAAAGCTTCATTCCTATAATCTCGACAACAGAGTTGATTGTTAACAAAGTATTAGCTACTAATTCTCAGTTACAGATAAGAAGTATGTATTGACCTCTTACTAAGTTTTAACTGTTCTTGTGAAAAGATAGTCAAGTTTAGGCCAGCAGTCAGAACTGAAGATATCCAGTGGAATATCTCCAATACATCATCATCTTTCCTTTGAGTTCCTCATGGAACATAGGGCCTCCGTAAAAAACACGCCACTCTGCACAGTCTCTTGCTAGTTTTTTGTATGGCTTCCCAGCTCTTTCCTTGTCCTCTCGGCTTCCTCTAGTATACTGTGTCGCCATGTTCGTAGTTCAAGTTATTTGAAAGAAAATCCTAAAGTTATCTGTATTAAATCCATTGTGCTAAAGGAACTGACCCCATGAAAATGGATGAGCTGTGACTTAGAAATATTTCAGTCAGTCTATCACATAGCCCACCGACTGTCCATAAATATGAAACAAAAAAACTATCCACTTGTCTAACACACGACACAACAAAACAAAACACAACAAAATTGTAATGTGCACACACACACACACACAAAACTTTAATTTATAATTTTTGTTGTTCGTCAATGTCTTAATTTTTTTCCCTCCACTAACAACATCTCACAAATAAATCTCACGTTCAATATACGATACACACACACACACATATATATATTTTATTTATTTCTTTTTACAAATTTACAAATATGATTAAAAATTATTCACTAATAGTCGCCACAGATTAAACATGTATGCTTGCAACAAGTTTATTTAAAATTATTATGTACACACATTGAATTACAACTAGAGTTACTCAATACGAGGGATACATTGTTTAAAACACCAATTACAAAGAAAACTATATACAAATAGGTCAATGATGTCATTGCTGCCAACTTGCAGGGATAATCATCTAGAGTACTGCTGAGTAACATTTATTCATTTAAGTCATGTATGTATTAAACATTAAAATAACTAATTTCTAAGCTAATCATCTTATGTCAAAAATGACATAATAAGCTGAGTTTAAAGCATTACTTTCATTTGAATGCAACAGTGTAAAGTAGATTATACATTTTTAAAAAGTATTATTGTGCTTCAAATAAAACAGATTTTGTTGGCAGCCTTCAGTCATAAAATTACTATGGTTTATCTCTTAGTGATGAAATGAAAGCCTTGTCATTAGATTAGTTTCTAATTAATAAGAAAAATATAGCTTTTATATAGCGCTACTTTCATGCTTCTAGTATGCTCAGAGCGCTATGGTCCAATCTCATTTGTGGACCAGTTGGGGGGTATCTGGGTGTAAGTTTTCCATACTGCTTTTAGGCGCTCAGTAAACACAACTCTGCTCAGCTCGGGTGTCAAACCTCGAGCCCCCTTCATAGGTAGCCAAGCCAAGCCAAGTTCAAGCGTACTTAGCTTTTCGACCATGCTTGATAAAATTTATTTGCTTAATTTAGAGAAAAAAATTTTTTCCATATAATTCTAATGAAAACAGTGAACATGTTATAACAATTCAATTATTGTAGCCAATCATGTAATCTAATCACATGTGATTGTAGAGCTGACAATTAGGAGCTTGACTTTACTTTTAGTTACATAAAAAAAAATCATAGCCTCTGAGAACTGTCAACTCAAGCTGTTATGGTACAATATTTATACTTATTTTTTGTTTACTCCAAGAAATGTAAAAATATTTACAAAATGAGTGCAGGCCACCAACCAGTTAGCTGATAATTCATCTATTTCAAAGCTCAGATTTACCACAACTTAACCCTCACCAACTGAACAGATGAGTAGAGCAATTAAAAACATTCATTCTAGTACCACATTATGTCATTAAAAACATACATTGTAACCCTAGTCCAAGATTACTATCAAAATCACATGCATCCTCACACAATAGTATATATTATTCAATATAAATATAATGTATGTGTATAACTAGAGAGCTGTGCTTCCTTTGCAGATCTTCAGTCCAATACATTTTAATTTTTTCAACCATAGTTCTAGTAAATATTACAGGCTAGGGAAATATTAAATCTCTATCAACATATCCATTTCAATTCAAATCTTAGAGTATCATCTGCTTAGTTTTTTATAAATCTTAAAAATTGTGCAATGTTCAAAAGTAACTTTCACTTTGAAGTTATGGCAGTAGAATAGAGCAGATAGCATTATTTAGAAAACCTCAAGAGAGATTTAAATGGAAGGATGTGTTGAAGCAGGCCAGAGCCCACCATGGGATGGATGGAGCAGATAGAACTGAATGCTGAATCCAAGTATATTAATTAGCAAGAATTTAGAAAATGATTCAACTCTCTCAAATAAATAGATTTTAAAAAAAAACATCCCTATTACTGACATTATTATTATATGAATATTTGATAACAAAAACATCTGAAAGTAGTTTTGCAGTTATTGCATAAGCAACACACAAATTTTAAGTTACTGAAACCATGCTTATCTAGTTCTACTGAAACCATGTTTATAAAATTGTATTGAAACCATGTTTGTCTATCAAAGTTAACAATAAATGTTGATACCTAAAAAAAAAAAAATAATCTTAGAAAACAGAAATTCAATATTTCTAAGCTACATTTCACTACATACCATCGCAGGAAATTAAATGTGGATGAATAAGGAAAATAATATTTACAAAAAAAATGTATTTGGTTGTCATTTGAAAAATACCTAAAAATTTGAATGAACAAGACATTCAGTGTTCATAAACTTCAATGAAAAATTCAAAGTGTTAATCACAGGCCAGTCTGTCACTCAAAGACCCATCTTTAACTGGACATGTGACATCACCATTTATAACATCTTGTTCAACTTGTTTAAATATGAGCAAACAAATACTATTTTCCAAATTTAATTGAAAAAAAAAAAGTGTGGATTTCTTTTCAGTCTCTGGCAAGATTTATAAACAATGTCTTGTAATCGCTTTATAATTTATTCCAAAGCTGTAATATAATACATAATCATCATTAAAAGCTAAGTTTAGTTAGATCTAGTTGATCTATCAATCCACTGTTTATCCAAATCTAAGAGATGATTGCACTGATTACTGATCTATTAATACATTATTTATACAAATGTCAACATAGGCTTAACAGAAAATGAAAGCATATCTCATAACTTCAAACAATGTCAAAATAATATGAGCAATATTTGTAAAAAAAAATAATAGGTGTCGGTACTCAGTGATGGATTGCCTAACTTTTAGCTACTAATAAATTAATAATAAACGTTAAATACAAGAAAAGCAATAATTTTTCCCCCACATTGAAAAAAGGTGTTCCAGTGCGTACTGTCACAAAACAAGCACTGCCTATAATGCTGAAATTCTATTTTTAAAAAAGTGGATATCCTTATTAGAAAAAGGGTTTGGGGTTTACAAACAACTAGTAATATGAAATAAAAATATTTTTACAATTTTCAATGTTGGCAAATTACCAGTGTTTCAAAATCATATTAGACAAACACACGCTAATAACCAGGTAACTGCATCTGACTATCAAAGGTGAAACATAAACTAATCATTTAATCTTAGACCATATAAAGACGTAGACATAGATGTAAATGTTTGGATAGACGTAGCCACACCATGTGAAAAGAAGTGGTAGCAAGACAGGCAATGAACTGTGATGTAGCATTGATACTAGCTGACAAGAAAGTGAGCTAATTAGAAAAAGACTGGCTCCTCCAATGCTAAGTCAGGTTCTTCTTTCACATAAGAAAAAATGTGAACAAGAATGCCTCTCTCAAATAGAAGATCCACGAGATGAACCAACGCTGACTTACAACTGAAGTGAGACAATGAATACAGCAGCTAAGAACATTCAGTACACTGTAGTAATGAACAACAAAGTTGATATGATCCATGTGCTAATTACAGATGAGGCTTCCAATGCACTTGATAACACTTCACAATTTGGGAAAATTTTTACTTCCCTTATGACTGTATTCAGCTGCGAGTACTGTGCCATCCAAAACATTTGGTGTACGCAGGCATCTATGAATATTTGACATCAAATGACTAGAATGTGTCCTCAGTACAGAATGTTACACATTTGCTGTAGCAAAAAAAAATTTGTTTAGAATTGAATAAAGTGTTAAGTTCAGAGTACATTGTGTTTTTAAGCCTAGGCAACTGCAGTGTATAGATCATTGAGACATGGTGAATGCTGTTAAAATAGTTATGCACATAGTTTAGTAAGGAATCATATAACAATCTAATAATTAAACAGGATCTACTCTATCAATAAATTACTTAATTGGTACAAACTATACAGTAATTAGCTTTTACTCTGCCACATACAAAATACATTTTCTTGCTAACACAAATAAATAAAATGGTTAAAAAATTTCCTAAGAATCTCATAACTTCAACCATGGATGTGTGATCTGTCATTCTGTGATATTCTAATATCTGTTCAATTAACTATTACACAGTCACAAACTCTTACTCAGTCACAAACAGAAACTTTTTTGTTTTAACACTAATAAATAAAATGATAAAATATTATTTCCTACGAGTCTCATAACTTCAGCCATGGGTGCTGCTCTATTGCCTCCTTCCTCCTGTCCCCGTAGTCATATGTCAGCTCCTCTCCTGTCAGAATGTCCCTGCTGGCCACCAAATAAAGGTAAGGCTTCTTGTTGATCATTACAGCCCTGGTGCAACAGTTGCCTGCTTTGCTGTGGTTTAGAAGACGGCCCAGGTATTGTGATTCAGCAGTGGCATCAATGCTAAAAAAAAATTGGAGGTTGAGAAACAAAATGGGTTTAAGATACTTTTAAAGACTTCATTATATCAAATTGTAAATGGTATGCTAGATGTACTGGCACATCATAAGTTTGATTTTTCAGTCATTTGTAATTAAAGAACTATAACTACTAAATAATTGCTTGATATATGTAAATTTGTGACAATCAACGTTGTCTGTCAGCATAAATTAATTATTTTAAAGTATGGCAGTATTTCCAATGTATATAACATTTCCAATAATACTGTATAATGTTAAATATTCTGTAACTGAAATAGCAAAGACTTTAAGAGGTTGTGGTTAAATAGAATATCATAGGACCAGATCCTAAAGCAGTAAAACAAAGTAGATCAACATTCTATTTCTTGATGAACTAAAACTACTCAAAACCAAGTAAAAAAAAAAGTCACATACTAAATGGCATAATTTTTAATATGCATTCCTAGTTTTTAACTGTAATGTATCATTCATTTTGCATAACAGTGGAGTTTGAGAATAAGGTGCCGGTGGATATTTTAAACATAATTAGGTCATGTCAGTAATATGAAGAACAATGCTTCTGAAAAGACTTAACCAACTAATGTCAGGTGCCTATAAGAAATTGGACACATTCTTCGATGCCCTAAATCCTGAACTACAGATCTCAGCCTTCACAAGACCAAGAATATGAATTTGAGACTCTAATTTTCTGAAGCTGAATGTGATACCTTTGGATTATCAGCCTTTCTGAAGCTGAATGTATTACCTTTGGATTATCAACCTTTCTGAAGCTGCATGTGTTACCTTTGGATTATCAACCTTTCTGAAGCTGCATGTGTTACCTTTGGATTATCAACCTTTCTGAAGCTGAATGTGTTACCTTTGGACTATCAAACTTTCTGAAGCTGAATGTGTTAATTTTGGATTATCACACTACCTTTGTTTTTAAAAACAGCTCACAACAGCATAAGACTAAGTACTACACAGCATTGCTCAACCTACCAATATTGTTTAGAGGCGCAGCGAAAGTAGTACATGTAGCAGCCCACTTCCGGAGTTTCCCCATACTTCTCTTCTCGCAACTCTGCTGTTTCTGGATCAATCAGGTCCCCAGCGTACTCTACAACGAAGTCCCCTTTCTGAAAGTTCTTTGTAGCTATAACTCCTCTACCTTTGTTCTCAAAGTATTTTATCTGTCGAAAAAAAAATTGCCTGACCTAGACTTTTTCTGCATAAAATTAACAAGCTTTTTGTATGTATATAAATAGATTGTTTAAAGTTTAGAGGAAGTGATAAATTGCTTGGTCACAGAAAAGTTCAAACCCTGTTAAAGATAAGGACTCTTATTTGGTGCCATAAGAATTCAACAAGTTCTATCAGGTAGCTAGATGTTAAAGAGAACAAAAGAACTAGATCAATGCATCAGTTACTAAAATAAGTTGGCTTAATCATATCATATTTTTATATATAACTTTGATCTGGCCTAGAAAATCTAGAACTAGAGATCTTTAAGTCTAGGACTAGATGTAGATTATTGGAATCTACATCTAGAGTTTAGATATCATTGTAATTTTTAAACAAAATATATGACAATGACACAGTATAGTGCATGCACCAAATATAACTTTTTGGGTAAAAATCCTCAATAAATAATAATTTTTTTTCATGAAGGCTGACAATGCCATTTTCTTAATCATGTTAAGAGCGAGGTAAAAGGTTTTGCATACCTTCAACTATTACTTAGTCTGTTGGACCATTGGGGCCCCACACAAGATGTGTCAACCATCTGAATATTGAATATGGCAACCCATAATAGGAGCTTTTCATTTTTTTTAATGAGATGTTATTTTTTTTTTTTTTTTTAGTATTTCAGATTCTCAGGATTTTTTATTTTTTTGATGTCTATCTCATCATTTAGTAGATTTCCAGTGGCTCGAGGAATTTCTGTAGCCACAGGAACCCTGAACATTTCTGATCTCTGGATCCCTATGGAGTAAGAACCATCAGCATGAGAGTCTTATTGTTTGTAGCATCTTTACCTATTCAGATGACTGAAATGTTAGACCTACACTTTCCATACTTCTATTCAAGCTTTCTTTGGTCTCTTTTCTTTTAACATAATAAAACTGAAATGAAAATTATTTACCTCCAAACCATCTTCACAGTGGCCTAAAATCTGCTGCTCTAATTGATGCTGCTTGACTTTCTGTGACACAAAAACACTAAATACATTATCCACTTAAAGTACAAGACTCATAGACACATGTACAGACATGTATTTCAAATGAATAATGATTCATTAATGGAAATTAGATGTACAAACCTCTATTTCAGATTTAGTTTGTCGGCCACTGCGCCGAACTTGATAGTAATTGGTTATAGTATTTTTTTGAACTTGTTCTGGCTGGGTTTTTCTGAAACAAAATGTCATGGTTTGTTTACAAAGCGTATATCAACTCACTCTGTCTGTGTGTCCAAATGTTTTTAAAGCACACAACAAATGGTCTTCTTAATTTTTTTTTGTCTGAAAATATATCTTTTAAAAATTTACTTTTCTTGTGCACGAATTATAGGCGTACTTCAATCATATGATTAATTAAAAAAAAAAAAACTAACTTTTTACGAGCAGGTTTTGGTTTTACAGTTTGCTGTCCAGAATCAGAGCTGGCAACTGCTCTCCTGACTTTTTCTTTTGGGACTGATGGAGAGACTGCTTCAGGTACACTGCCAACAGTTTTATTGATGGGACGTTGTTTTCTTGAGCCCATATCAGATTTAGACTCTTTAGATATATTCACACATGATTCATCTTTGTCGGCTGGGTCATCACCAGGGCTGGTAACTTCAGGTGTGGTGATGGGTGGTTTCATCTCGGCAGAACAAACAGCGGCTGCTGGAGTGTCCCTTTCTGTCATAGGCAGGCTGGGCAAAACCTTATTATTCATGATTTTATCTGTAGTTGATAATATTTCAGTTTTGGTGATGGATTCTGTTTCATCCACACTACATGGTGAAGAGTCAGGAGTGGGTGGATATAATGGGGAAACTTTTTTCTCTTTTGTTTCTTTATTTTTCTTTGCTGAAAAATTGTTTTGTCATCTATTAAAATGATATAAGTATCATTGTGCATTTTAAAATATCTAATAAGTAAATGAAAATATTGTGTGCAGTTTCAGATTAGGTGAGTGAGAACACTTATCAGTCAGCAATATTTCCATTGTATACAAAAGATATTTGCCAAAAATTCTATGTAAAACTATATTCATGATTTTACAGGCCCCCAACTTCAGTTTTACAGGTAAATTAAATAACATTGCATTTCATAAGACATTGGTCAAATCTTGAGAGTCATTATTGATGAAACCATAATGTATTAGAAAAATGGTAATAGGCAAGATTATATTGATATTGGTTCAAACCAAAAATTGAGATTGGCATTGTTCATTTGTTGTTGTAGCAATCAGTAACACATTTTATTAATTAAATTTTTTAAAAAAGAAGAAGAAAAAGGTATAACCAAAGTTAAAGGAAACTTAATGTTGCTTAAACTATTGAAAGCATTAGTATATCAAAACAAAGGCTTGAGGTTTGTTTTGTCTTCGGAAGAAGGCTCAGGCTCCAATATGTGTTGACCCTGAATAAAAAGGGATGTGGGCAGACTCTGGGAGGGATATGTTATCATGTGACACTGTGTAGTGGTGCACAGTTCATATAACAATACTGACTTGAAAGCTCTTGTCTTGGAGATCTGAATGGTCAAAGTAAATGTTCTACTGGTCGCTGCTAGGCAATGGCACCATGTCAGGGTCTGTGGTTTGAGTCTTTCTTAGGGGCTTTTCTTTGTGTTGCCATATTGTCTTCACCTTCAACTCTCAATAACCTAGGTTCCTTAGTGCTGCTATCATTATATGTTACATGTCATGTTGACATTAAAAGCTTCAAACTTCATTTATGTCTCAGGATTGTGTGTCTGTCAGTTATTGTTTTTCATTAATTAATTAGAAGATGATTCTCATAATTTTTCTTAATTATGAGAAAGGTATCTAATGCCAGTGAGGTGAGAATTATAATATATATATATATATATAGACATCACTTCAGCTGTTCGGGCAAAAGAAAAAAAAAAGATGTCATTGAACAGTCCTATCAATCAGGTTGTGGAATGAGAATGTTTCAACCTTCAAGTTTAAAGACTAGCACAAACTTTGCAATACCCTTGTCAAAAAAACAATATACAAAATTAAATCAAATTTTGTCCCATGCTATAAAGACGCAAGGTTTAATAACTAAGTTTGTCACTTTAAAATTTTTTTTTTATTTATAAATCTTACTTTTTGTGGTTGTCATGGTTGGCTTGCTTAGTGAAAACAGTGGTTCATTTCCTCTACTGGTGTCTTGATCTTTCATAATTGTTGTGTGTGTCTATACCTGCCAACATATTAAGAAATACTATCTAGTATATATAGTATTAATATAGCACCCATTTGGCCATTTCTAAAACTTCTATAATTATAATAATTATAATACTTTTAGGGTTTACAAAATCAAGGTACACTCCAGGGACCCTAAAAAGATACCATCTTGATTATTCTTGATACACTTCATTCAATACAGTTCATAAAGCCTTTGACTTAATTTGACAACATAGATTCTATTCTAGCTTGATGGCTTGCTTAAAAGTTATTTAAGTTAAACCTATTCATATACAATAGTTGAATAGATTAACGATTAATTTTGACTATATTCTTTAAGTTTAATAATAAATAATTAATTTGTAATACATTAATAGAAATAATAGATCTATATAATATAAATTAAATATATATATAAATATTATTAGTAAGAAATTAAATAATATAAATCTAGATATCTATCTACTATCTAGTATTCTAGTTTAGTTTTAAGTTTAGAACTTTAGTAGTTTAAATTTTTTTAAGTTTAATTAATAAATTATTAAATTTAATACCATGATGATGATGATTTGAATGAATGATGAAATGAAGAATAGATCTAGCTACAGAACTGAGAATAGTCTGTCAGTCTGTCTTTAATTAAGTCTATATTATTTATTAATTATTATATATTTCTAGAGTCTATTAACTATTACTATTATTAATATAATATTATAAATTATTATTACTATTACTTACTTAAGTGTTAACTTACTTTACTTACTTATTACTATTAGACTATAACACTATTAGTTTAGATCTAATCTAAATCTAGATCTTGATTCTTCATCTAGAATCTAAATCTAGACTCTGTCACTCTTGACTCTACTTCTCTAGTCTAGTCTAAATTTACTGTAAACTCTAGTCTAGTCTAGTCACGTCTACGGTCTAGTGTCTCTACATAGTCTAGTTCTATGTGAAATTAATTTAATTAAATTTAACCCTAAATCTAGTTTAATGTAGATCTAGATAATCATAATAATTGATCTAATAATATATATCTACTCAACCTTCAATCGAATCATCGTACGCTTCCTAAGCTAAATGGCCTCATTTATTTTTAAAATGCATTCCTAGTTTTTTACCAATATGCATATTTCGTTTCGTAACACAATGGAGTCATTGACATAGGTCAGTGTTTGAAATAAAGTTTGAGAATTATAATCAGTAACAGGTGGCCTAGGCTCGCTCGGATGAATAGTTTGTTAAGGAAGGATATACCCGAGTAATTTTGGGAATATTTTTGTAATTACGAAAATGAACGATCGGGTAAAGACTATCAATCTGAAGAGTTGCTTTTTCGTTCTGTTAGTTCTCAATGTAATTGTACTTAAAATTTAAAATACTTAGAAAGACACAAAGATAAAGGCACATTCCTCGTTCCATATGCTAGGACAAATTTGTACAAAAGCTCCTTCTTCCCTAGTGCTATTAAGCATGGAATGGGTTGCCTGAGCTAGCCAGGAAAACCAGTGACTTTATGGAGTTTATGTCATTGGTTAATATGCATGACGCGTAGGGCGCGCATAATCATCTTTTTTGAAGAAACGTCAGTATCATATAAGATAAGAAGAAGACATGGTGATTAGAATAGAATTAGAAAGTCTCGTAAGTCCCCACAGCAGTGTAGAAAAACCACAGCTCACGTCGTGTCGTTTTACATTGCATCTTTTGTGTAAAACTATTTGGCTACTATTGGATTGGAAGAAAGTCTCTGCAGTGTAACTTCTAAAATGGTTACGTTCAGATATTTAATATTCCAATTAGTGTATTCATTATGGCTTTAGTACGAAGCATCAAGTGATACAAAATCTCTACGTTATTGGTTAAAACATGCACTTTGTAACAAAGTAACATAGCACATTTTTTCCTAAGAGACTTAAAAGCATCGCGTTAGTATTCTGAAGAAGCGTTTCCTTGGGGCATCTCTGTTACGCCGACCCTCTTTCAGCTCACTAAAAAAAAGATTGGCATATATTCGTCCCCCATACGGGATAAGTGCCCTGCCCAGAGTGACTATCGAACCATAAGAAGTCATTAACTTAATGCTGAACGTAAGAAAAAAGAGAAACAAGAATCAACATAAAATATTTAATACAAATAACTGCAGATTTGCATCATTTTCAGAACAGAAAGATGAGAAATTTGATTGACAACCTCCTTCGTGAACAGTTGTGAATATGTTCAATTGTTCATAATCCAACCTGTTGATATGAAACTTAAGTTATTACTTGTTGAACAGAACTCCTCGAGATCTGTGAATTTTTATTTCAAAAATTTAAAAAGCGTTTCTCTTCCTACTTAGTGAGAGCATCCTATTGCATTACAAAAATTGAATAACATTTTTAACGCCTATTTTTTTTTTTTGGTTTTGCACGACTGAACTACTTCAAAAAGTCTGATAAATATATTAATTAAATTAGTAGTTGTGGTGGTTGTTAAAGTTCCCCTTTCAGACTTTGCGATCTTTTTAGGGCAGATGATGTAAACGTCATTTGTTTCTGTGGCACACAGAGTCCTGTACGTGACTAACAAAACGACCAATCAGGTTCCCCAAAGAGCTGGGTGGGACTCAGAGGCACACATTGCATAGATGCTGAAGTTCAAAATTCCAGTCTTCACCGGTTCGGAAGACAAAAGTTTTTACCACTTAGCCACCATGCCTCCTCAAAGTGTGGACCACACGTTAATCAAATGCAGGATCTTGTATGACCTTATAGAACTAGATGAAATGAAAGAAAAATTACGGGGAGAGAGAGAGAGAGAACTTGGATGAGCCCTGTTTTCCTATGATTAATTTCCTTCCTAACCACACGGTGTATCTTAACAACGTTGCCGTTTCTTTTCGCAAGGAAATGCAGAAACCTGATACCAACTTTTTAATGTAAACTTCATAGTTAATATTTCAGTAAAATTATGGCCCTAAGACTGTTAAGAGCATATAACGGTAAAAGATCCTATGATTAGTTTGTTACTAAATTATTATTTAGTATCAATTTTATTTTACATATGTCAATTTTTTTACTAATGTTTCAAAAAAAAATCTCCAACACCATTGTCAATATTGCGCATGCTTGTGCAGTCTACAGAGAAATAATATATTAAAGAGGAAAAATTAAAAAAGGGGGAAAATATTCAAGAAAAAAAAAGTATATATATATATATATATACATATATAGAGATAGATACTTATAAAATAACTTTCAGTATGACTCCAATTGGTCCCTGTGACCAGCCACAGAGAAATTGTCTCTGAACAGAAACTCCCGGTATACTGACTCTAGCAGACATGATTTCTACCTTGATGATGAGGAAGTGGTTTTCCAAATCTCAAGGGAGGAAATAAAAAATTGTCATTAAAAGGGAGACAACTAAAGAAACAATATAAATGTTTAAATGCCTATGTTCGCATAAGTGTGTACACACATAGATGTGTATGCACGTTTGATAGAAGTTAATATAAAGAACTGGGGTAATGTAGCAAAGCACAAAGGAAACAACCATAAGCAATGTAGACAAAGTGGAAAAAATGTGACTACGATATTTAAAATGTTTTTATATCATTTAAGTTTCTACTTTCACTCTTTGATTGTTTCTATTTAATTATCTAATGTTGACATTCTCACCTTATATGTTTTATGAAACTTAGATTTCAAAAATATTCATTATATGCTATTGGAAAAAAATAACGCCATATACAAAGCAATTTAAAACGTTAAAATATTATGACAACCTAAATATAACTATTTGCATTGCCATGTTTGCAAACATTGTACTTTAAAATGTAACTACTTAATTTGTACGCTTACTAATAAAATATGCATTTTTTTGTTTAAAAAAAAAAAAAAGGCCAATAGCCCAAAAAAGAGGCAATGCCCAAAAAAAGAGGCAAAGAAAAGAGGCAAAGGCCCAAGGATTCCTAGGCTAAAAAGCTGAGGTATCCTAATGATTAGTTTAATCGGATGATGTTAATTAAAATCGTACAATGTTTTGTTCTATACAATGCACAACTAATTACATTTATTTGCCTCAATGATAATACACATTATTGTATATTTATCATTATTTTAAACGTGTTACAAATTCTCTTGCGCTGTCAGGATCGAGATTCATTAAAAGGGAAACAAAATTCATCGAAGTCTCCATCCTAGTTGATGATTTGCTGGTCTGTTGCAACACATACGTCTGACAGGTAATGAGAATCTTCCTATGAATGTTCAGGGTCAATAAGATGTCTGCGAGATCAGTTAAAATTGTCATCACCCTTTCGGCTGATATCACAATTGTCTGCACTAGATGCGGAAAAATATGCAGGTAACGACCGGGTTTGCATAAGTCGTGTGAAACTCTTCTGAATCGATGACATTGCCATTAAAAAAAAATTATATTGTGATAAATAAAGCACCAGCTAAATTTCTCTCATCTCTGCATGTGATCCCATCAGGGTCATAGGCCACCAACCAACCTCCTCCAGGCGTCTCGGTTCTGGGCGAGTCTCTCCAACTGCCCACATGTCTTTCCCACCCTCTTCCAAATCTTGGCGCCATGTATTTCTGGTCCGTCTCCTCTTCCTATTACCGGGGGCGACTGGTAAAGATTTTGGATGCGAACTTTAGCGTCTCTGATGGTTATGCTAACTAAAAAAATTTACAAAATGAACGAATTTGGTTTGTAAGATAATGATTACGAAAGTACTGAATTCAGCATTAAAGAAAAATTAAATTAAATCCGATAGGACATCAGGCTAGATTTATTTAAAGAGGTCATAATCGTGTTCGGCTCTCAGAAACATTTTGAATCTATTACTCTAGCGACTACTGTTATATCTGACTGGCTTGTTCTCTGTGGAACTTTTGATAACTCATCACAGTGGCGTCACTAGGGTCGGTGTCATCCGGTGCGGACCGCAATCCCCCCCCCCCCCCCGTGACGCCACTAACTCATCAAATATACTGTCTCATAAAACGGGACTCCCGGCTCAGAAGCTGATCTAAATACGTGTCGAGTGATGAGATCTAAAGCTGCTCTAGCTTTGTCTTCTTTTTTTTTTTATTGTCACTGCTAACCTAACTGAAAGCCTTCATTTCTTCTTCTTATGTTATATAATAACCTTCAGACGTTACTTCAAAAAGGAACATGAATACGTCCTATGCATCATGCATATTAACCAATGACCTAAACTCCTCAAAGTCACTGGTTTTCCTGGCTAGCTTAGGCAACTCTTTCTATGCTCTAATAGCACTATGGAAGAAGGAGCATTTGTACGAATTCGTCCTAGCATATGGAACGAGGAATGTGCCTTTATCTTTGCTTTTCTGAGTATTTAATTAGTTTTTTTTTTGTAGGCCTATTAGAAGATTATAGTTCAATGTTTTATGTATGTTTGCTACTTTACTATTAAGTCTTGTATCCTGAATATTCGTTATTTATGAATCTCAATGCTCTATTTTGTGTCTGTTCCAGTTTCCTAATGTTGAGGGGTCCCAAACACAGGATGCATATTCTATTATTGGCCTAACCAAGGTTAAATAACATTAGTGATACGTATCGAGTGATGAGATCTAATGCTGCTCTAGCTTTGTTTTTTTTTTTTCCTTTATTGTCACTGCTAACCTAACCGAACTGACAGCCTTCATTTCAGATATGGAAAAGAATAGTATCTTATAAAATACAGATGTTATTTTAAAAAAAAGATGATTACGTCCCTAGGTCAATCTAGTCATACATTCTAATCAATAGCTTAAAATTCTGCCAGTCGTTGGTTTTTGGTCTGATTCAGGCAACCCATTTCATGCTCTAATAATATAGCACTAAGGAAGAAAGAGTGTCATATGCAGGTCGCAACTGTGTTTGCGTAGCCCTGCTGCATTCATCAGAGGGAGGAATCGAAGTCATTGCCATTTATATTATAAACTTAGATCAAATAAAACATTCTGGTAGATCTACGCTTAAAAATGAAATAATAAGTGACAAAGTGATATTATTGTAGATAACTACATGTACATAATATATATGTTTGTTTGAACAATGTCAACATGAAAATGTAGATAATACTTTTTTTTTTACACTTGTTTGGTGAAGGACATTTCTTTTATGCCAGTTTGTAAAAAAGTCTTTAACTAAATAACAAAAGGATATCGGTTACAATACTATTTTCTGTAACAAAAATATGTTATGGGAAATCGATAAAAATAAATATGATTCACTAAAATTATTCAATACAAATAGTAATTAGTACAAGAAGAAGTAATATAGGATTCGATACATTTTTTATTTGTTTGGCTTTTATTTTCTTCCAGCGCAATAAGTTTTAACCCCGTTGACTCATGGGTAAAAATAGGCAATGGCCGACAAATATCGGGAAGGTTGACTTCGTAAATATCTCCGCAAAAAATGACAACAGAAGGAACGGTACTGATTAACTTTATTTAAATATTGCACAATAATAAGTATTATGTGTTATTTTAATTGAATAAGACATTTTAAAATGGTATAAAATAAGATTTCAGCGAAAGATAATGTTTTTTTTTACAACGTGGTGTGGTTTTCATGATGATGAACTTCTCAATCTCTCGACTAAGTCTTCTGTGACTTTAGTTTTAACTTTTACTACTTTCAGTATTGTAGGTTATAATAATAGTGACTTTTTTTTATGATGATTATAATCAAAAACCCGATAAATGAAAATTGTAAAGCAAAGTCTAAATAAAGATCATTCTAATCTAGGTCTAGATTTAGATCTATTTGTAACTTGTTACTTGTAAACACTTCACTTCTGACTTCTCAGTTCAAAAACAATTCTAGTAACATTTACTAGTTTAGAACTTTAGGTTTAGCTAGATCTATCATTTAAAATTCAATAATAATGAATAATATCTGATCTCTATCATTGACTATCAAGTATAGACCATATTTATCTTATATAATACAGACGTTACTTCAAAAAAGATGATTACATCCTACGCGTCATGCATATTAACCAATGACTTTAATTCTGCCAAGTCACTGGTTTTCCTGGCTAGCTCAGGCAACCCATTCCATGCTCTAATAGCACTAGGGAAGAAGGAGTATTTGTACAAATTTGTCCTAGCATATGGGACGAGGAATGTGCCTTTATCTTTGTGTCTTTCAGAGTATTTTATTAAATTTTGTTTTGTATTTGAAGATTATGGTTCAGTGTTTTATGTATAATTGCTACTTTACTTTTGAGTCTTCTGTCCTGAAGGCTTTCTAAATTTAGTGATTTTACTATAAGTGTTACTCTAGTCAAATGTGAATATTCATTTGTTATGAATCTCACTGCTCTATTTTGTGTTTGTTCCAGTTTCTTTATGTTTTCTTGAGTTGAGGGGTCCCAAACGGTGGATGCATATTCTATTATTGGCCTAACCAAGGTTAAATAACATTTTAGTTTTATGTTCTTATTTGATTTATAGAAATTTCTTTTAATAAATCCTAATGCTTTGTTAGATTTTTTTATAGTTTCATAAATATGTGGATTCCATGACAGTTTTTCATTTATTATAACACCTAGGTATTTTGCGTTTTTAGTCTGTGTTATTGGTTTGCCATGAATAAGATAAGTGGAATTAATTTGTTTTAGTTTTTTTGTTACTCTTAACAACTGACATTTTTCTGGGTGGAAAGACGTGCTCCAATTTGATTCCCATTTCTGTAATTCATCTAATTCTCTTTGTAAAATATCTGTGTCTTGTGTTGTTTTTATTGTTCTATATATTATGCAATCGTCTGCAAATAATCTGACTTTTGTTCCTGAAGTAATGCAATTTGGTAAATCATTTATGTAAATTAAAAATAGTAGTCGACCAAGACTGTTCCTTGAGGTACACCTGAGTTTACTGTTATCGGTGTTGATTTAGAGCCATTTATTATTACAGTTTGTTCTCTCCCTATCAGAAAATCTTTAATCCACTGATGCAATGGACCATGAATGCCAAAATATTTTCATTTTTTAAGCAAACAATGGTGGTGAACTTTGTCAAAAGCCTTGGAGAAATCTAGTAAGATAGCATCTATTTCTTCACTATTATCTAAACCTTTTGAAAAATCATCAATTAGTCCTATTAGTTGTGTTTCACATGATCTATATTTCCTAAAGCCATGTTGGTATGGGGTGAGGACATTATGTTTGTCTAAGTGGTTTATGATGTTGCTACATATTATGTGTTCTAGGATTTTACATGTGATACTGGTCTGTAGTTTCCTGGGTCAGATTTTTCTCCTTTTTTAAATAGTGGGGTGGGGTGACATTAGCTTCTTTCCAGTCCTTTGCTTCTCTGCCCTGGTTAAGCGATGCCTGAAAGAGTATTTTGAGAACTGGGGCTAGCTCATTGCTTAGTTTTTTGAGTAATCTAGCTGGAATACCATCAGGTCCAGACGCTTTATTTGGTTTGGTGTTGGCTAATAGTATTTGAATTCCATTTTCTTGTACTACTAAATCTTCTTTGTTGTCTACTTGGTTCAAATTAAGTAATATTTCTTTGTCTCCTGGGGCTGAGAATGCTGATGCAAAGAATTTGTTTAGGATGTTTGCTTTAATTTCATTATCATTATGTATTATGTTATGTTCATCTTTTAATGACGCTCTGCCTGTTGTTTCCATTTTCTTAGACTTAATGTGTGACCATAGGTTTTTGTTGTTATCTTTAGATATTACATTGTTTATGTATTCACTCTGCAGCTGTCTGCTTACTTTTTGGGTTAAGTGTTTAATTTTTATATACTTTTTGTAAACTCTTTCTGCCTTAGTTTCTTTTAATTTTCTATATAGGTTTTCCTTCTGTTTACAAAGCTTCTTTAGTCTATTATTAAACCAGCATTTATTTATTTTGTTTGATGTGTATTTAGTTGGTATATGATTTTCTATAATGCTTTTAAGATGGTCTTTAATGAAATTCCAGAGGTCATTGACTGGTTGGTTAATGTCTTTTTCTAATAAGAATGTTTGTTGAAAGTTTAATGCAGCTTGGTGTAGTTGTGTTAGGTTACATTTATTCCAGAGTAAGATTTTTCTTTTGGGTTTTGTATTGGCTACTGCTTTTATCTGACTGTGTATTTTTATGATCTCATAGTCTGATAGACCAGGGATAATATCATAATCAACTACTAATCCAGGTCTGTTGGTTAAGAAGAGATCTAATGTGTTGTTTAATCTAGTTGGCTTTTTAATGATTTGATCTAAACTTAGGTTGTGTAAAGTTTCTATGAAAAGCTCATTTATGTCCTTAAGGTTTTGGTGTTTATCTATGGTTAGTGTTTTCCAGTTTATATCAGGTGGGTTGAAATCACCCATAATCCAAAAAAACTGCATTTTTATTTGTCTCTTTAAGTGTAGTAATCTGATTGCATAGTTCCTGCATGTATTCTAAACTAGAATTAGGTGGTCTGTAAATGCTGCCTATTATTATGGATGTTGAGGTGGTATTAATTTTAGAAAATGTTGATTCTATATTTTTTGAGTTAGGTAAGGTAATTTCTTCTACTATAAGAGTGTTTTTTATTGCTAGAAGAACTCCATGATTATCAGCCCTATCTTTTCTAAAAATAATTCATAATTACTATTGAAAACTTCTGCATTATAAATTTCAGGATGTAGCCAAGTTTCTGTTCCTGCAATTATTTCTGGTTTCTCACATTCTAATAAAATTTCTAAGTCTGCTGTTTTGTTCCTAATGTTCCTATATTCTATAATGTAGACATTCTAGTTCACTCTACTAGATTGTAACTAGATAACTAGATGATCTATTATTAGTATTATTCTATACTCGACTATACTTACAGATAGTCTAATTACTAGTAGATCATTAGATTTCTAAATTCTAGATCTACATCTCACATCTGTATAAAATAGATCTATTAAGTATCATAATTATATTTTATCTATTGACTTGGTAATATGATGTGTGAAGATACTCAGTAAAAAGAGATAGTTTAGATCTACTCTAGATTCAAGAATCTATCTTTTACTTTTAGATTAAAATTGTAGATTTAGTCAATATTCTACACCAGATCAGTAGCCAGTATTAAATTATGCTAGATCTTAATGCCAAATTATAATAAGATTGGTCAGGTTTACTGAAGAGTCAATAGAGTAAAAACAGTAAAGAATCTAGATTATTCTAGATTTAGATATAAAATTTATAGACTCTTGTTATTATATATGGAAAGTTGGCTCTATTGCTCTATTTTAATTTAGATCTAGAATCTAGATTAGATTGAATTTTAATTGAAACATAATTATGACTTACTCTACATAGATTTATCTAGACATTCTAGAAGTTTAGATCTACAATATAGAATTATATATTTATAGTCCAATAATACATCACAATGCTGTGTGCTTACTTATCAGTCACTATGAAATAAGAAAAGTTTAATTTTTATGTCACACAAATTTCCTTGCCAGATACTGATAGATCAACAGTTCAATACTAGATCTATCTATTTATTAATTACTTTTTTTGCTTCAATAATATATCTTATGACTTATTATTAAGTTATAGCTTTTATTAATATTCAACGTATTCTGTAAAAAAAAACGCTCTAAATTTGTTAATAGAAATGTTCCTTTTGCTTAATGTAGGTTAAATAGTAGGATTTTATAGGAATTTTAAACTGCTTTGTTTATTCTTAAAATTTTTTTTTCTCAGTCAGCTGACGCTTTTCCTGACCTTATATCAGCTGCTCTACATGGAGCAGGAATTTCAGGCGATGACTTAGCTTTTGACTTTAGCGAATTCGATGATGGAACTGCTGACCCTAACCAAAATGATGCATATTTTTTGGAGGTAATTAATTTTTTTTCAAACTTTTTCATAATACACTATAGAGCGAAGTGATTTTTTTTAGCACTAATTTTAACACATTTGTGTCATAGTTGCCCGTAACAAAGTTTTTTGTTCAGCATCAAACTTGAATACTATCTAAGCACAAGTTTTTTCAAGCTGATTTATTTTTTTATTTTCTACAGGATCAAGCTCAAGTGTTGGATACACCTGAAAATCAAACAGTGCAGCTTTCTGCTGACCCAACATTACATGCTGTGGGGTCAACAAACTTCCATTATTCGGACCATACACAGAAGTACAGTGTACAGCCAGCTGCACCATCTAATCAGCCAATGACTATAATTAACCCACCACACATTCGACCGCAGCAGTCTGTTGTGACCACGTCACAGTTTGTTTCAAGCCAGTTGCAGCAGAGTGCTGCTCCTCAAGGCGTGCAGTCTTTTAGGATAATAAGGACTCCAACCTCAGTAGTGAGGACACAGTCCGTAAAGCCTACTTTTCAACAACAGAAGGTTCGTAGCCAGCCCATTCTAAAAATCTAATAATACAGTGTCATTTAAATAACCAACAGGTAGTCTTATTAGCATTTACATTTTTGTTATGAGTTTGTATTACATTTTCAGATTTTATGGCTGAATTTATTAAACAAAAAACAAGCAAGGGAATGAGAATAAAATAGTTTAATTTTGTATGATATAATGTAATGGAGTGCAGAACTGCCTACCATTACACAGAATGTGTATTCCTTATGCCTGTCTTGTTATGCATTGGGGATCCCTTTTTCTCTCTCTCTCTCTCTCTCTCTCTCTCTCTCTCTCTCTCTCTTTTCTCTAAGCTATCTTAGGATTAGTCACAGAGTTCTCTATAAGCCTTCCTATTGTAAAAAAAAAACAAAACAGAAAAGGTGTTGGTTGTAAAGACATTACACCCTCATCTATGTGGTGATTGGTTCATGATGGCATATTAACTGAAGAAATCTTGAGTGTTGTGAATGGTGCATTGGCACCATACAGGTAGCAACTTCGTAACATAACTTATTTTTCAAGTTCATTAAAAATTAATTATTTATTTAGCTAAAGTACAAACAAACACTCCTTTGTTCATTTTAATAAAAAAAATTTAAAGCACTATCGATACAAAACACTTATTTTAGCCTACATCTAGAAAGATTTCTAGATCAAGATAGATCCTCTAAGCTCAGCATTGTAACCTAGCTCTAGATTTAATATAACTAGATCTAGATTAGTTTCAAAATAGAAAATGTATAGATCTTGACTAATTGTACTTGTGGATTAGATGATCTATAGTATTCTAGGTAAATTTAGATTTTTCAGCGGTAATACTCAGATCTAGTCTTTATGTCTAGAGATGCAAATAAATAATGTGGTATAAATCAGGATCTACTGTCTAGATCAAATCATTCTAGATCCAGGTGATATACACAAATCATTCTAGATCTAGGTGATATATATCTAGAGGTGCAATGACTACCTCACTCTTTTCTGGTATCTTGAAAGAAATGAATCTTGAAGATCTATGTATATAATATCTAGGTTGAATCCACACTAGACATAATCATAATCCGTCTAGATAGTATAGATAATCTATATTTCTATGAATATGATCTGCAATATTTAAACAAGATATTATTAGCTATTATTAGATCTAAATTTTATATATATATAATTTCTGGTGCCATTTTGCATACTCATATCAAGTTAAAATTTGCACAGTTATTCATTAAACCTGACAAGACATGAATCAATTAAAAAAAACACCTCAATTGATTAATTAATTTTGGTGATTATTTTCTTTGGTATGGAAATAAGGGGAATAAATGCTACTTGATTAGATATGTGTATCATTGTATAGCAGTGGCTATCCGATTATTGAAACTTTAGAAACCACAGTAATAATTACACTATAGAATGAAAATTAATTTGGTTGAATGTTAGCACAACAAACCAACATGACTGGCTCTCTGACTTGAATAAGCACACTTGTGCCCTTTTATACCATTTAGACTTTTCTAGACGTCCATGTGGCTGTCTAACTTATCTAACAATGTATATCTTTCAAACTAGCTAATCTGACTGATTCACATATATGGACAGGACAATGTTCTTGATCTGGTATGGCATCCAGAAATTTCTCTTAAATTATATTTTTTCTTCCAGCACCAAATGTACATATTCTGCTCTCTTAACCTGAGTGTAGCTATGACATCACATTATTTAATAAACTTGTAACCTATACTGTTACTATTTTCTAACTAGATTCTGACAGAATCAGTACCAGTGAGTGAAGCAAGTCTTGGAATTTCAGCTATGGATGGCAGAACAACCAGGAATATCATTAGGATTCCTGCTGCTTCACTTGGCAATGGCATGTCTCAGGGGCAGGTAAGAAAAAAGGAATGTTATGATTATGAAGAGATTTTTCACAGAATTTATTATATTTGTATCTAGTAACTTGTAACTTTCTTATGCTAAATATTGTTGAGGCTGACTGTATGTATGTATGTAGATTTAGTTTTCTCTCCTGAATAGTTTGTAATTTTTCCCATTGTGTTACAATATACAATACAATATTTTTTATAATCATCCTCTTCGGTTTGGATTGAATCGTTATATTTATCCAATTTGTCCCTACACTTTTATGTACTTTTGTCAGGTTTTAAAGGTAACAACTCGTGGAAACAAGCCTGTTAGTACAGAGGATATCACAAAAATTGTCACCTCCTTGCCCAACTTAAGAAATGGCTCGAGAATAATAGTAAACACAACACCAGGTCCTGGAGGAGAAGGCAAAGTAAATCATGCTTTTGTTTTTTTTTAAGGGAAAAGAAAATCCCAAGTATAAAACATGATAAATTGTACACCACATCGATGCAGTATCATTTTCTTTAAATTTATTGGATGGATTTCTTGTTAAAAATAAAATTCTGATTTCATTTCAGGCCACAATTCATGTAGTAACCAGACCACCGACACCACCGGTTCAACAACTGCCACCTGTCATGTTCACACCCCAGACTGTTAACAAGAACTCTCTCATTATGCCCAATCCAATTATTAGCACCCTGAAGAGTCAGGGCTTGCACAATCCATCCAACCTCATTTCCCCTGGAACAGCTACCACCAAAATTTCAAAGCTACCCTTCACACCATCTCAGAGAAACAGTATTAATGGGACTATTGGGACAATGGGTTCTCTGCCTACCATACAGACACCTATGATCAACATTCCAACAGTGGCAGACTTGGTGAGTGCACCCAATTATTTATCTTCAAATTAGTATTTTGTTGGAAAGAGTAAAAATTAAAGCATTAGCTTAGCATAAGTAGATAAGTTGGTTGCACGCTTGAAATCCACTATTGATGAACTTAAAAAACTCTTTTAGAATTAGAAGTACATACATATTGATAAGAGCAGTAGATGTTAGATGTTTTATAATAATGTAAAAAGATACTGTACATGAGATTGTATCACACTTTCTATTACCATTCTATGACAGGCTAATGTTGGCCATATAAGAATGTCAATGTCCAGTAAGGATCTCAGCAATCTGACTAAACCTTGGAATGAGCCTAGCATAATCAGGAGAGTAAGCAGTGCACAGGTAATTACTGATACCTCTATCCTTTTTTTTCTGCTTCCCCAAAACTTGCTTTTGTTTGCTTGCAGATTATATGTCCATCAGCTTCAAAATATCCTTCATAGCTTTTAAATGATTAATTAGTATTTATAAACTCATTTCCTGTTTTTGTTAGATTTTACTTTTTTGATTGTTTCATGTACAAATCTTTAAATAAGTTTAGTCAACTAACCCTTCATTATTATTTTTTTTATTGCATTTATTTCATTGACCTCTTTTAGTTCTAGTTTATGTAGTTTATTTAAAAGGAAATATGTTACTTAAAATAACTTGTAGTGTAGCAATGGGCTAGACAACACCTCTTGTGAATGAATGAATTTCCATTATGTAGAAGTCTAGCTCATTACAGAACTTTGCTGTGGGATTGTGCTTATAACTTTGCAATCTCTCATGTTATCAATCTTGACCATAAAACTTGTAACATTGGTGCACTTAAAAACAAAGTGACACATTGTTGTGTAGTTAGGTAGTGACACTTGTATACAAAAGTAATTTAGTCTGTTTCATTTACCTGTGTGCTATCTAAACATTATTATTATTATTTTTTTTTTACATTTTCTGATACTCCTCATTTGTAGCGAATAGCTAAGGTTAGTTTTGAAAGTAATACTGCTATATTGTGCTAACACAACAATTATATGTGCTTACTAAGCTTAGCCTGCAGTGTAACTATGCCTAACAAGTGTGAAATTTACTAAATCATGTCTAATGCCTTGAATGTATTAATGCTTTATTTGTTGCTAACACCATGCAATTATATTGAAATTATTTCCGGCATCTACTGAAGCCCAACAAATCTATAACAGCATTAAAGCTGACAAATCAACGTTTCGAAAGTTGAAGAAAATATATATTCATTATAACTCAACATAAAACAATTATTTCATAAGAAAGTAAAGTGTAATACTTTGTATCAATATTTTCATCAGTGTGGCTGAGTCTAATATATACTTAGCTTTTGAGCTGAGTATCTCATAATTAAATCCTATTTGAAGCTAAGACAAAGTTATTATCTTAACTTGAGTTGACTGTCTTGTTAGAACTTTTCACATACTGGCCTACATTTGCACCCCCTTCCCCCCAAAGATTTAAGAAGAAAAAGGACTTGTTGAAAAATGAAAGCTTTATATTTGTTAGTATTTAACTATAATACATACATATGTATTTTATAGTGTTATGACTAGTTGAGCAGGGCTGACAAAATTTCTTAACTGTAATAAAATTTTACCAGGTGGCAGAAATTAAAACTTGTATATCATCTCGAAAGAAATTTTAAAAATGTTTAACCCCGATGCCACCTAAATATTTGTTTTATATTATTAAGCTGCTACAAAGAATGCCAGTGTGTAATTTCAAATAATTAAATTTTTACCAAGTTAAATTCCACATCTTTTCATACATAGCGTAAAGATTTTTTAAAAGTAAATTGTATTTTTTTCACATTTTATAAATTGTAAATTTGAATTAATTAATCTTATCTTAGAGCACTGACTATGGCCTTTAATATCTTAGCATTTTGTTTCCTTCTGTTACTGAACACTGTGTTCCTGCACTTTTTCTTTGTTTTTACTATAAAAAAAAGTTTGCTCATTTAATTACTTTTCTTTTTCTTAGAATTTGCAGCGTAGTATGAGTCAAATCCCACAAGTTCCACGGGATGAGGAAGAGATAGAAGAGGAAGTTGAAGAACTGGGACATGCAGAAACATATGCTGTATATAAGCCTAGCAAATGTGAGTTGATTTGTATCTTAGCTAAAACTATGTGCAGCAGCATTTGTTTATGCATAGCACAAAATGTGGGTTTTTTTTTGTTTTTTTTTGTATTTAGTTTTCCCATTTACAGCACTTTATGCCTTATTCTTGTTTCTTTAAAAGTTCTAAGTATTTTCACATGTATTTTTTTCAGTAAACTTTGGCAAAAAGCACCCTGACCCTGTAGTGGAGACCAGCTCACTGTCAAGCGTGGAATCCCCAGATGTCAAGTATCAATTACGTATTCTGGATGAGGGTGTTGATGATGATGGCAAGCTATCTGCCCTTCAGCTGGAAGCCATAACATATGCTTGCCAGAGGCATGAAACCATATTGCCGTGTGGGCAAAGAGCTGGCTTTCTTGTTGGTAAATACATACCTATAGGTTTCTTGTTAGATTTTCATCCCGTAACTGGCATATGGTGTTGAGTGAATAAAAAAAAAAGATTCACATGTGCTGATTGCACACCTACCCAATAGATATTAACCTTTTCACACGTCACTCCTTAATTATAGCAATAGTAAAGATAAGGGCCCTCCTCACTGCATAACCTGTATATTCGTATAACCAACACATGCATACATTTTACAAAAAAAAAAAAAAAGTAAAAACAATTTTACAACCCACACCCTTACATACCCTGCATGTTTCAACAATGCCAGTATCAGCAAATTTGTCTAGTTGCTTACTCCATATGTCCCCCAGAGAGCCCTGCGCTCAATGAACTCAACGCTTTTAGTGGTGCCACGTTTCTCCCTCAAAAGCTACGGTCTGCTGGCTTTTTCAGTGCACGGACCAAAGGTTTGGAACTCACTCCCCATTGATCTCAGATAGACAACATGCTATACCACTTTTAAGAAGAACATTAAGACCTACTTGTTTAAAACTATTTTAGATTAGTTTTTTATTTCTGTTGTCGTGTCTGTGTTTGTGATGTTATTACAGCGCCTTGAGCCTACATTTTTTTTGTTAACAGCACTTTATAAATAAAATTATTATTATTATTTACTTGTCACATTTGATTACTGGCATATTAAAGATTTTCTGCTGCATCAGTACTATTTGTTTCTTGAGGTTTATTATGAGATGTTCATAAAACTTTCAATGTATATTTCATAACACACTAAACTATAGGGGTATAAAGACCCACTGGTATGTTCATACTTTCTGTTATGCTTTGTTTATGAGTAAAATAAATTTAGTAAACCTGCACCTTCGTATACCCAGCACAGCTGCCATACATTTGTAAAAAAACAACAACAACAGGCTTAAATAATCTGTGGGTTATATGCCTGAAAATATGGTATACAAATTTTAGAAATGATATTTTAATGTTAACTTAGAGCATGGCTTTAAAATGAAGCCTCTGAACGTGTATAGCTTTTTTTTAGCTGACGTAGGTCTACTCTAAGAAATACGAGACATTATCATTATTACATTTTAGACGTATTAACATTGCGATGTCTAAACATTGTTTTTTACTACAAGTATTTTGAATTAATTTTTGTATGGTCTAAATAATGCTGATGAACAATACACTTCAACTTTTTTTTTTGTTTTAGAATTGTTGTAAACCTCAGAAAGTTGAAGCACTTAATATTTCTGCTTTTTCTGTGTTTTTTTTTCTGACCTAATTGGACAAAGCTACATTAATTAAAAAAAAAATATTGGTATGCTCTCTCAGGTGATGGTGCTGGTGTGGGTAAAGGCAGAACAATTGCTGGCATCATCTTTGAAAACTATTTGAAGAGGAGAAAAAGGGCACTTTGGTAAGCTTATGTTGTTAGTCCTATATCAGGAAGCATCGACTTTTCGCTCATTGTAGGCGGCAACAACAATGTTGAGCTTTTGATTAATTTTTAGGCTGAGTGTTTCTAATGATTTAAAAGTGGATGCAGAGAGAGATCTTCGAGACATTGGTGCTCACCACATAGAGGTTTATCCATTGAACAAAGTAAGTACACCCTCTCATCTGCTGCCTTTTTTTTTTTTTTTTAAAGTTAATGAGCATGCAAATAGAAATCCCCTTTTTGGATATTCCAAACCTTTCTGTAGGCCATTATCACAAACATAATGGACTAGATTTCACAGTCATTTTTGTTTTGTTTTTCAGTTTAAATACTATTCCAAGCTGTCCTCTAAAGAAAATGGATGCAAGAAGGGCGTCATATTTGCTACTTACTCCTCTCTGATTGGTGAAAGTCAGGCAGAAGGCAAATACAACACCCGCATGAAACAGTTGCTCAAGTGGTTTGGTAGTAACTTTGATGGTGTGGTATCCTTTTCAATTAGTGTTTGCTTTAATGGGTTAACTAATTGGTACTTAAGAAATGGAGTCAAATGTAGTAATGAGAGGCATGCCAAGTCACAATGGACAAGTCTAACAGAAGGAATTATGATTGGTTCATTTCAAGAAATAGTCCAGCCAAAGTTGAATGTAATATTTCATCAGATTTGTAAGTAGTCTCAGAAGACTTCTTTATGATCCTTCAGGAGCCAAATGAAAATAAGTACTTTAATATAATGTGATTATCTTTAGTGTATGTTGAAAGCTGGAAGCCCCTCCTCCATTTCTCCCCCTCTCTAACAATGTATTCGATATGCGTAGCTTATTTTATACAAAATAAGATTATTTGCTTTAATCCTTTAATCAGATTATATTTGATGAATGTCACAAAGCGAAGAATCTTTGTCCTACTGGTTCTAGCAAACCCACAAAAACTGGCCAGACTGTTTTGGAACTTCAGAACCGCTTGCCGCTAGCTCGAGTCATCTATGCCTCAGCTACAGGAGCTTCGGAGCCTAAGAACATGGCGTACATGACTAGGCTTGGCTTGTGGGGGAAAGGGACACCATTTAATGAGTTCAATGATTTCATCCAGGCGGTGGAAAGAAGGTAAGAGTTTTAAGATAGCAGCATTCGGTATCAAACTGCATTGAAGATAGCTTACGTTATAAACCTCAACGATATTTTTTTCTTGAGTCACCTTTACTCTTCTGTTAATACTTTATGTTAAGCTTTGTCTTATCAACTTTTGTTTATCTTAAATCAAGTTTACCTTAAACAAAATATGTCAGCCTCAAGATTGTGTCGTGAACTTATTTTTGTTCTTCATATTGATATAATAATGTCAAGGATACTTAAGTTTGTAAATTTCAGTACTCTATGATAATGAAATATTTCTATATTAAGTGCATTTAATGACGTAAATATGTACTCTGCAATTTTCTTTTTATGTTCTTCTTGTTCATTACAGGGGTGTTGGTGCTATGGAATTGGTGGCCATGGATGCCAAGCTCAGAGGAATGTACATTGCCAGACAATTGAGTTTTCATGGGGTTACTTTTAGAATTGATGAGATTCCCTTGGAGAAGGATTTCATCAAAGTTTACAACTTGGCAGTGGAAATGGTAAGTCGAAAAATGTCCTTGTGTTTGTTTGGCTTGTCATGAGCTATAAATGACAAAATATTTGAACTTCCAACAGTGACTGAAAGAATTGGTTAATGCCATTCTACGCTTACATTTATTTTCTAATTTGTTTCTAAATGAAATGAAACACTTCTTGTAGTAGGGAAAGCTAAATTCACTTCAATAGTAGTGAAGATGCTTTATGGCCCGCTTGTTTCCCGTTACTATTATCCATTCTGTCTCCTAGCTAATCTGTGTTAAATTTTTTACTGTCACGTCACTAAAGAAATTCCTAATTATCGCTAACTTCTATTTGCCAGCCTGTTATATCACTATATCTATTTCCAAGCATCTGTTGTCCATTATTTCAGTCTCCTAGCTAATCTGCTTAAAGTTTTTAATCTAAAAGAATCTAAAGAAATTCCAGTTTTCTATGCACCAGCCCATTGTACCAGTACACCTGGAACTTGTTTATTCTCAGTTTATTATAATCGTTTGCTTCTTTGTCTGTTTATTGACTTGTTACTTCAACTAAAAAACATAAATGATAACTTGTCTTCTTTTATATTTCAGTGGGTGGAAGCCAGAGAAATGTTCCAAAAGGCAGCTGAATTAATTGAAGCAGAGCATCGCATGAAAAAAAGTATGTGGGGTCAATTTTGGTCTGCTCACCAAAGGTTCTTCAAATACCTGTGTATCTCATCAAAAGTGAACCACTGTGTAGAGCTGGCCAGGGACGCTGTGAAAAATGGAAAGGTATTGATTTCCTCACCTTTGGTCTTAGTTTATTTTGGCTTGGAAATAACAAATGATTATCAAAATATTTAGTGTACTAATTAAAAGTACCATTGAATATTAATGCCCCTTAAATTTCTAATAAAAAAAAGTTCCTTAATAAGGTTTTATTTATTTTGTATTTGTTTAGTTGATATACTTGTTAATTTATATATATATATATATTTTTTTTTTTATTTTTTTTTCTAAAAAAAAAATATTTATAGCTCAGCTTTTTATGATTTAGTTTTACTTTTCCTGTACACTTGAAATCCATCAACAAGATTAGCTAATATAATGTTCTAATAGTGATTTTTGTTACCTTTCAGTGTGTGGTGATTGGCCTCCAGTCTACTGGTGAGGCCAGAACTATGGAGCAAGTGGAGGAAGCTGGAGGAGATCTCACAGACTTTGTCTCCACTGCCAAGTAAGTTGATCACTTTGTGCAGAGTACATTTAATTATGTTCTCTAGTAAGTGAAGTTTGTGTCTTATGCCTTTATATGAGGAAAACAATTATAATGTAGTATCCTACTGAACATCGGTAGACCACCTTCACATTATCATTTTTACTCATTTTTTTTTTTTATTGTTGCTGTATGAGTTGCCGGGGTGACAAAAGAAATTATTTCCTTCAACAGAGGAGTGTTCCAGTCTCTGGTAGAGCGGCATTTCCCAGCATCCACCAGGGGCAGAGCCATGGACATTATTAAACAGGTCAGCAACAGTCACAAACATAGAGACTCTCCAAACAGTTGGAAGAAAAATAAAGGTTAGCATTAAATGATTGTTTTTAATTTATAGAGAAACCAGTTTGTCTATTATAAATTTAAAAAAAATTTTGCTCTGGTTATTTAAGTTAATATACATGTTTAAATCCATATAAACCATATATTTTGTTTTCATATTCATTCAAATATGCGTGATTGATATTGTTTAATTGCTAGAGTTTTGTAAAGATTTGTAACCTATATAAGGCACTTAGGAAAATAAAGATTTGTAACCAACCTAAATGTATTATAAAGTTATTGGCAAACTATTATCAAACTAGAAAATATACAAGTCAAAATGATTTTGATATTAAATTTTAAGTTGCAAGGTAACTGTTTCTATTATATTGATCAGATTCAGATGAGCCTCCAAGCAAAAGGCTGAAGAGAGGCGATGATAGCAGCGATCCAGAAAGCAATGAATCATCCTCTGATATCAGTGACATTGACTTTATGTCATCATCTGAGAGTGAATCTGATAGTGATGGTGAAGAACGCAATCCATTTGCCAATGGTTGGGACAGTGATGATGGTGAGTCTTCTTTAACCATTTTTAGTTTTTTTAGTTTTTTTTAGTCTACTTCTTGATCATGAAAATTTGTTTAATGTAGCTGGCACAAGATTGTGATGTTATAAAAAGAAATATTAGTTATAATTTTTTATCTCCCCCTCCCCTCCTTTCCCAAAAATCCATATTGATGACCCCGTGCACTAGAAACCTCCCAACCCTAGCCAATATGTTACAAGGAAGTAATAAGATTATCTGAGTTGTTTTGGTTCTGGTAAAACAGGTTGGGAACAAATTTCCCTCGATACTTAGTAAACAGATTGTGCAGCATTATTATATGTATGCACATAACTGGTGTATAGATAGTGCAGCATTATTATATGTATGCACATAACTGGTGTATAGATAGTGCAGCATTATTATATGTATGCACATAACTGGTGTATAGATAGTGCAGCATTATTATATGTATGCACATAACTGGTGTATAGATAGTGCAGCATTATTATATGTATGCACATAACTGGTGTATAGATAGTACAGCATTATTATATGTATGCACATAACTGGTGTATAGATAGTACAGCATTATTATATGTATGCACATAACTGGTGTATAGATAGTACAGCATTATTATATGTATGCACATAACTGGTGCATATTTTATTAATTTTACAGTTATTTTTAATCTCCTCATCATGAAGTATGACATTTTATTGTGGCTTTTGTAAGCAACCTTCTGGTATACTTTTTGCTACCTACTAAGACAGCGTGTAAGCAACTGTTTATAATTTTGAACACTAAGGGTATGTTTAATGAGAGCTGACAGCATACTGTATATAATTGTAAGATAGTTAAAGTTATTGCTGCCCTCCTATTGTTAGATGATCCTTGGTGTCAGAAGAAGAAGAAGAAAAAAGAAAGCACCAAGAAGAAGAAAAAGAAAGAGAAGAAAAAGAAAAAAGACAAGAATTCCAAGAAAGACAGTGATGATGATGAAGATGCTGAGTTTGACAAGGCCCTGGCCAAGGCTGGTCTATTGAATAAAAGTAAATCAGTCAGCAGTTCCCTCAATGGACGTAAGTTTTGAAACATTTGTTGTTGTGGTCACTGAAGACAAAATTTTTTTCCTTATTCTGATGGACTTCTAGTACATTACCTTGTTGGTTAACTTCCGTAATATTTTTTTGATTACATAATGTTACATTTTGTATGGAATTAAAGAGTAATACATGATTAAGTTAATTTTTGAATTTAAAAAGGAACATTTTCAGCTAGTGTACCAGTCAAATAGATCTAGACTTTGACTAGATCTATGGAATATTTTATGATTCAAATTGAATATAGTTTTAAAAATGTGTTCATAAAGAAGGATGAATAGTGTAGAAACTCATACTAATTGGAGCCAAACACCCATGTAGACTAAATGGAGAGTTACATGATTTGGAAACCACAGCACAGTTCATCTGAACATAAGAGGAAGAAGGAAACAAGCTTTAACAAAAAGAATTATTAACACATTGTAGACAAAAATGTTCAATGGAAAATTATTGTAGATTGAATTGGAAGAAAGTAATAACATTTAGGGAAGGAAGAAAATAAAACTAATTAGCTTTAAAGCCATGTCATTTGGGAGACTATATTAACCTATTAGCTCTTTCTGCAGTTGGTAACGTTTTCCTGTTTTAGTCCTAAACTGTTGTAGAACGTTTCTAAAATCCCCTATTCAATATACTTGCTTTACACTTTTTAAACAGAAGATTTCTTCTAGTCTCGTTGCAAGCATGATTACAATTCATTTTGGAGATTACCTATTCTATTTTTAATACAACTGAAAGATTTTTTATTGCTTAAATAATTTTACAAACAGACTCATAGCCCCAGTGTATAAACTCTCATGTGGGAAAATTGATATTTTTGAAGCTTTTTTTTTTATTTCCTAATGGTATTAAAAGTATATATTTTTTTTAACAAGACATATCATTCTATTTTTTTAAAGTATTTTTTTAAAATATATATTAGATCTTAAATTTGATTATTTTTTCAAAATAAATATTTTTTAGGAATTTTTAAATACGGGCTTATCCCTCTTTGCTTAGGGTCTGGGAAGGGTTTTTCTTAACCTAATAGGAGCTATTGGGTTAAGTCCATTATGAGAGTATTGTAATGTGGCAGTACAAATAATTATGTAGAAAAAAACAAAATGTCTTGTTAGTGCTGTACATTTATATTTATTAAAAATCAACTCTTACTTTAACAAGGTTTAAAAAGACAGTTTGTGTGGAAACACAAACTCAAAATCGGCCCCCAAAGTAAAATGTTTACATAATTCATATAATCCTTCAGAGTTGAAGATATTTTACTTCCTAGTCCAAACCTCTGCACGACCAGTGGTCCACCCAGATAGGCTTCAATATTTTCAGAAAGAATATCCGAATGAAATTATATCAAAGACAAATGAGAGATAAGAATGGAGAAAGAAGGTTAACAGATCTTGTGTAGTGCCCCAACGGTCCCGCAGATCAAAGGATAGGTGAAAGTGAATGTAAAGTTAGATGTGAACCTGGCCTAACTAGTTCCCCTTTCAGACCTTGTGGTCTATAGGGCAGATGATGTAAAGTTCATCTGTTTTTGTGGCCTACAGTTAACGAGGGTGTCATGTAGCCAGCACAACGACCAACCGCCTTTACTTTTCCCTAACTAATGTCAGGTACCCATTAAAGCTGGGTAGACTCAGAAGTTGAAAATCCCAGTCTTCACCAGGATTCAAACCCAGGACCCTCGGTTCAGAATAAATAATGTAATTGTTTTGAAAAGGCTCAATCTCATTTTCGAATCCTCAAAAAAAAATAAAAAATTTCCGCTATATAAATAAAATGTTCACGAAAATGAAGTTTATAAGATTACTATTTGTTTTAAATTAGGTCTAACTTATAATGCATACTAATTAGCTTTTTCTCTTTAAAAAACTGCTTGCATAATTGATTTTAAAAATTGGAATTTTCGCTTTCAGGAAAAAAAAAAGTAGCCGTTGCATCAGAACTTTGAATGGTCTAAAATATTGTGATGTCGGATTTTCAATATCTTTTCTAGTTTACGAGATCTAAACGGGACGGACGGAAAGACATTTCGCACAAAACTAATAGCGTCTTTTCCCCTTTTGGGAGCTGCTAAAAAGAAGAGAACCCATGAGCACTCTGTATTAATGTTTAATAACCAACCTGTAATGAACAATAAAAGCCCTCATCCATAGACTGACATCGCCTCCACAATTGAATGGCAGAACTCCAGGGCATGCCCCTTTCGACTGCAAGCTTGGTCTAAAATATTGTGAAGTCGGATTTTCAATATCTTTTCTAGTTTACGAGATCTAAACGGGACAGACGGACAGACATTTCACACAAAACTAATAGCGTCTTTTCCCCTTTCGGGGGCCGCTAAAAAGTAGTGTACACTTGTACAAATGGATCATTGTTGATTTAATATTTGTCCCTCTAGACTCTGACAATTGGGAAAAGGCCAGTGCAATGAAATCTGAACTTCTGGCTCGTATTGAATATTTGGGTGAGAAACTTCCACCCAACACCTTGGATCAGCTCATTGATGAACTTGGTGGTCCTGAAAATGTGGCTGAGGTTGGTCCTCTTTAACATTTGTATATATGTGTGTGTGCTATGTTAAGCTATAGTTACCTAAGTTACAAATATTTGTATGACCCAACTAAAAACTAAATAGGCATGAATGATGAAAATATACCTTTTCTAAGCACATAATGTCAATATCTTTATAGTTTCAGGAAATTTTGCAATCTTTTATTATTTTTCAGGTTAAAAACAATGCAAAAATAAAAATAAAGTAACATCTTACTAATACATTTAAATAAAAATTAGTTAAATGAATTTCATCTATATCATAGTCCTTGTTATCCTGAGATTCCAGGGGCTCCTGGCAATCCCCTGAAATGACAATGTGAAATCTTTAGAAATGATATAAAAAAATCTCCATGTTATGGTATTAAAAAAATTGATTTACAAATTAAACTTTTAGGCCCTACGCTTATTAAGAACAAAAAAATTGCAGTAACTATAACAGACTGTAAAGTCACACTCTTGGCTGTCTCATCTAGCATTAGTAATGAAGTTATCCTCGCTGTAGACTTAAACATTTTTGAGCAAAGACTACAAATCAAATTAATGTCAAATTTTTTGATTCTGTGTAACAGATGACAGGGCGCAAGTCTCGTGTCGTGTCCACCAATGATGGTGTTCAATTTGAGTCAAGATCTGAATCAGATGTTTCTCTTGAGATCTTAAACTTGACAGAAAAACAGAGATTTATGGATGGTGAAAAGGTAAGACCCAGGTGGAAATCTTATCTGACATTTTTATCAAGTTTAATAAAAGTCAATCTATCATGTATGTATACAGATATAGGTGGCCTGGTTAAAGTAATACAAATACTTACAGAAAAGTCAATTATAATCTCTTATATTTTTTATTTAAAAATAGTTGAAACAGAATATTATTGACAACATAATAAGTCATGTGCAACATGACTCTGGGCCTCTTTTGTCTGTGCCTCTTTTGTCTGTATGTTTGTTTAGTTTTTTTTTGTTACCCTCATTTAGTTAATATGTTTAATTACTTCCATTAATATGTGTGTGTTCCTATTTTTTATTCTCCAGTTCATTGCCATTATTTCTGAGGCAGCCAGCTCGGGTATTTCCCTGCAGGCAGATAGGAGGGCTGTGAACCAGAGAAGAAGAGTTCACATCACCTTAGAATTGCCCTGGAGTGCAGACAGAGCTATCCAACAGTTTGGTTAGTATGCATTATTATACATGCTATAGAGTTTTAGCCCAGGTTATTTCTGGGTCATTAATAGAACAGATGCACTTGTTGATTTTATGTAATAACAGAACATTTACTGTTTCTTGGAATCTTTTAAAAGGAATAGTGAATTGTGAGTGGAAACAATACTAATTTTTCATAGAAATTTGAGCATGGCTGATTTTAGTGTGTGTGTGATATTTGGAATTTAATGTTTAAAATATTTGAAAATAGGTCGATCACACAGATCCAATCAGGTTAGTGCCCCTGAATATGTGTTCCTCATTTCCGAGTTAGCTGGAGAAAGAAGGTTTGCTTCCACTGTGGCAAAACGTTTAGAAAGTTTGGTAAGTTGAACTTTGAACTTTACTTTTAGATAAGTTTTCTTAAGGATGTTCAGTGACTAATAGATGAAGTTTAACAAAAATATTTTGCTAACAAGAGTATACATTTTTGCAAAGGTTTTATTTCAACTCAATCTGTCTGGTACAACTTTTGTACACATATTTCTCAATTTCACATTCTCGAAGCATTTTAAATTTTATTATTATTCATTGTCCTTACCAAAACATGAATCAATAAAAAAAAATTAACCAATTATTTAATTAATTAGTGGTTATTATTTAATTATTTTGATATTGATTTAGGGAAAAGGAATAATAGTATTGATTTCCCCTTAGATATGTTTTTAAAAAATATTTTTTTAATATTTTGATTGTTAAAATTATCATCAGCATGCATTGTGTGTTGTCATTTTATTGCGTAAAATGTCTCCAAAAAATTAAAAGTTACACATTGTTTTGTTTAGGGTGCCTTGACTCATGGTGATCGTCGTGCTACTGAGACCAGAGATTTGAGCAGGTTCAACATAGATAATAAGGTGAGTCTGTTGTGGATTTAATCTATTGGCATCAATGATAAAACCATATTACATAATCTCTTTGATGAGGTTGAAAAGCATATTTGGTGTCCCTTGTGTGATGAGTTAATTTATCTGCTGAGAAATTCACCTATTTTTATAGTTTTTTAAAATAAACTTTTAAACACAATTTTAAATCAACAAATGATTTGTATTCGCTACTGACACTATAATGTTTATTTTCTCAGTATGGTCGAATGGCTCTGGAGACTGTAATGAAATCAGTTCTGGACATTCAGTCAGACATTCAGCCAGTACCTCCACCTAAATCATATCAAGGGGATTTTTTCAAAGGTATTTTACCTATCTGGTGATGACATAAAGTGATAAGTGTATAAAAATCATAAATCTTTATATAAAGTCTTTCTTTTTTTTTTCTTTCTGGCCAAGACTTATTATTTGGCTTGTCGTCTAGAATTATAATCAGCATCAAGAACTGTGTAAAAGCTGTCATTAACTGTGTAGTTAGTTGTGTTCTAGCTAATTAAACTTTTTTAGAAAGTTCTCTTTGGACTTTATAATTTTGTTTATAAATATTAAACATTTCTTTGTCTTGTAATTTTGTTTATAAATATTAAAACCTTTCTTGGCATTATCCAACATATTTTTTGTCCTGCACATTATCCTTTTTTTTTTTTTTAGACCTAAACTAGTCCTTTCAGTCTTACTTTTTAGGCATCTTTAATCAATATGGTGTTGTATCAAACTACAGAGTGTTAAATATATCAGATTCAAAGTATGTTATTTGACAAAATATTTTCATCACTTATCTGCAAAGTTATCAGATGTGGTCTTCAATTCTATCATCTATATCAAGTTGTTGTTTTTAACTTCATCCCTTCTCAAATTTTTCAATTTTTTATTTCTCTTCAGATGTGAAAGAAAGTCTAGTGGGTGTTGGTATGATCAACTTGGATGAAAAGACTGGAGTTGCTACATTGGAGAAAGGTAACCGTATATTTCTAACTGGTAGATGATAAGTCCCTAAAATCTCTTTGTCCTGTTTTAATTGGAATGTGTCATTACAGATTTCAACAACATTTCAAAGTTCTTGAATCGTATCCTGGGTATGAAGGTGGCAGTACAGAATGCCTTGTTCAAGTACTTTACAGAGACCTTGACCTCCATCATCCTTGAAGCTAAACGCAATGGAAGATGGGATATGGGCATTATGGGTTAGTGACATGTTTTGATTCAGATTTTTATTACAGTTTATATTTAGCAATATGCAGTTGTTTTACATTTTCACTTAATGTTAATCTGTTTGTTTAGACCTATAAATTTAATTTCTTAATGATGATTATACATTGTTTCACACATTTAAGAAAATGCACTATAGATTAATTTAAATTAATTAAGCATTTACTTAATTGAATTTTTTATTTTTTTAATTTTTGTTATTTATCTAAAATTATGTGCTATGTTAGCAGGCATTGAAATCAAATTTATACTAAGAATTTTTAACAAGTATTTTTCCAATGATGTTTTTCAGACTTGGGCTCTGGTCAGGAAAAAGTTGCCAAGATTGAAACAATTGTGTTTGTAGGCAACACTGAGACTAACACAGCCAAGACTGAACTGACCAAGTTTGCTGTCGAAAGGGGCATGCCCTGGAGTTCTGCCATTGAATTGTGGAGGCGATGTCAGTCTATGGATGAGGGCTTTTATTGTTCATTACAGGTTGGTTATTAAACATTAATACAGAGTGCTCATGGGTTCTCTTCTTTTTAGCGGCTCCCATAAGGGGAAAAGACGCTATTAGTTTTGTGCGAAATGTCTTTCCGTCCGTCCCGTTTAGATCTCGTAAACTAGAAAAGATATTGAAAATCCGACATCACAATATTTTAGACCATTCAAAGTTCTGATGCAACGGCTACTTTTTTTTTTCCTGAAAGCGAAAATTCTAATTTTTAAAATCAGTTATGCAAGCAGTTTTTTAAAGAGAAAAAGCTAATTAGTATGCATAATAAGTTAAACCTAAATTAAAATGAATAGTAATCTTGTAACTGTCATTTTCGTGAAATTTTTTTTTTATTGCGAAAATGTTTTTTTTTTTTTTTTTATTGCGAAAATGTTTTTTTTTTTTTTTTTTTTGAGCTTTCGAATAAGAGATTGAGCCTTTTCAAAACAATTACATCAATTATAAGACTTCAGTTAGAGGCGCGGTAGCTTAGCGGTAAAGCACTTGGCTTCCGAACCGGGGGCCCCGGGTTCGAATCCTGGTGAAGACAGGGATTTTCAACTTCGGAATTTTTAGGCGCCTCTGAGTCCACCCAGCTCCAATGGGTACCTGATATTAGTTGGGGAAAAGTAAAGGCGGTTGGTCGTTGTGCTGGCTACATGACACCCTCATTAACCGTAGGCCACAAAAACAGATGAACTTTACATCATCTGCCCTATAGACCACAAGGACTGAAAGGGGAACTAGTTAGGCCAGGTTCACATCTAACTTTACATTCACTTGCACCTATTCTTTGATCTGCGGGACTGTTGGGGCACTACACAAGATCTGTCAACCTTCTTTCTCCATTCTTATCTCTCATTTGTCTTTGATATAATTTGATTTGGTTCTTTCTGAAAATATTGAATCCTACCTGGGTGGACCACTTCAGGAGCCGATTTTGAGTTTGTGTTTCCACACAAACTGTCTTTGTAATCTTGTTTATTTTTATTAATGTATGTTAGGAAAATATTTTAATTGGAAGTAGCTTTTGTTATACCTGAGGTTTGAAATTAATATATCTAGGCTTGTAATTTTTGAGTAGAATATTATTTCAATCTCACCAAGTGTGACAGTTGTGTAAAGTTGACTGCTATCTCTCAGGACCGAATGACCAAGAAGACTGTGGTGCTGGTTGTGATCCATGGCAAGAATAAGAAAAAAGAGCTGATGTTCAATGTGTACAGAGCCAACACTGGTCTGCAGACCAGGCCAGAGACACTGGAAGAAATAAAAAAGAAGTATAAGAAGTGCCTGCCTGATGTGGCTCAACCCTTGTGGGAGGATCAGTACATTGTGTCTGAAACATGCTGCAGTCACAAGTATTTGTAAGTCTTGTCTCCTCTGACTTATCTTGTTTCATAATTGTCAAGTTTTGTGTGGGCATGTTGGCCTTTTTGAATACATTAGCATATAAACATCAGGATAGTTAATTAAAATATGTCAGCTGTTTATGTAATTTATAATTTCACATGCTTTGTTAAATAGTAGTATATAAAACTTTTATGTTATAAAAAATTTTAAATGCTTTTTTTTTTCTGCTTTCTGCAGGCGCGGCAATTGTCGAAAGGCAGCTACAGGTCAGCAGTGTGATTTCGGTTTGCGCACACGTTTTTATTATGTCTTGAGTGGCTCTGTGCTCAGCGTGTGGAGCAAAGTTGAGAGTGTGTTGGTCGGACTTAGTGCCACCTCGCGAATGCAGATCATTCGTCTGAGAACTGAGGACAAGCAAAGAATAGTTGGTGAGTCATCCAACATTTATGTTGTTTTTTTTTTTGTTTTGGCAAAATAGCGTTCCTCGGTCTAAGCTCTTTAATTAACATCTTGAACTAGATAAGATTTTGACTTATACCTAAAGAAAACCTAGGGTTCCAGTTAAAAGTACCAGCATTTGTTATAAGATATACCATTCTAACACTATTTAAAAAAATATTCTAACATTGTTTGCACATCACAGCCCTAATATATTTTTAGAGGACTAATATCTTAATATAAATGTTAGTCATTAAATACTAATGTACGATGTTACGTATCTAGGTAACAATGCCTAGATACTATTTTTTTTTTTCTTGACCTGTAGGTTGTCTGCCCCTTGTGTAATAAGTTTTTTTTTATTTTATTTTTCACGGTGAGTCAAGCCACACAGACAGTGACCGGTCCTTGACCTATGTGTGTACCTCTGGTTGAAAGGAGGGTGTTTTTTTTTTTTCTTTTCTTCTGTCTCTTTGAAGAGCGTTCTAGATCTGGGTGTTGATGACTTTCTGTTCTAGAAATTACTAGATATCGACGCGCGGTAGATTATATAAAGACCGCTCGCGTAACGTTGACGGACAGACATACGGAGACAGCCGTGAGACAGAATAGCGGAGACATTGCGTGACCCGTGCGTGGTATACCAATTGATCGTGTAAGTTAAGATTTTTTTTTTTTCAAGGCCTTGCTTGTATTTGTAATTATATTTTCAAACACTTGTATTGTAATATTTTTACATGCCATTTTTGTAAAAGGGTTTTGGTCAACCCTTCCATTTTGTATTGAGTTATATTATGATTAAACATTAAGTTGATATTTTACCTTCCGATTTCTTGTGTCATTTTTTTTTTTTGTTATTCATTGTAAGTCTCTGATTAAATTCAGACTTAAGATAAGTGACACAACTACCTTTTTCTATTGTCACGTTCCCCTAGGCAAGCCATTTAAAAGTAGAATTCAATTTGTAATACGTGACAACGATAAAAACAGTTCAGTTCAACTTCTAATGTTTGCAAGTCTGATTCAAGATGTTTTGTTGCTTAAAAAAAACAACAACTTTTATTAAAGTAAAATGTTGTTCTGTCTTAGGGAGTCTGATACCACAGAATGCTGTCCAGGCTTTGGAAAGATCTCTGAGCCAGGACTCTGCCAAAACCTACACAGAGAAGCACAACAACCCCTTCAATTACCAGCCTTACATTCCAGGGATCAACAACAGCCACTACAACATCAACAGGAACACTCTTGGCAGCAACAGCTACAGCCGGTCTCTGATGCCATCCCTGTCCCCTGGTCTCAGTGACAGCACTAGCACTGCCAACAGCAGCATTAATGGGGGTGAGCCCACCATCCCACCTGAGGAAAGTGAGCCTCAGGAATTGCTCAGTATGCCCACTTTAGTTTGGTGATTTTATGTTGTTTTTTTTTTGGTACATTATGCTAATCTTTAATTAGAGATACCTTTTGTCTGGCCCCCTAATTTCACTCTCAGCTGTACTAAGCCAATGAGCTTAAGACATTCTGAATAGTTCCTCTGAATGGAATTGTTCAATCTGTTTAAGGAATGCTTAACAGATTACATTTTTGTACTGAAATATTTATTTATTCAAATAGTTCTAACTATATATTTTTTTAAATGAATAGATATGGTCATTTTAGAAGTATATATATAAAACTATGGAATAAGGTCATTTATAACTTAAACTGGAGTTCTTAACTTTGACAGAGAAATTCTGAGTGTATGCAGCTTTATATTATTCTCAGAGGTTGTTTTGGGGACAATATTAACTTAAAACAATTTAGTTTTTTGATTCTCTGCTCACTCTAAAAATATCAAAAGTAAAATTTCCTTTATTTTTCTTTGTCTTTAGACCTCTTGAGTTTTGAAATCCAGTATCTATAGTAAAACACCAATTGTCTTTCAAACAGATGAGCATTACTTTAGCTAAGCAGCAGCTTTATCCCACGATAGACATTGATGAAACAAATAACTGAAACATTTCACAATCCCCCCAAAAAATACATATATAATCCATTTTGTGGCCCTTTGAAGGATATAATTAGCACATTGAGTTTTGATTGTAGAGGCTCTGCAAGTCTTTGTTGTTGTTAATTTTAATTTAGTAGAGAAACTAAAAAAAAAATTTTTCATGTAAAAAAAAATTGAGATTATTCTAAACATGTTTCTGTTGTCAAGTTTTAGAAGGTTGTGGTATGAAACATTTTTTGCTGCCTTGATTTTAAATCTTCAGACATGACCCATTCTGGCAAATATTGAGTCCCATGGTTTATGCTTTTGAGATACTTTGAAATAGGGATAGTTAATGCTCTTTGTATCAATCAAAATGGTCTCATGGTGCAAGAATCCATCAGTTTTATTGAAGAGTTTTCCCCATGCTTGTGGTCATTATCAATCACTGGCTTAAAAAGATATTAACGATATCCTCTTGTGCATTTAAGCCAATATGAAAACATGCATTTTTTGTACCACTTCTGACCCTAATGCTAGAATGGGTGACATGTTATCATGTGTTTCCATCAATGGCCTGGAAAGATTAATTTAATTGATGTCTTTTCAGCTCAGCTGGTAAGAGTTCCCTTCTGGCAATTCAAGATCATGTCTTTAATTTTGAGCATAGTTATAATTGGCATCCCCCCTCCTCCCCTGTGCAATGTGTAAAGTTATCTGCTTCATTCCTTTCATAACATTGTTTTGTTTGTGTCTAATGTATTGAGTCTTTCAAACTATCTGTGAATATAGAGAGAAAAAATAACTGGCCATGAAAATACGAGTGAATGTCAAAAATGTCGAGAAGTGTGTTATGTTATCCTAGATCTGATCGGAATGGTTTTCACTATTCTATTGTTTTGAAATACCTGGTTTATGAGGTCCATTTAAATAATGTATAGAGTGTAATTTGTATGGTCATTGAAGCTCTTTTTGAAAATTTCATACACTTGAAATTTTTTTGCTTAGGGCCGCTAAGACTAGTAAGGTGTATTCAGAGTTCAACATTGTGAGGTCTCTGCTTGCTATGGACTGATGATTCCCTTTGAATAATATTGACCCGGTGTTCAATGGAGCTTTGACTTTATAATTAATGATAATATCTATGAAAAATATTGTTTCATTATGTTAAAGTATTAGTATTAAATATATTATGACTAATGTGGAAAAGAGCTATCACAAATTATTAGTATTATTAAAGAGATCTAGTAATTTCTCCACATCTGTGGATTGAAATATTTATTTTGTGTTGATAAGAAAGGTAATAATTTCATATGTTATGTTGAGTTCTCTGAGATTTATGCAGCTAAAGAAATAGCCAATTTTTAAAAATCAATTGGGCTTCTTAATAAGCTGCAGCCCACTTTTAATTCTATAGAGAGATGCTAATATTAAACAAGTTTAGGTTTCAATAGTCAATACTCTCATTTTAAACCAAGTGCGAATGCAGCCTATGAAAATAGTGTACAAGTTAATGTAAAGTTTCATGGTAAATAACTGACCATATCATTTCTTTTCATCATTGTGTTGTCTTTTTCCACTTCTAGTTTTGTACATTATTGAACTGCCATGTTGTCTAGAATGGAATCATCTGACATTTATAAATAGTTTCTCATCCATTTTGCAATCAAAAAAGTTTGACACATTTTATGTCAAGTTAATTATTCAGTTTGTGCGTTGAAGTTTGTCTAGATGTATCAGATTATGTCAGTCAAATATTAAAATTTGTTGTCATTTATGTGAATTCCATAATGGGTAATGAAACATTGGCCCTTTAAAGAAAGTATTGCTTTTAAATTGGTTCTTTGTTGAGTCAAAGTGTGTGTTTGAGCTAATACATAGATTCAGTGTATACTATGTCACCAAGAATCTAGAGGTCACAAGATGATGTGGTGCAATGAATGGGATTGTGTGTTTGCTAAGAAAGTTGCCATTGATGGTATGGTGCTATACTAGATTATTTTGTACTTGATTCAAACAGGCTAATGACTGTATAAAATAATCTCCCTTTTCATTTATTTGTACTTTCTCATATTGATGCTTTAGCCTAACAATGACCTATGACAGTGTATAAAATAATCTTCCCTTTAATTTATATCTTTGTTGAATGCATTTGATCAATGTAGTATCCATTCACCATCTTGTAGTGTACTTATTGCCTCATTATGACCCCACCACACAACGTCATTTGAAACTTTATATGTGGTCATTCAATTCCATTTAGTGTATGTGTGTGTGTGTTGTATAATTGCCTTATTCTCAAATGAACGACATGCAATACACATGCAAAAGATCTTTCTTAAAAAATTTTTTCCTATGAGCCTGTAGCAATAAATGTATATTCCACTAATTTTCTTAAAGAACTTGTTCTTAAAGTGTGCCAAACATTTGATACAGTGTTGAAACAATGGGAAGTGAGTGTTAGACACAATGTAGAATAATGATTGTTAGACACATTTCAGTGTTTTGACAATAGTGTGTATGTAGAATATTGAGTAGTTTGAGTGTTTGGACAATAGTGTGTGTGTAAAATATTGAGTGTGAGATACATTTCAGAGTTTTGACAACAGTATGTATGTATTTGTGTGTATGTATGTATTTGCGTGTATGTGGTAACTTTGGTTCATTCCTTAATGTATAAACCAATCAGAGCTCAGTGAATGTAGGGGCGCTTAACTCCTGACCTTTCTTAGGTATTTGCATTTTTACCTTAATATGATGTAAGTGTAAATAGTTGCATTGCATAATTTTTGTTTCAGTTTATGTCTTGTCCAGCCAAGTTTTGAGAGAGAAACTTGTTTGTGCTGATATGAATGTCTATTTGGAATAAATGTTTGGTTCATTCTGAAAGTACTAGTATGAATATATTGAGGTATGGCCTGCAGTGTTTTCTTATGAATAATTATAGTTAATGTGGTCTTAAACAAATCCACAATAATCAGTTTTCCCATATTGAAAGTGGAGAACTTTTGTACTCCAGAATAATCTAACTGATGGGATGAAGCAAGATATGTGGGATGTTGATTTTCTGGAATAACAAATTCTATACAAATATGCTTCAATAGAATTATACATTGCTTTGACGCACAGTTGCTGTCGTTACGCAGGTACCCTGCTTTTCAGAGCCTAAACGATGTCCTACTTAACACTGCTCCTGTTAGTTCCCATGATGTTGTGGAAGAAATGCTGGCTAGTTTCAGATTTGATTTATTTTTGTTGAAAGTATGAATGTTTATATTTTTTTTAAGATTTGAACTTTGTACAAGTTTTATTGAAAGTTTTTTAAATGAATTGTTAGTTTGTTCTGTGTAAATATATTTTTAATTTGGAGTCAATGTGAAAGAGTCACTGGAGCTCAGACTGAATGGCTCACAACATGTGAAGGTATATATGTATATAATGTTGTATTAGTTGCATTTTTGAAATTATTTGTTTGTTTCATTTCTTTTGTGAATTGGGCAAATTGTTCTTGACATCATGTACAATAAAAATATGAAAAGATGAAACTTTTTACAGTTCTATTGGCAATCCATGTTGTGATGAGTAGTTAACAAACTGTTTCAATTCTGGATCTGTTCTACTACAAACCTGACCATTAGTTTTCAAAGGTTGCTTTATATAATAGTTCTAGCCCTACTATTTAAATTAAAAAGAAGCCATTAAATATATGTCATTTAAAACAATTGAAGTATTAACATTTCTAAAAAGAGATGTTCATTTTTATTTGCATGTCAACCTTTTTTTTTTTTACAAAGCTTATATCAACACACTCTGTCTGAAACATATATGGTACTGGTACACTTTATGTCTCCCAAACCCAATCTTGAATCAAGCAAAAAATTCTGCATAATTATTTCTTTTACCTGACAACACAAGAATCAATAACAAAAAATTAACCAATTAGTTTGGTAATTAATTATTTTGTTTGGTATCTTGAACAAGGGAAAGAAACTACTTGACCGAAGTGGTGGTATACGCTGAATTAGTCCCGTTTAGAGGTCGCACACGAGTTCGAATTAATGTTGTTCACTTTTTTTAATAAATGTTTTTTCAAAAGTTATTACCCAGATAACCCATAACTTTTCCCTCACCTCTTTAAACTGGTCCAGACACAAGTAATAGGATCATAGCATGGGGAGAAAGCTGAAAGCATGATTTAAAGAAAAACAATTTAGTAAAAATATTTCTAATATTGTAGCACAGATTTATTATTGTTAGTTTAGATCTATTACAAACTTAATTACATGACTGATTCAAACTAATTGATACACACAGTGCTTTTTTTGTAAATAAAAAAAATAGGTGCCGGTACTCTGATGGATTGCCTAACTTTTAACTACTAATATATTAATAATAAATGTTAAAGTACAAGAAAAGTAATAATGTTGTCCTCACATTGAAAAAGGTGCACCATCACAAAAAAAGCCCTGGATACACACAATATAAACTTTGTTTTTAAGTATTTTAAAAAAAATTTTTTTGTTGTCGTTTTCATTAAGTTAGTGATGATAAAAAGTTATGTTAAAAAGACATTAGGAGAGCATTTTAAGATTAGATCTAATTAGAAAAAAAAATTGAATAGATATCTGTGGAAGGTCTCACTTGCTGCCAAAGATTTTAGATGTGGGGATAAATCTATACTTGTGTTACAGAGAAAATACTTGGCGCTCCTAGACACTCTAACCTCAGGCTCCAAATAAGTTGAACATCTGTTTAGAAGTAACTGCAAGTCATTTTGTTGGCAAACTTCACAAAGATCTTTAGTTTTATCCTCAAGTAATACAAAGATTAGGCTCAATTCATGCTGACTGTTGTGAATGCAAAAAAGCTATGAATGCACATTCCCATTGGCACTTCTTAAGGTCTTGCAGTAAACTCCTAACATACAGGAACAAACAAGGTTTGTCTAGCAAGAATTCAACACTGGGAATTGATTAAGAAAAGAAAATAGATCTGTAAATTTGATCAAACTGCCAGAATAAATTGTTAACAAAACCACCAAAAAATGCTAGACTATTAGATTTACTTCAAACTATGAAACTGACTTCTACAGTACACCTACTATTAGTCTAAAACAATTTTTCAAGGGTCGTAACTCCACTTTATCCAATAGACCAATGATGAAATCAACAAATAAATGTAGAATTTATCACACCCAATTATTTACAATACTAAATAGGGTAGACAATAACTCCCAATACTCCAGTCTGTATGTTTTATAATTTTCTTGGATGAGAATTTTTTAATGTTAGACACCTATTACTTGATCCAAGAGGTAGATCATAATCATTGTTAGTTTCTCAGCTAAAGTCTGCCTAACCTACTCATCTGTGTTACATGCCTTTAGATGTGCTTAGTATCAATACAGATTTTTTTTTTTTTTTTAATCCATCGTAGCATTACTACTATAACAATGATATAAATGCTAACAGGAACAACACTCACACAGATATATATGTACCCTCACAAACAACCAGCACCTGACTGTACATCTTGTGACAAGTAACCCTGAAACACTGATTAAAAGTGGAATAAGAAGTTTTTAAATCTTTCTTTTTTTTAGCCTTAATAGAGATTCTCTAGAAATGTTGATCCATGCAGATCACAAGCCAATAACTAGATATTCCTTTTTTTTTTGGAGATGGGAAATACTGGCTATAAAAAATTAACTATTGCAGTTCTGTGCTGGCCTATGACCCTCATACTTTACTAACCAAATAAAAACAGAATGCCAGTAAATACTTTATTCAACATTTTATTTTTAATGACAAGAAAATAAACCTTCACAAAAATCTGGTCATCTGTACTGCATGTCCAGTCATTCAAACAAATAAGCAAATTTTGTTGGTGTTCAGTACTTAATTATGAGATATAAACCTAGTTTGTGTAATTGCCCTTAAAAACATGTTGCAAGGATGACAAAAACAAGTACAAAGAATAAAAAGAAATGTTTTTATTTACATCCAAACAATGTTTGTACATGGATAGATGAGGTAAACACTAAGTAAATAAAACTACAAGTTTGTCTTGGTGAAACTGTAGATCTAGATCCTAAGAGTGTATTGTTTGTTAATCATAAACAAGTTAATACATGTTATTGTAATCCTATGACCTGAATGATTAACAACACTGACCCCAGCTTTGAAATTTTATCACCGACTTAGATGATCAGAAGGAAATTAAATTTCAAGAGTCATATGCTCTCCTAAATACTTTGGTACATTAGCCCAGTAAATTAGAAAATTAGTCTTAGTCTTGGAGGTTAACACTTTGCAAAGGGAGTCCTTAAAAAACCCCACAAAAAAACAACTGCCTTTATTTATTCTTACACAGAGATGTTTTACAATTACAACTCCAGTATCCTAAAGTACTAAAAGTTTTGATTGTTATCTAGTGAATGTTCTGAAAACAACTTAAAATAATGAAGAATTACACTACAAAATTAGCTTCAAGAATATTACAGGCAAACACAGATGAAAAAAAGCTGACAATAATGATAAATAATTAAAATACAAATTAAGTGAGAATCTTAATAATTTTGTATAAAGATTGATATTATTATTCAGTGCAGAAAAATATTTCTCTTGGGTAAAGAAGAAAAAAAGTCTGGCCAATGTTTACAGAAAAAACAGAATCAGCTTAGTTTTGTATTTTAGGCTCAACCATTCATCATTCATTTAGTGGACAGACTACAGAGTTCTAGATGAAAGGCCAAAAAAAAAATAAATATCATCACACAGGTGAGATAACAACAATTATTAGTCTTGTACACATGCCAATTAAGTCTTTAAGAATATAATGAAAGAATCTTTCCCTATTGGACTGCCTGAAACTACACTTCTGAAAAACCGTGATACATTTTCAAAGTTTAAAAATTTTATTTTTATCACTTGCATAACAAAAAGCTTCAAACGTGTCTAAGAATTTAACAACCAGTAGCGTTTATCAAACAGACTAAATGATTACATTAAAGCTGTGTTTATAATAAAAATATTACATACAACAAAAAATGTTGAACAAATATTCAACTCATTTTAAAAATTTTATTTCAATTTAACCTACTAAAACATTCTGGCCAGAGGTCAGACACTGACCAGAGGTCAGATCACAGCCAAATTTGTTCACAGCATTAAAACAATTCACAATTGCAATGCAGACATAAACACAAAACTAATGCTAGAATACAATGTACTGTTAAACTTTTATGTTCCATTGTTTTTATGTTGATGAACTGTTCAAACAAAATGTTCAAGAACAAAATCTCAAAACAAAGAGACGTCTAAAATTCTAATTAGCGACACTTCTGTTTGTGCAGCACAGACTGTGGTGATGTGTGACCTTAAAACAATTAGCTCCTTTCACTAACCACAGGACCAGATATTTGTTCATTCCCACCTCAAAGATTTTAAGACTCCATGACATTGAAGTGTATTGTCTCCTGGCAGAGAAACTTTCGAGTTCAACTGAATGCACCATAAAAAGCTTTTCTTCTGGTCTCTACTGAGAAGATGGCCAACATCTTGGATGATCAGAAGGAAATTCAATATGCTCACCTAAATACTTTGCCCAGTAAATGAGAGAACTAACTTGGATGACGGGAGACAGTCCAACAATCAAACAAAAAGTTTAAAACAAAACAAGTTTCACAAAATGTAGCTAGTTGGTTAGAATTCACCAGTCAATCTAGTTCTTTGGGTAGCACGCATCTACTGAAGGTGGCAGAATTGATGCCAAATAATGTCTGGGTAATTTTGAAATGCATAAACTAAAGTTACAAATGAAATAGATTGATACTTGTGAGATAACAAAAAAACTTGTGAGGAGACAGCAGAAAGACAGCACACCAAGGGAGTTCACTGATGAAAGACAGAATCAATCAAAGAGGTTAAGGAATGAATGATACATCAACACTAATTACACTTTGAACAATAACAAAGAATATTAACAGTCATCCATCTAATATGTACCACAAATCATAACTTTGATTTAAAAAAAGCTAATATAGACAATAGTGCCCATGGCTCATTTATTAAGAGCTTCCTTTAACTCTTAAACAAAAAATGCGTTTTTAATCATACAGTCACGAAAAAATGTTTTGTTACAAAAATTCTCGAGATATCAAAACATAATATGGCTGTGTATATACACATAAAACATTTCTAAATACCAAGTCTAGGAAAAGTTTTTGTTGTTTATTTTTGTTGGTTTCATTTTGTTTCTAGTTCCCCCGTACTATGAAAGAGATAAAAAAAAATCTTTCAATAATTTTTTTTCTTTTGATATTAACTCAACCTAGTAAGAGCTGCAATATGTATGGAATCTTAGAGACAACATTTTCATTTAGGCGGGGAAGACCGTTCCAGATAATCTTGCACTGACTCAGTAATTAACTATGTCAACCTTTTGAACTCAAACACAAAAATAATTTCCAAATAGTTTCAACAGTTACTTACTGTTGGCAATAGTTTTCATGAAGATTTTTACATTTAAAAAAAAGCAGCACAGCACATTGAATCATCAGTGTGTGGAGGAGAAACACACAGAGTGTATTGTGGAAGCATGAAGTTGACAGTGATAACAATAAAGAACTAACATGGGTAGAGCTACCCCTTTGTGGCTTAAAGACCTTTTTATGACTCAATTTGATGTCATCATGGTCACAAGAAGTGCTAATTCCCACATGACAATAACACATCATGACTTAAGGGGACAGAAATGGGGAATTTGTTTTAGCAAAATACAGGTATCAGTATTAATGAAATTAAGATAATGTCATTCTAGAAGTTCTTTGTTGATTCTAAAAAGAACCAATGTAAAGATAGGATGAGTGGAATGTCACGGTAAGGAATGAACATGAAACATTAAGATTACCATGAGTTCCAGAAAAGATAGAAAGATTATCTTCCTAATGATTTGAATAAAGCCTATCACTTTCAGGAGTGAAACTCTAGTCAAGCCAGTTATAGGAGGAAATGAAAGTGGTTTTTAAATACTGGTCAAATAATAACCATTTGTTGAATATTATTAGAGTTTCTTTAAAAAAAAAAATGTTATTCTAACCTAAACACCTAACAAACATAGACTCATGATGGCCTTCAGAGGCTTTACAATGATTCTGGACACTAATTGTGCACATATTGAACTGAGCTTAGGTAAAATATACACTACTTCACTATTTACACAATTAGTGCATAACTGCAAGAACAGAAATTAAAACGGTCTTTCAGGACAATAAATTGACTTAAATCTAAAAGCATTAATCTTTTTTTGTCAATTATTATTTCTTAATTACAATTAATAACAAGTGGTCTTTTGTAAAGTGTTATGTATGACAAAGGGTTCACACTACAAATTGAAAATTTTCTTTTTTTTTATATATATATTACAGCAGCAGAACTAAGCAGCTAGCTGATATAGTAAATCTTCTACCTTTTAACATACAAAAAAATAGTTAACTACTTAAATAGTTTATTCACAGCTAATTAAAGTCAAAGAAGACCACAATCATTACTTCACATTATTTTAAATGCAGTTAATCTGAATCTTTATCTAAAAAAGTCAGAACTATACTTAGAAGTACCGGTATTTGTTAGAGTTGAAATAAAGACAAAAAACTCACAATTTGACTATGGAGTTAAGCAAGTGTCCAGGGTGTCATTTCTGACATGTACTAGACTACTTAAAATATGTTGTTGTTTTTTTTAATTTTGTAATACTCCAGTTAACTAAAAATCATACAGAAATATCCCATTAAAACCATCAAATAGAGTTTCCTGAATCTAATGTTATTGCACAGTCTAGAAGAGTTAGGTATTTCCAAACACAGTCAGAGACACTCAAGAGTCTACCTCAACACCTATTACAGCTAGATGTGAACTACAGCATACATTTGTCTTAAGTAAATATCTCTATGTACAGCATCAGGCCAAAAGTAATCTGTCTCTTAATCATTTTCAATTTTTAAAATAAATATTTAAAATATGGTAGAGCTAAAAAAGACAACAATAGTTCAAAAGGCACCCAGTATATAAATATGTGCACAGTTCTATTTTTTAAATATTGAAATAGTGATTTACAATCTTAAAGTGATTTAAAAATTAAAAAGAAATAAAATAATGAAATAATTAATTTTTATGTCAGACAATTTTGTTGAATAAAAAAAACAAACTATGCAAATACTAACACTATTATGCCCTAAGTAAAAGATAATTTGTGCATTACTTGATAATTTTTTTATCTATCACTTATCCCAGATAATGACAGGAAAGGCATCTTCTAGTGGCACTCCGAAGCTGCTGGTCTCAAAGAAGCCATCATCATCATCATGATTTTGACCATGGATAGCGTAACCAAAGTCCTCATGACTTAGGCCACCTGTTCTCCAATCTTTCTGACCCGTATGTTTTAATATGCTTCTGTGATGGTTCTGGAATGTTCCTGACTGTGTTTCCATAACTACGGCCTCAGTGTGTTCCTCCTCCGCTGACCACCCTTCATCTCCAAGCCATCCGACGAAAATAAAAAACCAAAGCTGAAAAAAAAAAATTTGAAAAAAAAAAAATTGAAAAAAAAATTTGTACCAGAATTAAAGAAAAATTAATTATGAAATATATGACTTAGTTATTAGATTTATTACATGAAAACATAAAAAAAAATTAGCATTTCAAGTTTGACAAAGAAGTTTATCAGTTTTCTTCTCCTTTATTTTATATAGTACAATTGTATGACTATAATGACAAATGAGATAATACTATTCAAGGTTAGTGATCTTAAATATCATTTATCATTATTTTCAAATGATTAACTGAGTGTGATTAATAATAGAAAATCTGTTTGTAAGTGAGGTGCATAAAATCATGTAAAAAAACGCATATAGGTTAGAATGGGAAAAAAAATTTACAAAATGCTCTTCATTGTATTATTAATAACTTAGTAACATGGTACTTAGTTACTTAGCAAAGAAAAAAAATTGAATAGTCACACATGAAGAAGCAGCAACGTTTCCATGGAAACAAAACAAGCGCTGTGTGAGTGGAGAAGAGCATTTTGTTTTAGCTTTCAGCTTAATCCTTTTAACAAAAAAACATTGGCTAGAAAAGTGTCATTTGTATAAGTACTAGCAAGTATAGGAGAAATAAAATTCACTTTTAAAATCTTGGTAATTATGTAACTTTGATCTTCACATTGGACAACACCATCTATCTTTGATGGGAGCCTACACAAGTGAAAGAAATATCACCCTGTCTACACCATATCAACAGAAAACAAAAAACATGATGACATTGAGGACACAAAAGTAAAACACTAAAGCAAAATGACGTAAAGGAGTCTCCTAGTTTTGTCTAGAGGCAAGCTTCGGGATGTAACAGCCCCTCATTCCTTATCAAGTCTTACAACCAAGGGTCCTCATATAAGAAATCAAGTTAACAAAGCTATGAATAGATGCAGTGGCAGGTTTTTGTTTTATACAGTTCAGACAGTCTGTTTCTTCAGAAATGAAAAATATGGCCCATACCTTCTGTAGGCTGGAAGGGGAAGAGAGTGGGCAGGGTTTGAGCTGTGGACCATCACAATTAGCGCACATAACATAAAACTAGGCTGCCATCTGATTCTCTCCCCTAAATCTAATAAGTTTTTAGTAGTCTAAATAATGTAAAGAGAATGTAAATGACCTGCCGCTGGACATCTTCAACCCATTGGTGGCCAATCTCCCTTTTTTTTTATGTTGATATGATTCATTGTTATCCCAACTAAGGCATAAAACATGTCATCAAGGTATAAGGTTACATGTCATATCAAGGCCTGAGGTTACATGTCATACCAAGGCCTGAGGTTACATGTCATATCAAGGCCTAAGGTTACTAGGAGAATCAAAACCTGGCAGACCTAAGAAGAGAAAAAGTTGACAGAAAAGCTTTGACAACTTGCTTAGAAATCTATCCTATACCTGATTTTAAGAGTCTCACAGTTAAAGATAAGAATAATGAGAGAAGCCATGCTTCTGATGGGTGCCCTGTCTTAGCCACAGCAAGCAAATAATAAGATGCAAATAAAATTCCTTTAACCCAATTACATGTGCAAAATATTTTATCATCTCTCAAGAAAAATATCATTATCATCTGCCCTTGAATTTTGTTACTAGGGTGCTGTGACAGTTTGCGTAACTAAACCCCTCCACTTTTTCTGGTCAGCAGCTGTTCTCAGCAGGATATCAAGAGAAGCTTGTCCATTTGCCAACTTTTCTTTGGATGACGTTCTCTTCATGCTCCCTCCACTTACTTTGAAGCAAGACTTTTGCATGTCTTACAATATTACTAAACCGGCTCAGCTTTCATTCTTCACAGTATTAAGGTGTTTCTCCTTTTTCCCCAGCAAGAGTGTTAACTTGTAAAGGTGCAAACTCGTTAGTCTTTTCCTGATATATGGTATTTTTCTATAGCATTTAATATAAAAGGGCGTGGATTCTACTTTCAGCCTCAGCCTTCAGTGTCCAACTTTTACAACTATGTAGAAGTATAGAGAATACTAACAAAGAATACAGTTTTAATTTTACTGGGAAGCTGATGTTACTTTTCCACATTTTCCTCATGAAAGCGGATGCAAAGTTGAAACATTTTTTAATTGTCTATCTTGTTATGCTTGACCCTGCTATTTATTTCTAGTGTTTGGCTATTCAACTGTGTGCAACAACATGTACTATATATACATCTCTATTATATTGTTTTAACATACACAGTCAAACCTTGCGATATGAAATGTATTTTGTTCAATTTATAAGAAATTGTTTTAACAAATTATAAAGGTCAACTCTACCATTAGTGAGGTCTAATTCACATCTGCAAGGAAACTCACAATCTGAAGCAATAAGAACCAAATATTTCTAAGATATAAGATGAACACAGACAATTCCACTCTGAATCAGTTCCATTCATATTATAAGGACATATCATTATCTGCTTTCCTAAATAAGCTGTTACCATTTTTCATTCCAGCCAACATGATTAAGTCAGATTTGAACAGGCCTAAATAAGGAATTTTCTGGAATTATGGAAAGGGGGAAATGGGAGAAGGTTTTGTATTCTGCCTTTAGGTGTCAGCAAAAAAAAAACAAGCTCAAGTTGGGATTCAAACAAGTCTCTTGATAGGTACCGGTAGCTAAGCAGTTTATACCATTCCGTAACACACTTATGTACATTGTTTGAGTTTTTTTTTTGTAATAGTAAAGCATGCTAATTTTAGACAATTTACCCCAGGTTTCTCCATGCCTCTTCAAAATGAATAAAATTTATAATCAATGCATGAATACGAAAGTTTCATCTATTTACTACCAAAATGGTAACTATTCATCACTGACATAGACCAAAATTTTATGAAGATATTTTTTTTTTAAATGCTAATAATGATTGAAAGAAATATCATTCAGATGTAGCTTGTATAGGACAAAGAAAATGTGCCACCTTAACATTCAAATCAAGAAATGTGATGCAAATTGAATATTTTCAGATATGAAAAAATCAAATTGCAATTCAGAAAAAAAAAAAAAAAAAAAAAAAAACCAAAGCAAAAGAGTAATTGAGGAATAAAACTGAAAGAGAATGAATTTTTGAAAAAAGTAGCAACCAAAAGATGAAAAATAAGACCAGAAACTGAAAAGAACTAAAATATAAGTGAGTTACCTCCCCTCCTCCCAGCAGACAACAAGAGAAAATAAACCCAGACAGAGAGAAAACTACAACTTTGTCTCTCTCATGTTGCTGTTGTAGGACGTGGGTTGGGGGAAACGGTGGTTAACAGTGTACATGGGAAGCTCAGATATTTCTTCTTCCTCCTCCACATCTGAACCCACTAGTGCTTCAAAGCTTGCCTCTAACAAACGCAGAAATCTGCATATGAAAAACAAAATCAAATGAGATTGAAAGCAAGGCATGATGATCACACAGTGGCAAGCAAAGCAAAAAGATTATAAAAAAAATGCTAGGCTATAAAGCAAAAAAGAGGGATTACACAAACTATGACTTTCAGATGTATTCATTTAAAGAGCATTTCACAATCCAAATATTACAGGGATTGAAAAAAAAAATCTACCCCCCCCCCCCCTCGAAATGTTCTGACCCAAAAGTTCCAGGAGAAGTTTATATTCAAGTATTTCAAAATGTGTGAACAACAACAATAAATATGTTTTTTAGGTACAGAATAAACAGTAAGAAGTTCAGGAAAGGCTAAACCATAGTAATGACACTAAATATATAAACCTTTAACATATTTTTTTTTTTGAACTAGTTCATAGACAGCCCCACAGGAAAGAAGGATGCAAGGCTCACAAGGACTATGGAGTTCATTTTTCTATTTTCAAATGTTATACAATGGAAAGTATAACAAATAAAAGAACTTGACTGTCCACAACTGCTATTATCTTCTATTTTCTTTAAAAATGGCAAGTAAAAAGTTATTAAATCATTAGGGCATCATGATGTTGGTTTCTGTCTACTAAAGTGTATTTCTGATACCTGAAGGGGATTAGACCTTCTCAAGCCCTGGAAATGATCCCTTCTCAAACACACAAACTTTGGTGAACTTAAGGAAACATATCAAATCTCAAATATAAATCTTGTACAACTTAGCTCAGAAAAAGACATGAACCAGGACACAGCCACTAAAAAATCAAAAGTTAAAACTGACATACACAAAATATCTTTTGATGACCAGGTTATGCAAACAATTTGTAATGAAAACTTTACGTGGAATTGGAATAGAAATAGAGAAGTAGAGAAAAGCAGATCAAAACAGATCCAATGTCATTAAATAGGTCAATGCTATCAAGTCTGATACTAAACTTAGTATTTAGAAGTAATCCATTCATAATATAACTTATGAAAAATGTAAAAGTCCCCCCTGAGACTCATCGATCTAGAGGGCAGATTATGTAACAGTCATCTGTTTATATGTCCAAAATTCAAAATCCCAAACATCACCAGGATTCAAACCAATGCCAAGTGCTTTACCACTTAGTTACCACACAATAATTACACTCAGCAAAAAAAAAAAAAAGAAATAATTAAAACATAGTAATTTCAATAATTTCCATTTTTCTTAGAATGTGACAGAAAATAATCCTTTAACACAAAAATGTGTGTTTAAGAATCGACTTATCAAAATGAAGATTCCACTTTGAAAACACAATGAAAGATTTAAATAGTGGACCAATCCAGACTATGTTTAGCCCTACAGGAATGACAACTAGAAAATAAATGGCACACAAAACTGATACAAAATGTACATGCAAATTTGACTGAACAGGGCTTGACAAGCAGCAAAAACAAAAATTGTCATAGGAAAACAAACAAACATTAATACACCAATATTGTTATACATTGATTGGTTTATATAGAAATAAACATTTACAGAATTAAACTATTATGTACACACATGGAACTATAGTGTTAGGGTCAACATATAAGAACACAAAAGATTGAAGTGAATGGTCTGCAGGGTTAAGTCATTGATGGATTTCAATTGTTTGAGCCTATTAAAGGTGTCTGGATAATTTTATTGTTTAACTTTAAAGAAAAAAAAAACACTTGAGATTAGCCAGAAAAAAAAAAGACTTGCTTATATTTAAAAAGTTAGTTCTAGATTAGCAAGGCTTTCATTTCAATTAAAAACATGATTTTCAATTCAAGTTGCATTAGAAAAAGATCTATGTAGTGCTTACATAATAAGGAACAGTTAGTAATGAAGACTACTAGAGGTCACCAACATTTCTGCAGTGATGCTCTCCCCTCATGATTTTAAAACATTTAGCTCTTCTCTGAAACATTTCTTGGCCTCCCATCTACATTAAGCATTGTTAGCTAGGAAAATAATGTATTTAGCAATTACAATTACGTGGTTGACCCAAGAGCTATTCCCTTCACCCCACAAGTTAACCACACCATGAGCTAATCCCCTTACCCCATAAATTAATCCCTTCTCCCCATGAATTAATCCCTTCAACCCATGAGCTAATCTTTTCACCACCACCATGAACTTATTCCCTCATCACCATGAGCTAATCCTGTCACACCATGAGCTAATCTCTTTCATCACCATGAGCTAATCCAATCATCACCGTATGCTAATCCCCTTACCCCCATGAGCTAATCTGATCATCCCCATGAGCTAATCCAATCATCACCATGAGCTAATCCCTTCCCTCCTTGTACAAGGGCCACTGAGTGTTAAAATGTTAATATCACAAAAGAAAACATGTGCAGTTGATCATGCATTCTACTCACTAAAAGAAACAACTTTAAACAGCAACTAAACAGTAAGCAACAGAATACAAAACATTTTTGTTTGCACTGCCCTGTCAAGCCCTGAAAATAGCACTGTTCACAAAACTATACGGCAGTGCTAGAAACTGAAGTAAAATGAATATGGAGTGACCAACGTACAGCGTCAATCTACTGGTCATTTCAGTCATATATCCAGCTGGATGGGCAGGTTGTCCAGAATTTGTTGAAAGCTGGAGTAAGAGAGGGGGGTGGTTTAAATGTTAAAGGTCATGGCAAGTATTGCAAGAAAGTTTTTAACAAAATCAGTTTGCTATTAAAAAGTTTGCAGTGTACATTGCATTCAAACAAAAGACTCAGTAAACAGACAGACAAATGTCAAACAAAAAAACATTTTTTTAAAAAATAATTTCATATACTGTCAACCAGCAGAATATGTTTACAATATTTGCTTTTAAAAATTCAAACTCAATTTTACTATCCCCAAAGGAACATGTAGGATTTATCTTTCATGCTGAATTGAAGTTGAGAATATATCAAGCGAGAGTTAATGCACTTATTTTTAATATTAGTTGGATAAATATAATTCAACCAGTTACATTTTTGGTTAGGACATAATATTTTTAAAGTACCGCACATTGGAAATAAACTGATAAGCAAAGTACTAAAAATATAAAGCATGCTAACTAAAAATTAAGAAAAAAAAAAAGAAGCGCTTCTCCTGAAACTAGATCTAGCTGTAAGCTGGACAACCTCACCTAGAAAAGATTTCGGCTATCCCACGTACTAACTCATGACTCTTAGTAAAAGAACTATAGAAAGAAATGTGTAGAGCAATGAAACAGCCAGAATATTTGTTGAAAATAACAGGTATAATTAAGTCAAGGAGATGATAATTTTCTGCCAGTGGTTTAACAAATTACGGTTCCCTTTGTGGAATATTCAGCACTTACTTCCTTACATTTTCCCTCCCAACCAGTAGAGCTAAATTTTATAAGCACTTAAGAAGATAACTCTACAGATTCAATTAAGAAGATGTGTTTAGATAACTCTACAGATTCAATTAAGAAGATGTGTTTAGATAACTCTACAGATTCAACTAAAATTCCTTTTAATTAATAATGAGCCAATTAGTTAGTCAATTAATAAACATAACATTTAATTGCTTCATTCACCATAACAAACACACATACTGGTCAACATAACCAACATTTCTTATTTTCTGAACTCAAATCTATACATAAAGAATGCACGGACTGCATGCTACTAAAGCTTTGGCCAACTGTACAGTTATTTATCATTAAGATGTAGCAGAACTATCAAGATACCTCTTACCCCCCTTTTAAAAAAAATTAGTATCTCCTATAAGCCTTTCAACTTACAATTTTCTGATGCCTGATTCCTTCTTGATGCCAACTTTCTCATCTGGTTCCTTGTTGATGGGACCATATACTAGAACTTCTTCACCGGTGTAGGAAGACTTCCTAAATTAGGTGAAAAAGTTAGCAAAATGAGACACAGTTTAGAATAGGTAATGCTGATTATAAAAAGCTTAAATACACACATACACAGCTAAGCCTTGATAATTTGTACAGAAGCTTAATCTGCACAGAACTCAATTTTTAAAAAATTTCTTTGCTAAATACTAGACCCACATTTGACTGGTAAAAAAAAATACACACATAAATTAATACAAGATTTAACCAATGTTATAAATTGAAAATAATATGTTTTAGAGGAATACTTATACTAGACAACATAGAGCAGCACATAAGGTAGAGAGGTAACACTGAGAAATTGAGACAGATGGAAAATGTCATAAATAAACGTAAATGCCTATTGTCTAATAGATCTCAAGGATATAAGGATAACACAAACAAAAGTGTTTTTATAATAATGATATACATCATTATGACATGATTTGAAATTATTTCCTCAGTAAAACTTGAAATACTTAATTACAATGGAGGGAGGTTTTCAAAATGTAAAATATTTCATCCAGAAACCTTTGAGGCCAACTATAAACAATTAAATGTTAGAAGTGAATTCAGAGTTAAAACTACATGAAATGATTTGCTTGGCTGGATCAGTGAATCTAGTTTTATTGAATTAGTTTTGTTTAGGGCGATTTCTTTACAATGTATGCAGGCACTGGAAATAATTTATCACATTTTGAAATAATCCAGATTTTCTTCTTTCAGATCTGAGTCTGCTGAATAGAGATAAATGATAAACCCCCTGGCTGTTGTAATTGTAATACAAAGTTATTTATTTTGAGTTCTGATGCATGATGTTGTTTTATAAAACAAACAGATGTTTTGAAGAAGAGTGAAAGGAATCAAGAATTTAACTTTTTTCTGAATACGAAAAAGCTTTTCTTTGTAAATACACTCAGCCTTGAGTATCCCAGATTTCATTCTTTGATTCAAGGATTTCATAAGTAATGGAACCTAGCTAAGTCAGTAGTTACCATAACAGTAGCTTTAGATCTGCCTACTTTCTGTAATTTTAGAGTCGGGGAACATCTGTTTGACTCCCTTTGTCATGCTAAGAGACAGTTTAAACTCAACTATTAATTCTGGCATTAAAACTTTTGATCTTCTCTGAATGAGTTATCACTTTAATCTCTATAGAACTCTCTCCTGAATTTGGTGGTTTACAAAAAAATCGAATCTATATCAAGAGGCAGCTTCATTAGCAGTTGATTGGTTTTAATGTGCAAAGGCTCTTTAAAGGTATTTTTACAATCCCACGACATTGTAACCTCTGTCCTAAATGTGAAATACTAGATTTTATCTAAACCTAGATCTATATTAAGTTAGAACAGCCAATTTTGCCTTCTTATTAAATTTTAGATTCCATGTATAGGATAAGAAAGAAGATCAATACATCTCTTTATTAGATGGCAGATACAAATCTAAATATAGTTACAACTATCTAGATCTAGACTAGATCTATTTAGATCTTAATTCTAAATATATTTACATTTAAATTTATGTGGTGCATGACATTAAACTTTTTAATGCTATACTTGAGTCTAGTCTAGATTAAATATCTAGATCTAGCTCTATATCTAGACTTAGTCTAGATTCTTTAAAATTCAATAAATTGGAACTAAACAATCAATTAATTCCCAACCAATTTGAAGACTTGAAATAAAAGGACATATTGAAAGGCACTCCGCTTTATTTGCATCAGATAGTTGTAGTAAATATTTTCAATCTTCGAGCATCATTGCGCAAAAAAAATAAAATAATGAGAATAGTCTATTTCCAGGTATTGTTGCACTGATCTATCTATCTCTCTCTATCTATACATATCATTATCAACAACTTATTTATTTATTATTATTGTTTGTGTGTATTTTTAGATGATAAACTCTCCTCACATATTTGTGTGTCCATCAGCATACACAAGATGCATACTTGTAGGTAACTCGGCATAAATAACCACACAGCAAATCCCATTTTATATTAAAGAAAATCATTTGATAAATGCAATATTTCTAACGCCAATAATGAATTGAAGGTATTTTCTTGGTTTTAATATTTTCTACTTTCTATAACTTTAGGCTCATCTATATTTTTTTTAATAATTAATGAAAAATGAGGGGAAAAAAAAGAAAACTATCAAAAATCATTTGTTGAGTCTTAACCCAATAGCTCCTATTTTCAGTCTTAAATAATCCTCTATTAAGTTCTAAGCAAAGAGCGGTAATTCTGAATTTTAAGTCTTAAATAAAAATTTTAAAAATATATAAATTTAAGAAATTACAACAATAAATAAATAAGCAACTTAAAAAAATAAATCATTATGTCTAGTTAATACAAAATAAATTTTAATACCTTTATACTATAAAAAAGGTTTAAAAAAAAAATACTAATTTCCCCAAGGGGGGCTTATACACTGGGTCTATGGGTCTGTTCATTCTAAAAATTCTCACAAAAAAAAAGTGTCAAACACATCAGATTTACACAAGAAAAGAGTCACCACGCTCTCATTCTCCCTCTAAACGAGACCTGATAAGCTCATCTTATAGGAAAATTTAGAAAATTATAATTATGTCACTATGTTCCAGCCCATGTTAGACACATAATGTAAAAACGTTTTGAACTGTTGTAAGAGCTAATGGGTTAATATTAAAATACTAACAGTAAAAAAAAAACATGCTATAGTATTTTTCAAAATCCAAAAAATTTTTGATAGTAATTTTGTAATTAGTTAATAATTTTAAAAATGTTAGAAACATTTAAAAAAATTTAAAATAAAACAGTCAAGTGTGTTAATTAAATCTCTAATAAAATTGAAGGGTAAAAAGTGAAGTTCGAGTTGTTTGGGATGAAGGAACACAGGGTTGTGCTAAGACTGACCAACAACCTACAGACATGTTTTGATAGAAGGATGACCATGTTTTCTTAATACTTAAAATATAATTTGGGAAAAAAATATATACTACAGAAAAAAAAAAAACCTATCAAATGTTGATTTTTTTTTGTCTAATAATGGTATAGAGTTTAAAAAAACTTTTTATTAATGTTAAGCCAATTTATTTTAAACTTAATTAACAATTTGAGAAATTCTCTAAAGTCCCCTTTCCTCTTCCTTGTTTACTAAAATTTATTAAATGCATCATAAATTATATTAACCAACATGATCTTTTGATAACTTTCCAAACTTTTTCCCAGAGGCTCTCAGAAAGCTTAGCCAAATAAACAAGTTTTTGAAGCAAAAATAGCCTTAGCTTTTATATTCTATGCACTTTTAGCTAGCCAGAAAAACTGGTTCAAATTTAAAAAAAAAGACTTACTCATCATAGTCACGTCCTTCGTTCTGAGCGCTGGAATCCTCTCTGGAATTGGTTTAGTATTTGACAACAGAAGATGAAAGTGGACGAGATAGAGCAGAGATGAAAACATAAACAAACCAAAGAGAGAAAAAAAACAAAAAGTATAATCATGATATAGAAGCCAACATTACATCATGCTGCAAAGGAAGCACAATTAGAAATGCAACAGAATCATTCGCAGTCCAAGTTTTCAAACTGTTCTTTTTGTTTTAAATAATATTATATTGTCTATTTCCTTTCAGAAAGTAAACTTGTAATAATAAAATAATACAGAATGAGCATAACATAAATACACAAATACAACTTTAAAAACAAAACTGAAACCACACTTGTTTGTTTTTCATGGGGTCCAAGTGTTGCAGGAACATTTTGGTTCAGTCAATTTTAACCATAACTGATGATTTATTCAATTAACATATAAATACAACTTCACATTTAAAATGTTTTATTTTTTAAATGAGTCAAAAATTCAACTCAATTCACAATCCAACTAAGTTTTACATTGTTGTACCTAAAATCTTGTTAGCAGTTTTATGTTCCAGTGTATCATATCATGATGTTTACCTTATTTTGTTTTTTAATCATCAATGTCAAAGAACTGATTAAGCCTTCAGTGTGGATTTCCAGAAGTAAGAAATAAAAAACTAATACTGTAGGCTCATTCTGTATCAATTTTGTTTTTGGACGAAAATATATTTAACAAGACAAATAAAATATCTTATTATTTTGTTCTCATTTGTTGAAAACAAACTAGTTAAGCAAACATTTCTTTTTTGGCAATGGCTGCAGCAGCAAAGCAGTTAAATACAGCAGTAAACAATGTAGTCATTTATAATTTACACTTTGACTTTATGACCACAAGGATACAAAGAATAAACTAATGTTGAACTTTATTGTTTTCAGGTTTTAAAGTTTAAAGAAAAAGAGTTAGAAAGCAACTGGTCTAACAGTTCAATCAAGCTTTCAAAGTATAAAAGACATTAGTAAGTCAAATAAAAGCAACCTATTGGCATTAATGATTTGTCTAGTGATAAGAAAATAAAATTTATGTATGGCAACTTAGCATTATTATAAAGCGTACTAAAGAAGAACCCTCCAAACTGTACTTCATAATTAAGCCAAAAAGAATATTTTAAATAATGCTAACCCATAACCATCTCATTCAAATTATCAGCAATATTTTATATAGCGCAAATGTTACATTTGCTACATACTAAAGCCATGTACTGGCATGTTCTCATTGCACAATAGAAAGTAGAGAGTTGCTGTAGGGCATTTAAATGTGGCTACGTCACATGTCAACAGTGTTCAGTGGCAAAACAAAGGGAATAATACAATGAGCTTTCACTTTTAAATTTAAATGAATACTGTCAAAAAACAACAACAAATTATTGATCTATGAAAGCTCTCTGTCAATAGTGTCATTTCTCATTATAGCTTGAGATGATATTATTTCTATGCTTATTATTTCTACATTAAGTAGCATAGCAAAATTAGAATTTTTAGTAAGAAACAGACTTTGTAATGAAGCAATAGCCCATGCTCATAAAATGATTAATTCACTTGAATTTACTATAATTGAATAGATTATTTACTATTAAATATTTTTTTTTTTAGATATTGTAATATCCGTAACCAACTTCATGATGAGGAGTAGTTGTGTATATTTAAAAAGTAAAATTTTACTCTTCACCATGTCATTACTGTTCATTTGCTATTATTAATAGAAATTCCTACAGTGAGGTGTTAATTTTTTTTTTATATATTATATATCTATTTATGTATTGAACTCGTTAAATGGATGTTACTGCAACTTAACACAACTAATGGTTATATTGTAGTATAATGGATGCAAGCTTACAGAGCTTCAAACTTCTCATACAATTTTTTTTGTTCTGTAAGTCAATATTTTCTAGCTAAGTATCACTAGTTTGTAGACTGAACATATGTTTAAATATATGAACTAGCAGCCCAAGAGATTTTAAACACCAAAGCAAGCACATACCTTGGCTTATAGTGAGCCAACTCATCTTCAACTTCTATCAGCCTTGTCTTCAACTCATTTCTCTCCATCAGAACCTGACAACATATACAGTTCAAAGGTGAATTAAGCAAACTCTTTTATTGAAGGAGTAGCCGCATAAATAGAACTAGATATGAGCCTATAGTTTGAGATTTGGTACATTTCTTAAGGCTTAAATGTTAAGCTCTGTGTGAATAATTTCATGTGATGATGTAAACAAATGAAAACAGAGAGAAGGCAGACAATAAGAAGTTGGTCATCATTGTTGTTAATATTAATTGAAGGGTTCAAATTAAGAGGTGAAACACACACATTGAATCACAAACAAACTCATATCTAAATTGAATTGATGACATTATGCATTGGGGTTAGTATTATGGAACTGAATTGGAGTAAGATTTAGTATCAGAATTAGTGATTAAGTTTTGTTTGGTTTAACAGTTACACTATTACTAAATTGTATTGTTAAGTTAGATCAATTTTTAACTAATTTTGTGACATACTTAAAATTCTCTTTGTACTATTTGTGTTTGAACAAAAAAATCTAGTTAAAAATTGATATTTATTTCTTGGCCTCTTAAATGATCATGATTCTTTAACTTCAGTTTGTTTTAGGTTTGAAAGCTTCCTGCATTGCCACATTCTGCCAAATTGGTTATTTAAACTAATTCTTAATATTAAATAATAGAGTGATGTTAATAGACTCAACACATTGAGAATAATAAAAAAAAAAGATCATCATGTTTCGTCACCTCTAATTGGGTTAATTAATGTATAAATTAATACTACAAAGAATGTCCAAAACCCGTTAGATGGATTATTTTCAATCATTGATAGGATGCTCATTTGAGCTGGACACATTTTATTATCCTCGAATCCCAGTGCAACACTAGGATTCAACCAGGACCACTAGGTCCCACAAATAGCCATCTCATCTACAGTAAAAAAAAAAATTGAACCTGTCTATGCTATAGCCAGCAATGTAGCTCTCATGTCAATTTTTTTTTCCATAGCTCTATTATGTGTAAGCCTCAAGACATTTTTACTTTACAACCACCTGTCACAACAATGACCTCAGACAAATAATCCAATGAAATTAGGTCACAACTGTTCATTATAATAATTCTTTACAATCCCTTTATCAGCGTCATGTGGATATAATTGTCTCATATGGTACAGAGATAGAGAAAGAGAGAGACAGAAAAAGAGAGAGAGAGAGAGAGAGAAAGAGAGATTTGTACAATGACTAAACCTTGTAAATATGTGGTGAAATTTGTGGCAGAACACTAGTGTCAAGTTTTCTATCAGGATTTGTATTCAATTAAGATTTGAGAACCTTCAATAGTGGTTAGGTAACAGCTGTTCAGAAGAGAAAAATAGTAAGGCAGTTTGTCACTGAGCTGACCACACAACACCCTTGTAAATTGTCTCACGGAAACAGTTTAATGTCTACTTCTGCATTTTAGCCAGTCACTTAAGGAAACTTTAGTTTTCTTTTTTTTTTAACCCCCTCCCAACTTTTTAAATAGTGTATCTACAGAGCCTCAGAGTTAGCTTAACATGGACAAGTCAAAGGTCATGTTTCAAACACAGTCTCATACCTGTTGAACAAATGAACAAGACAGTAACTGTGACAGATATTTACAAGACAAAGAACAGGGAAGGTGCTGTGCAACACATGAAAGAGAACTTTCAAACTTTAGAAGAGCAAAAAGGAGAGGATATCACTGACTTCTTTTTAATAGTCAACTTTTTTTTTTAAAGAGACGTGGGTGAATGAAGGGAAAGGTTAGATTTAAAGAATACAATTGTTTGTGTCATTGGATACAGGCCACTTTTGAAAGGTGTCTTAACACACCAAGCAAACACACTACCCCATACCCATCTCTAAGGTCAACTAAGCCTATGCTGAAAAATACTGTTGGCTGCATATATTGATCTACCATATTCAATCTTATAATAAGCCTTTGTTCTATAATCTTGAAAGAATTTGTTTTTCAAACTCTTATACTAGTTTCTTTTTCCTTTTTTTATCCCACACACAAATTCGCTATGCCGTCTTAACTCCATGGAAACTATTTTAGATTTATATATAATGATGTGTGTCTTAGCCCCAGCTGTGCTAGAAGACCAATTGAAATTGTTTATAATGATGTATTAGTTACAGATCAATGTTCTTGTTATCCTATGCATGGATGAATCACGCTGTATTTATGGTAATTGTCGGTATTGATCTATTTTATTGTGTTTTGAAATGCAGTGGAGAGTTGAAGGTTAATGTCAAATCACTAACAGCACACCAGTGACAAGGACTCTGTGGGTAGCCTTGTTCTTAAATGCTTTTGTAAACATTTAAATATTTCATAGAGAACTAATGTAAAAAGTCTGTAAGAAAGTCAAAAAGTAAGTCACTTCTTTTTAACCCACTGGAGCATATTTCCAGGTTTAAAAACATTTACCTAACAAGATGGACATAACCTGGAATTTACAACAAGGTTACTAAGACAGTTAGTGTGGAAACACAAACTCAAAATTGGCCCCCAAAGTGGTCCACCCAGGCAGGTAAAAAGGCAGTTTTCAATATTTTAAGAAAGAACATCAGAATGAAATTGTATCAAAGGCAAATGACAGAGAAGAATGGAGAAAGAAGGTTGACAGATCTTGTGTGGTGCCCCATTGGTACAGCAGACCAAGGGATAGGTGAAAGTGAAGTTCGATGTGAACATATCCTAACTGATGTCATATAATGATTATCTTATTGATCTAATTGTTTTGTATAGGGTCAAACTCTTAATGAAAACCTCATTTAAAAAAAAATTTCATAAAAAAAGAAATAAAAATCCTTAGTTGGGTGTCTTATAGATACAGCATTGCCTGTCTGTCAGTTCACGCGATAATAAGAAAAACTACTTATTAATTTTGGTTTTAAATTATGCTCCACTTATATGCATATTAAATAAATTTTTTCTCTTCAAAAAAATGGTAAGCATTTTTTTGTAAATGCAGTAGTTAGTATGACAGAACTTAGCAATACATTTGTAAAAAAAAATTTTTGACAAAAAATCTAAAACCGTTTGCATAAATGTGTTTAAAATATGGTAAATAGTCATTTCCCTTACTAAATATCCTCCTGTATTTGTTACTATTATTAGTGAACAGTTGTAAAAATGGTGTATTTTTATGAAAAAAAATGCTTGCATAGTTGATTTAAAAATTAAATTTTTCACTTTCAGAAAAGAAAAAAGCTGTTGCATCAGAACTTTGAAAGGTCTAAAATATCATGATGTCGGATTTTCAATATCTTTTCTTGTTAACGAGATCTAAATGGGATGGACGGACAGACAGACATTCCCCACAAAACTAATAGCGTCTTTTCACCTTTTGGGGGCTGCTAAAATTAAATCTTAAATAAAAAAAAATACATTTTTTAAAATACAGAACAATAATTTGTAAAGAACTTTAAAAAAATTAAGAAAAATATGTCTAATTTCAAATAATATATACTTGCACAAACTTTCCTACATTGCACACACAGGTGAAAGAAAGAAAGGAAGACTGAAAAGAAAATGAGTGGATGGTATATAGGGTTGGACACGCTTATCCTTAGCAGATTCCCTGAGAACAGCAAAGAACTGAGACAGTGAGCTTTAAGTTGTGAAATAATCAGCATTGGTGCCCTAACAACACTCATACTCAGTGACAGGGAGATAAAGGGTATGCAAAGCAAGGTCAGCCTTATTGCAAATCTCACAAACAGGGCCAAAATTAAAAAAAAAAAAACTTACCTGTCGGAGCTCATGTAATGTAAACCTTGGCCGGTTAGGATCCTTGAGGTCAATCACCAGCTTGCCCTCCAGGTCAAAGCCTGGACTGCCTGGACTCATAACATGCTCTGTCTCTGTGGCTGAAGTAGTTGTGGTAGCCTTAGAAATCTGTTGCTTAATAGGCTCATTGCAGGTCTCTCCTGACTGAGCAGTTCATCAAGGATAAATGTCAGAATCATTAACATTCATAAGGAGATAGAATTCTAACAACTATAAAATTCATGAATTTTTAGCTATAAATAGAAGTAAAATTCTCTTTAGTTCTTTAAAAAGACAATATATAGGAGCAAAAAATATGCATATAGTTTATGTTATAACAGTAAAGTTAACTAAATAACAAGCTTGGGAAACTCAGAAAATGGCCAATCACTAAATAGTAACTTCATTCATCAGGGGATTTCAAAACTTGTTTAGTAAACATCCCTTCAAAATGCTATCAAAAAATTGAATGCACTTAAAGTAGCCACTAAAGATGACCAGTCAGCTCACTGCATAAAACATGTATATGTTATACAGTGACATTGTTTTACAGTTTCAGACATTTCTTCAGAAATAAAGATTATTACATCCTAGTCCATCATACCTTATGCTAGTCTGGGGATGGCAGCGAGCTAGATTAAAATGTGGGACCTGAAAGTCCAAAGGAATAATAAAAAGATTAGCCAATATCTCTTTCAAAATACTCACCTCTTCTTCTTCCTCAATGCTTTTACTGGCTTCCACAACGGCCTTCACCGCAGCCCTCTGCTCATCATACTTCTCCTGTTCCACCATGATCTTTTTAATATGCTCTACCTCTGCATCCTTGGTGTGAAGCTGTGTCTCTAGGTCGACCTTCTCCTCTATCAGGGCTCTGGCTTGCTTCTTGTGGGTTGAGTTCTTACGCCTCAGGTCTGCATTGACTTTAGCGATTCTCTCCAGCTGGGCCTGCAGCTTTAGACAATTAAAATATTTTTCTTACTTTCCACTTTAAACATCCCATTAGAGAACGTTCGTATATTACCTTACACCAAAATTATTTTTTTTACCCCCCCCCCCCCCCCTTGTACCAAAATATAACAAGACCCATAGAATAACATAAAAAGAAAATTTTAATTTTACAAGAGACTATTTATTAATTATCATTTTACCAAATCACATTTTTCATCATGGTATTGACAAAAAACACTCAATATCTTAATTTTTCATTTTTTTTTAGTTACTGTAAGTTAGGTAAAGTTCCCCTTTCAGACCTTGTAGACTGTGGGGCAGATGATGTAAAGGTCATCTTTTTCTGCAGCCTACAGTTAACAAGGGTGCTATGTGGCCAGCACAACGAACAACCGCTTTTACTTTTTCCTAACTAATAGAGCTGGATAAACTCAAAGGCACCCAAAGATCCCGAAATTGAAAATTCCGGTCTTCACCAGGATTGGAACCCGGGACTCCCAGTTCGGAAGCCAAGTGCTTTACCACTCAGCCACAGCACCTGTAATTAAGTAATATTAAAAATAGTTTTACATCTTCGGGGGCCGGGGGGGGGGGGGGGGGCGGTTAAGCAAAATTCAATTTACCACCACTAAACTCTCTCTCTCTAATCTATGAAAAAAAAGCATTTACTTACTGCATCACAATCTACTCCCTTCTGGCCGAGTTCTCTCTTCATGGCTCTAATTTCCTCTCTCTGTTTGTCTACAGTTTCCTTCAACTTGGTCAGAACTTTGATTTCTTCTTCTTCAGCCTCTGTGAAGATTATCATAAAGAATAATAATAAAACTAAGAATATCTCCTCAGAAGTTTAAACAATATAAACATCTACTGATAAATGATCCATTTTAAACCCTTGTAGGGCTGAAATGCACTTTTTTAATGTAGAGACTTCATGCTTCTGTGACCAACAACAGCTAATAGCCCTCACTATTCCCAATCCATGTTTTTTAGTCTTTACAATAGGCAAATAAAACTCTACGGCAATATTACAAGGTCTTTAGGGAACAATACAAGGAAAAAGAAGAAGAGGCAGAAGTGGAAGACAAATAAAAGAATGGACGAGCCTTCCATTGAAAGAGGTTCTATCCAAGGCAAAAGACAATCGACAAATCTTGTGTGGTGCCCCAATGGTCGAACAGGCTAAGGCAGTGTTTCCTAAACTTTTTTTCTTAATGGAACACTTTGCATTCTAGTGTAACACTGCATATTTTTTCAGAGAGATTAATTTACATAGTGGCCTACTAGTTTAATATTCCAGTAATTCATGGATCACCTATTCAGGCCTTGTGGAACACTAGGGTTCCACAAAACACAGTTTGGGAAACACTGGACTAAGGAATAGGTGCAGGTGTAAAGAATAGGCTTGAGCCAAAACCTTTGGCATAGTAACGAAGCATTCTAACCAATCTGTCACTATACCCTATTCTAGAACACACAATATATCCCAAATAAAAAGCAATCACATGGTCAACAATCTACTGATGACCTTTTCTACAACTAAATAAAATAAAATGAACTTAAAGTGCTATGATTATGTATTAAGTTCTCTAAGAACCTTATCATCATAATGTTGCACTTGCATTGTCAAAGTTAACAGTTTTATACAATAAAATGCCAAAGAAACTTTTTTTAAATTCTCAAAGGTCATCTGTAAATTATTGATAGAATGGTCTCACCTATTCTTTTGGCGGCAAACTCTGCAACTGCTGCATGCTTCTCACTCCTAGCATTATCCTTAAGTCTCTTGTTCTCATCTTGTAGCCTGTTCACAACTTCCAGCAGCTCCTTCACCTCCAACTGCCAGTTTTCTTCAATAGCTTCCAACTCCTGGAAGAGCAAGCACAAAATGTAATAAAGAATAAATAGGACTAGTTGGCATGCTGTAGTTCATCTTGAAGTTAATGAATAAAAAAAATTTCAATAGCATTTTCAGATTTCGAGATTATGTGTGGAAACTTTGCTTTTTTTTTTTATAATGGCCAGTTTGTATATCCAAGTGTTTTATTGAGTGTTTTATATTAACATGCAGACATTTTTGTTTTGGTTCTGCATTTTATTTTCTTCAGTTATACATTTTTTTAATTGTTTATATAATAATCTTTATTTTCATTACCAATACTGTCCTACACCAATAAACAAACAAAAATGTGTCAGGTAAATTTAGGTGGATGTGATTTAATTGATGCGATCTATGGGGCAGATGATATAAAGGTAATTTGTTTCCTAGGCCTATGGTTAACAAGGGTGTCATGTGGCCAGCACAACGACTTGCCGCCTTTACTTTTCCCCAACTCATGTCAGGTACCCATTAAAGATCCTGAAATTCAAAATTCCAGTCTTTCTTTACTAGGACTCCAACCTGGTACACCTTGGTTCAGAAGCCACGGGCTTTACCAATCAGCCACCACCACTGTTAATAAAGATTTTAGTACCTTACTTAAAGTATTTTTGTCTCAAGATAGTAGAAGATTTATTTTGGAGTGATGATATTTGATGAAGTCAGGGGGGGACTGGCTATATGGGCATACGGGCAAATGCCCGGTGGGCCGGAACTAAATGGGCCGGTCTGGTCGCGATAGAAAACATTGATATAACGCAGCAAAAAAAAAACATTTCGCCCAACTTATTCACAGATAAAGCTCTATTTTATGCGATTTGAAAAGAAAAAGTAAGTTTCTTTTTCTTTATTTTTAATAACATAGATCTAAATATACTGCCCTTAGGGCTTACAAAAAAAATATTTAATCTAGATCTAAATCAATTTTTATACTATTATAATTAATTGCAAACTTATGCTTAGTATGAAGTCATTAATGATAAAAATTATTACAATAATTACAATAATTTATAGATCTATAGCGCTGTCACATCCGATATTTAATGCAAGGAGATTAATATTTTAAACTAGTCGACCGGCGGCATAGCATACGCTGCTATTTTGCAGGGCCGGTCTTAGGCCACTGCAACCAATGCGACCGAAGGATCCGCACTTTCATGGGACCCGCGCTAATTCAAGGTGTATAAATTATTAAATTAAACCATTTTATAACTTAAAAAATTTTCCGCGCCCTCTTATTGATTAACCAGGAGATCCTGGAAATCTCCCAAAATTGCAAAATATACGAAAAAGTCCTTAAAAATATACAGAAATATTTAGAAAAAAATTGTCATTTTGGGGTGTTATTCAATATGGAAAATGCCAATCCTATGCGCTATTAATAAAAAAACGGCATTATGCATTAGCCGTAATTGTGTAATCAGGTAAAAGAAGCTTCTCGCGCCTCAAACTAATGAAGAATTACTTGAGGTCAAATTTTCTCAAAGATAGATTGAAACATTTGGTAATTCTTGCTATTGAGCGGGATCTATATAGGAAAAAGAATTATTATGATATACTGTTTGACTTTGCTACACGCAAGGCTCTTAAAGTAATTCTGTATGTAGTAAAGAATGAATAAAAAGCATAGCATAGACTAATTTATTTTCTAATACAAACTCTTAAATTTCACATATTGTCCACTTCCCTACCCAAACTTGACCCCGCGAATCCATTTCGAATAGGGCCTAATAATGCTTAAGTCCAACCCTGCTATTTAGTATTTGTAAAATGTTTGTTTGTAAAATGTTTTACATGTTTTGGATATTCCTTCAGAGTTGACGATAGTTTACTTCCTAGTCTATGCCTCCCGCAAGACGAAGGGGGATGGGAACGAGCAGGGTTTGACAGTCCAGCGCGCCGCCATCCATAGTGAGCTCTTGTTTTTTTTTCATGGGGTGACTATCCGCAGAAATAAGAGAGTGATCTTTCCTTTACTTCTTCTTCTCGTTTAAACTGTTGAGGGAAGAAGAGAAGTATATATATATAGCAGGGGCGGACTGGGTATCAAAATCGGCCCAGGCATTACCATTTAACCGGTTCACAAATGTCATGTCATGTATTTTCGGTGTGTGTATGGGATTTTAAACCTCTCCGCAATTTATATATATATAAATATATATATATATTAGGGGTGCACCGGATAGTCCCTCCGGCTCCGGCTTCTGGCGAATATCCAGCATTTTTTACTATCCGGTGCTATTCGGCTCTGGTCGGATATCACTACCGGATAGTAAAAAATACATATATTTAATATGCATAAAGTGGACCTCGTTCCATTACTGTCTGTTATAGAATGTATTAATGTTTATATGAAAACAAAATAATGTGCTTAAAAATAGAGCTATTATGAATATGCACCAAACATCGTTTATTATAAAGACAAGGCATGTTAATAACTTAATATAAATAGAGATGAAACTTTACATCATAAATGCTCTTTACATACAGAGATGCAATGGCTGGCACTTTTTTCAATTTGTCTTGACCTTTGAGTAAGTTAGTTAACATGTTAAAATGTTACATTCCTTGACTACATCATGCTGACCAGACGTCTGTCTAGAACAACTCCCACCCCCTTTTATTTGTTTAGTCCATCACATTGAGTTTTTTTATAGGCAGGTAACCAAAAGTTAAATAGATGGACGTAGGTTTAATGTCAGCGTATAGACACTCTCTAGTGGTCACACCTTTCGAGGGAACTGAGTTTGTTTACTTAGTAGTTAATCTGGACTGGGGCTGGACTACAAGAGCCACACCTCTAAGGTAACCAGGTATATTTCTAGATGAACAACTCCCTCCCCCTTTTATTTGTTTAGCCCATCACATTGAGTTCATTAATTGACAGGTGACCCCAAGTCAGATACGATGGACGTAAGCACTTTCTAGAGGTCACACGAGGGAACTAGGTTTGTTATTGGGAGGGGGGGGGACTAGACTTTACATTATAAATTCGTATTACATACGTAGCAGCGATGTCTGGCACACTGGCTTGTCTTGACCTTTGAGTGGTCTAGTAAACATGCCATATTCCTTAACTACGTCACGCTGATAATCTGTCTAGATGTGCGGGTATATCTCCAGAGGTAGAGATGAGCTACCCCCACCTCCTTTTGTTTGTTTAGTCCATAACACAGATAGGCAGCTGACCACATTAAGCCAGATGTCAACGTGTTGACACTGTCTAGAGTCACATCTTATGAGGGAACTGAGTTTGTTTACCTGGAGTAGAATGTTTATTAGGGGCGGGACTACAAGCCAAATCTCTATAAGGTTAATGAGTTGGTTGGTTGGTATGAGTTTGTTTATTATGAGATAGGTTGTCAATCAAGGGTCTGGACCACAAACCACACCTTTTATACTATTGGACGGGTAATAAGTTTGTTTACTTTGAGTTAAGTCTCAATTATGAGTCAGGACTACAAGCCAAACAGACACTGACCAAGGGTATCTTTAAAGGGAGGGCTCAAGAGACTCAACACCCCCAACTTCTTATTTGTTTAATCCATGACAATGTATTGATAGAGAATATAGACATTGACCATTCTTAAGCCAGAATGGATTAACGCAAATTATTAAGACATATTGACACTGTCTAGAGGTCACTAGATGATGACACTAAGTTTGTTTACTAGGAGAGAAATGTCAATTAGAGCGCTGAACAACAGGACACACCCCTACAAGTATTTTGTTACACAAGACACGGGTATAAAAGTGGTTTGCAAGGGCATTTAGTAAATTGAAAAGTAATAATAATGGCTGATAAAAAGTCATCACTTATATGGCGTTACTTTAATGTCAAAACAATGGACAACTCTAAAGCAGTTTGCAATGCTTGTAAAATAGTTCTGTCACATGGTAAACTAGGCAAACCTAAAGACTTCTCAACCAGCAATATGATTAGTCATCTACGCTCGAAACACCCAGACTTATTCAACGAAATGACTGCATTGAAATCAGCATCAAGTAATATCACTGCCTGTGCCAGTACGTCTACGAGCTCCAGTAATTCGTCAAGCCTCACACACAAGCAGCAACCAGAGATTAAAGAGGTCTTAGACAAAGCTAAATTGTGGGATATTAATAGTGATAATGCTAAACGCATTCACTTGGCCATAGCAAAGATGATTGCAACTGACATGGAACCTTACCAAGTAGTTGAGAAACCTGGATTTATTGGACTTTTAAAAGTACTGGAGAAAAGATACACTGTGCCTAGTCGCAAATATTTTACAGATCGCGTTATTCCAGATATCTACGACAATATTTCCTCAAAGCTTAGTGAAATGCTGTCTGAAGCTAATAGCATCGCTTTCTCAACGGACACTTGGACAGCTGATAATACCACCGAATCATATTTTGGTTTAACTGCCCATTGGTTGAATGAGTCATTTGACCGAAGCAGCTATGTTTTGCATTGTACAAAATTTAATGGCCAGCATACGGCTGCAAATTTGCTGTCAGCATTTGAAACATCGCTTGAAAATTGGAACATATTATGTTATGTGTGTGTCTTGATTGAATCACAATATTCTTAATAAAATTTAAGAGTGTCAAGTAACTCCTCGTTATTACTGGAATTACTTAAGATATTTACTAAGCCACTATGTGTATAAGGTACAAACCAGAAGCGGTTTGTGGCCTTTAAAACACGAGCCCAATGACAAGTTGATGGTGTAAAATACATGAACACAAACATCTACCCACTATACAACTTAGATTGTACTTAAGACTAAGAGAGATTTACGCTATAAAACCAAGATTGAACTTTACCTTTGAAAGATTTACATTAGTTACATATAAGTTTATATATTCTGCATGAGTTATCCCACATTCTACTTTACAATTAGCGGCCTCATACATACGCACACACCATCTCATGTTACAAATATTAGTTTATGATAAGCATATTTGTAAAAAAAAAAATGTTGTTGATTTTAATTTATCAATCAGTGATAGAGTTTAAAGTAAGAAAGTAATAACAAAATAATATGAATATAGGTATGTTATATTGAAGATTTGCAAAAATTCAGTAAAACGAGCTGTTTGAGTCATGTAGGTATTCGGCTCCGGCCGAACATCTTATTTTACTCAGGCCGGATATCAAAAAGTACTATCCGGTGCACCCCTAATATATATATATATATATATATTTATTAGTGTATGTCTATATGTAATTATATCTTCATTACATTCTATCTTTTATTCTTTCAAACGTTTTTTCTACCCTAGAATACTCTCTTCCTATAATTAGTGAAAGGCAGTATACGCCGCCAAGGGCTATCTAGGGTGTCTGGGGGAGCGCCGTAAGCTTTATTTTCGTTATTTTAAGCTTTAAAACATGCATATTTTGAGGTATCTACAGTGCAATTAGTCTGCTACTCTTCCGCTAAAAAAATAAAAAAAATAAATCTTCTATTCAGTGTCCAGAGTCCAGCGACTGGTAGAAAAAGGTAAAATACTTTAGTTTTTCTATTGGAGGTGGGGGGGGGGGGGGAGAGGGAAACCACAAAACCCCTTTTGGCTACGCTCGTGAAATTTGGTGGCTGTAGTTTGCTTAAGTTGGCTGCACTGGGGAAGTAAGTAAAGTTTCCTTTTCAGACAATGAGATCTGAGGCCGGTGATGGTTTGAACCCCTCCTCTCTCGGCTACGCCCATGTGTTTTATCATAGGTGTAAGCCTAATTCTATTCAAAATATATAAAGTTTGATAATGCTTCGAAAACTGGATGTATGCTTTCGTAGGCTTACATAATGTATTCTATTTATACATGTATGTAGTCTGAAAACTATAAACACTACAAAGCAGCCTTAATGAGTTTTAAACTTTTTGGTATTACTTTTAATTACAGACCTTTCTTCAAAAAAAAAATAAAATAATTAGGTCCTACGCATTTCACGTGTCAATCTAGTCATGCATGTTGATCTGTGACTTAAAACATGCTAAGTCATTGGTTTTCCTGGCTGACTCAGGCAACCCATTTCTTTAAAGTGGTATCACCACAAATACAAAACTAGGGGTCTATATACATTGCTCTATGACTCAGAAACATGGATAGTGTATAGTTAACATGCAAAGAAACTGAATCACTACCATGACATGTCTGTGAAAAATACTGAATGTCAAATGGCAAGACAAAATACCAGATACTGAAGTCCTTCAAAGAGCGGGTCTACAAAGCATCCACAAAATCCTGATGCAGTCCCAGCTGCTATGGGCAGGACACGTATGCAGAATGAAAGACCACCGCATCTCTAAACGACTCTTGTATGGCCAACTAAGCGAAGGAAACCGCTCACAAGGTGGTCAAAGAAAGCGCTTCAGGGACACCCTCAAAGCTTCTCTGAAGACGTTCAGCATAGATCCAGCCACCTGGGAGACAGAGGCACATGACAGTGCATCATGGCGTCGCGCTGTGAAAACTGGCGCACAGGTTGCTGAGGAAAAGAGAACCAAGCTGGCAGAAGAAAAACGCCAGAGAAGAAAAGCAAGGCCAATGACACTAGCTCCAGCTGGAATAACCTGCCCAGTGTGCGGCCGAACATTCCGGGCTCACATAGATCTCACCAGCCACATGAGGAGACATAAAACCCCAGTGCAAAGCCCTCAGCCCCCCGGATGACAAAGTGGTCATCATCGAACTATGATGGACGAACTATAACTATATATAGAGAGAGAGATATAGAACGGTTAGAGAGGTACTTACTAAATGTGAAAAGCTCTTGCGTCGTCCAAGTACATTCTCAAAAACACGATTTGTATATGAATATATTATTTAAAATATTAATGATTCTAAATCTCCTTTCATTAAATATCGGATGTGACAGTGCTATATAAATTACTGTAATTATTGTAATAATTTTCATTATTAATGACTTCATACTAAGCATAAGTTTGCCATTAATCATAACGGTACAAACATTGATTTCGATCTAGATTTATGTTTTAATTAAATAATAAATTATTTTTTGTAAGCCTTAAGTGTAGTATTTTTAGATCTGTTATTACAAATAAACAACAAGAAACTTACTTTTTTCTTTTCAAATAGTAGAAACTAGATCTTTATACGGTTATACCCATATTGAGCTATGAATAAGTTGGTTGGTTTGCAATTTCGCGGCTGTGCGTATGTGTTTAAGTTAACTTCTATTAAGTTTTGTTAAAGAGCTAATTGTCTCCCCTTTTGCTGCGTTATATCCAATGTTTTCTAACTTAACCTCTCCCATCCCTCTTTTTCAAAAGACGGGTGAGGGAAGGAGCAAAACAAAAATAGGAGTGCCATCAAAGGCCCATGCCGACCAGCACAATGATCAGGCCAAACACAGTCTCGAAGACATCAAAGTAGTGTTGAAGGCCATGCCGCTCGTGCATAACAGAAAGTACGGTCTAACGTTTTACAAATGATAACACGTCCAGTGTATAGTGTAATTCTTACATTTTATTCTTGTTGAATTTCAAACAAAATTAATGGAATAGTAATTTTAAAAAAACAACAAGAAAACGTGTTCGGGCCTTTGTGTCTTGCTGCTGTCACTTTCTTTTTTAAAGTTGTCTGCATTTAATTTTTTTTTCTTTTGTCGCGACCAGACCGGCCCACCGGGCATTTGCCCATATAGCCAGTCCGCCCCTGATATATAGTAATAATATATTCATATACAAATCGCGTTTCTGATAATGTACTAGAAGGAAGCAAGAGCTTTTCACATTAAGTAAGTGTTTCTCTAACAGTTCTGCTTTCTTTTATCTTTTAATGGAATGGGTTGCCTGAATCAGCCAGGAAAACCAATGATTTAGCATATTTTAAGTCACAGATCAGCATGCATGACTAGATTGACACATGAAATGCGTAAGACCTAACAATCTTATTTTTTTGAAGAAAAGTCTGTAATCTATAAGTAATACCAAAAAGCTTCAAACTCATTAGGCTGCTATTGAATTGTTTATAGTTTTTCAGACTACATACATGTATAAATAGAATACATTATGTAATCCTACGAATGCATACATCCAGTTTTTGATGCGTTATCAAACTTTATATATATAATTTTGTAGAGAATTAGGCTTACACCTATAATATAACACATGGGCGTAGTCGGGAGGGGAGGGTCTTCAAACCATCACTTGCCTCAGACCTCATTGTCTGAAAGGGAAACTTTACTTACTGCCCCAGTGCAGCCAACATAAGCAACCTACAGTTTCCAAATTTCATGAGCGTAGCCTAAATGGGTTTTTGTCCCAAAATGTCCCAACCAAATACAAAAACTAAAGCATTTTACCATTTTCTACAAGTCACTGGACTCCATTGAATAGCAGATTTGGTTTTTGAATTATTTTAGCGGAAGAGTAGCAGGCTAATTGCACTGTAGATACCTCAGAATATGCATTTTTAAAGCTTAAAATAACGGGAAAATACTTGGTTCCGAGGCTTTGCCCTGGACCCCACTGGGAGGAGCTCGTAGCACTCCCCCGGACTCCCTAACTGTTCTTTGGCGGTGTGTACTGTCTTTCCACTAATTATAGGAAGAGATTATTCTAGAATAGAAAAAACGTTTGAATAATTGAGAGATCAGAATGCAGTGAAGATTAATTACATATACACACAGAGTAATATATATATATATATATATATATATATGTATATAAATTGTGGAGTGTGGTAAAAATCCTCCCACACCGAAAATATATGACATGACATTTGTGGGCTGGTTTATATGGTAATGCCCGGGCCAATTTTGATACCCAGTCTGCCCCTGGATGAAGTGATCAAAGTGCATAACTTTTATAAAGTGCAGTCAAAACTACTATAAAAGTTTGTTAAATGTGAATCTAGTGAAAGGATTATATTGTTAATTTAATTAATTTATTCTGTTCATACATAGTGTTTTAACCAACTAAAAATCAGGTTATATTTTCAACACTGTTTGTGTCAAAAAAATTTGTATGTAAGTCTATAAAATCATAATAGCATTGAAATGAGAACAGAAAAGTAACATTATTGTGATGGTTCTCATACAGTGTGGCAAGAACATAAGTAAGGTGCAATCAATAACTCATCACTTTTTATTAAAATAGGCCCTTATCAAATGTTCAATGCAGATAGCATTATCATAATGTAGGACAATCCTGATGACATACCAGTGCATATGAATCTGCTTCATCATTTCTGCCATCATTAGAAATAATGTGCATATCACTCTGCCCCTACTCCCATCTTTGTATTCACCAAGCCCAAAACAAAAATAAAAACAAGAAAATATTTTAAAAAATACTATTTAAAACAAAAAAAGCTTATATAAAGTGTACTTGTATCAATTAGTTTGAATCCTTTATGTTATTTAACTTGTAACAGATCTAGACTAACAATAAAAAACATTAATTAATATGTTTAAAAAAGGGGGAACAACCTGAATCGAATTCAGGGCTTAAGCCTTCTCAGGATTCTCAAGCCAGCACGGTAACCACTCTGCTAGTGGAGAGCTCATGAATATGGAAGATAGTATAGTTATTATTGTTTCAATAGTCTTGTCCTATTTTTCAGGTTTGTGGCCACTAAGACTCAGATGACGACCTAAAAAGGGTACTAATTTCGCTTATACCACCACTTTAGTCAATTACTATTTATTTCCCATGTTCAAGGTACTAAACAAAATAATATATTACCAATAGTGAATTAGCTAATTGGTTAATTTTTAAAAATTGATTCTTGTGTTGTTAGTTAAAAAAAATAATTATGCAAAATTTCAGTTTGATCCGAGATTGGGTGTGGGAGAAATCATGAGTACAAACTTTTTACCAGACAGACAGACAGAGTGAGTTGATATAAGCTTTGTAAAAAAAAATGTTGTTGTCAACATAGTAAAGTTTCACTCAAAAAGTCCACTGTGTAATCATCTTCTTTTTTGAAGTAACATCTGTAACTTATAAGAAGGGAAATAAGCCGCAGGATACATTCTATACTTTAAGGAAATCTACTCCCTAAGACAGGTGTTGACGACCAAAAGAGAACTTAAAAGTAGCTGAATCGTGATGGTTCTAATACAGTGTGAAAAGAAGTAAAAAGTGATTGTGGCTAAATATGTAGACTTAGGACTGCATAGCCATGCATAACAGTGCACTTCTATTTAATCTTCAGACTCAGAGACCTTTGCTTGAAGACAACCAAATGGCATGTTGACCGCATGTAATTACCATGCCAATAATTAGGTCACTGTACATTATACAACTGTATCTCACAGAAAGCTTTCAAACCAAAATTCTCAAGGCTATTGTTCTTATACTAAACAAAAATACCGTTTTTTTTTAAAGCATATCAATAAAGTAATAGTGACCACCTCCGACAAATACTAAAATATTAAGCAAAACAAAGTATTTGGGTTTTTGGCACATCGGCACAATTTAGGCCATGTCGTGTCCAAAGCCAAACAAAGAGTACATAACATTTGCTTCTTTAAATCTGTAAAATTACATTTAATACTTTAAGCTCCAAAGGTTTGATGCAAAAGAAAAAAAAATTAATAGTTGTAAAGTTGCATTCCATTACACACACATTTCTATTTCATCTATTTTTTTAAAGCATTTTTTTTTCCAAGTTGAATATGCATATAATCGCAAGTATTCCACTTGAAAATAAAATCTAATGCTTTATATACAAGAACTTTTGTCATGAAGTTTTGACATTTTTTTTCATCACATAGTTTGAAGAACAAAAAAAAAAAAAAACCAATTTGGCACCCCTCCACACACACACCTTTTTTTTTCTTCATCCAGTCAGGCTAAAACACATAGACTAGGCAAATATATGCTATTGATCAGCTAGGAGTTCATATGTTACCATTTGCAAACAAAACAAAGTGTTGTTTTTGTAAGGTCAGAGAGGCATGAGCTCCTTTCATAATAAAGCTGGACTTGTGTACATTTTAAAACACATAAACATCTCTACATTATGTCCATGACAGCTTGGATCTAGATAACATTCACTTAGAGATAATGGCACTATTTTTTATACTAAATATCATAAGGAACCTTTAAAGAAATTTGATAAGTTTTTTTGTTTTTTTTTCAATTTATACAAGTACTAGAGTATTTAAAAAAAGACAAAAATGAAAACACCTTGTTTCATTTCCGCTAGTTTAAACTTCCTCCTGCATAGTGAACAGAAGAAAGAATTTATTTCCTGGTTGGACAGATTTAAACTATTAATGTTGTTGATCCACAGGTTATGATGCTATTTATTGGTGGACAAATACATTTTATTTAAAAGATTCAATTTATAAATTATTATTGGTTTTCTTAAAATATTCAGGTTTTTTAGTTACACAAGCTCATTTATTTAAGCTGCTCTTGCCCATCAAAAGAAAGTTTTCCACTAAAATTGTGTGTAAATTAAGGCAGTTGGTCTTAGCCATACAGTTGGTAGTTGACTAAACAAGCAAGACACCTCTTTACTAGTCTATGAAATACAACTGCTACTTGCTGGACTCGTATTGAAAAGAAAAGAAAACAACTGTCTACTACAGTACTAACATAACCCAATAATGAAAGCAACCACACCACATTAATAAAAGATGTGGATATTCATTATACAGGCTATGTTCAGCCACACCACATTAATAAATGATGCGGATATTCATTATACAGGCTAAGGTCAGCCACACCACATTAATAAAAGATGTGGATATTCATTATACAGACTAGGTTCAACCACAACACATTAATAAATGATGCAGATATTCATTATACAGGCTATGGTCAGCCACACCACATTAATAAAAGATGTGGATATTCATTATACAGACTAGGTTCAACCACACATTAATAAAAGATGCGGATATTCATTATACAGACTAGGTTCAACCACACCACATTAATAAAAGATGTGGATATTTATTATGCAGACAATGTTCACAAATATTCTACAAATGTATCCTTAGACACATTTAACTTGATTTTTATTTGGTAAAAAAATAAAATATATAAATATGCCTAGACTATATCCATATAAATCTGGAATGAGCCTAGCTCACAGTGTGGATTGAGTAGAGGAGGGCTAAAAGGTGTGACAAAATATGAATGCATTATCGCAAAGAACTTTTTTTTCATTTAATTCTTGAACTAAACAAATGTATTAGTAATTTTTCAACACATCATAGTATTCTTTATTTAAGATATTTCTTTAGCATTGGAATCCTGAATGATCATAAAGTATCTTATCTTATATAATACAGACGTTACTTCTAAAAAGAAGATGATTTCGTCCTACCCGTCATGCATTTAGTCATGCATATTAACCAATGACTTAAATTCTGCCAAGTCACTGGTTTTCCTGGCTAGCTCAGGCAACCCATTCCATGCTCTAATAGCACTAGGGAAGGAGTATTTGTACAAATTTTTCCTAGCATGTGGAATGAGGAATGTGCCTTTATCTTTGTGTCTTTCTGAGTATTTTATTAAATTTTGTTTTTTGTATTTGAAAATTATGGTTTAGTGTTTTATGTATAATAACTACTTTTCTTTTGAGTCTTCTATCCTGAAGGCTTTCTAAATTTAGTGATTTTACTAAAAGTGTTACTCTAGTCAAATGTGAATATTCGTCTGTTATGAATCTCACTGCTCTATTTTGTGTCTGTTCCAGTTTGTTAATGTTTTCTTGAGTTTAGGGGTCCCAAACAGAGGATGCATATTCTATTGTCTGCCTAGCCAAGGTTAAATATAAATAACATTTTAATTTCATGTTCATATTTGAATTATAGAAATTTCTTTTAATAAACCCTAATGCTTTGTTTGATTTTTTTTATAGTTTCATCAATATAGGGATTCCATGACAATTTTTCATTTATTATAACACCTAAGTATTTTGCGTTTTTAGTCTTGTGTTACTGATTTACCATGAAAAAGATAAGTGGAATTAATTTGTTTTAGTTTCTTTGTTACTCTTAATAACTGACATTTTTCTTGGTGGAAATACATCCTCCAAATTGATTCCCATTTTGTAATTCATCTAATTCTCTTTGTAAAATTTCTGTATCTTGTGTTGTTTTTATTGTTCTATATATTATGCAATCGTCTGCAAATAATCTGACTTTTGTAAATTAAAAAATAGTAGTGGACCTAAGACTGTTCCTTGAGGCACACCTGAGTTTACTGCTATTGGTGTTGATTTAGAGCCATTTATTATTACAGTTTGTTCTCTCCCTATCAGAAAATCCTTAATCCACTGATGCAATGGACCATGAATGCCAAAATATTTTCATTTTTTAAGCAAAACTATGGCCAAAATATTTTCATTTTTTAAGCAAACTATGGTGGTGGACATTGTCAAAAGCCTTGGAAAAATCTAATAAGATAGCATCTATTTGCTCACTATTATCTAAACCTTTTGAAAAATCATCAATTAGTCCTATTAGTTGTGTATCACTTGATCTATATTTCCTAAAGCCATGTTGGTATAGCTATAAACTATGTCTGGTAGAACAATGTGGCCTGATGAGCTAATGTTAGTCAAACCAACTTTGACAATCCTTTCCTATGAGGTCCATGATTATAGGTAATTTTTTAAACTTAATATTGACATCCATGACAGACCTGAGAATTTTATTCCTGCATCTCAGAAGTCATAACTAAGGAACTATGTTTAAACAATTTTCATTTGCATTAAAAAATTTGTTGTAAATTATTAATGTCTAGAAAGTCGCTATTGCTGAGTGATTTGGAATAGTTGACATGTTTTCTATTTTACATTTGATGTAAGTTTTATTAGATAGCGGTTTAAGGAATTAAATCTCTTAACCCAATAGGAAGATTTCATTCAATTACTAATGTTAATCTATTTTGTACACCTTTAAGAATCTAGTATATAGGAGCATCAACTGTTTAAATAAGGATTAAACTATTGTCTGGCAGTGTGAATATTGTAAGGCACGAGGTGTAAATAATCTGAATAGTAAGGTTATCATGTAAACTTTAAAAAAAATTATTAAAAACTTATATCACAAGTAAATTTTTGCCTAGTCATTGTAAATATTTATAGCACCTTTGTTTAGTTTGTATTGAAGACTAATAGTGAGGCAGTACACGAAAAATTCTTATAGTAAGAGTAAACTTTGATTTTCTCAAAATGTTCTGTTTCTGTAGGCTTATTGATGAGTTGGCAAATAAACCATTAAATTACAAGTAAATCCTTGGTCGAGTAATTGATGTATTTCCTTTAAGTGTAGATATTATAAATATTTGGAAATAGATGAGATGTGATGCAGATTTCTAAACTATGCTCTTAAATTCATGCTATGGCAATTAGATGTTTAAAGAACCCTTTTAAGGCCTTTGATAGTATCGACAGAGAGTCTATTTGGACAGTAATGAGACATTACGGGATCTCAAATAAAGTAATAACAATAATCAAAAACTTTTATGATGGTTTCACCTGCCAAGTAGCCCACAGTGGCAATTTCCAGTCACAACAGTATTATATTGGATTGGGTCACAAAAGAAGCTTACTCTAATTCAGGGAAAGGAATCCAACTGACTTTCACACAAAAGCTAGAAGTTCTGGAATTCAAAGATGATATAGACTTATTATGACACAGACTAAAGGATATGCAATAAAAGGTTACAGCTTTAATTGAAGTAGGAAAAAGAGTAGGCCTCAAAATAAACCACCAAAACACAAAAGTTATCAAAATAAACAAAAAACAAAATGGAAATACAGAACTGGATTCTCAGACCATAGACTAAGTACATAGTTTTATATACCTTGGGCATGTAGTCTGTGTATCAGGTGGAACAGATGAAGACATTTAACTTCTAGCACGTTAGACATTTATACAGCTAAAACTTAAAAACCAACCTGGAAATCTCTAACAAGACTGAAATCAGACATTTTTACTCTAATGTCAAAGCAGTCCTACTATATGGTTCAGAAACATGGAGAACAACTGAAGCAACAACAAAAAAAGTAGACACCTTGATCAACAGATGTCTGAGAAATATCTTAAAAATACACTGGAACGATAAAATAGAAAACACCAAACTATGAGTAATAGGTGGACAGAGAAATATAGAGGTGCAGATCTTAGAGAGAAAGTGGAGATAGATTGGTCACACCCTTAGTAAAGATACCAACAACAGAGCTAGTCAGGCCTTAAGAGTGAACCCTAAGGACACAAGTCGTAGAGGAAGACTAAAAAGAATGTGGTGATGCAGTGTACTAGATGAAGCCGAGAGGACAGTAAAAGGCAGGGAAGCCATTAAAAAAAGTAGCAAGAGACAGTGGAATGCAAAGAAAGAATAATGATGATAATAATGTTTTGGAAGATTAAAAAAAAAAACCAGTGACAATTATTTCATTTGAGTGGCACCAGAAAATGCAGACAATGTCTTAGATACTTAGAAACTGTACAGTATTAACAGCCATGTCAATTGGTTGAAAAAAAAAAGACTATTTTACCTGTTATTACTTATCAAGTAAAAAAAAATAAAAAAATAAACTAAAAACAGATTCCAGGTGTAGACAGATGATAATATGGGAAATAATTATAGTTCCCAAAGTCATTATAGTGGTGAAATGTTGAGGGCTGGAACCCATGGATCCACATGTGAGTTGACGGCAGCAGCGGAACTGTTGCCATGCTGCTTTAAAATATTTCATAGTGGACAACTATTGATTGCTTTTGGGGAAGAAGGAATGCCTGTGGAGAGTCTTCAATTTAGTGGCAAAGATTTGAGCTATGGTTATTTGATTTGGGGGGGGGGGGGGGGGGGGGGGGGGGGGGGGGGGGGGGGAGTCATACTAGAATTCACAGATGAGTACTAGTCAGTAGTGAGTGTGTTTGTTAAGATGTTTTAAAGTAGGCCAATGTAACAGAACAGATACCAGAATTCAAAGGTGAAAATAAAACTGCAGACAGTTTCGTGGACAGTGCAAAAAAAAAAAAAAAAAGGGGGGTGTGTGGGTTCCATACAAAATATTATGTGTTTAAATTTGCAGAATATTGAAAGAAAAAAGGCCTATTCTATTAGATCAAATATTTTGATTAAGAATGAACTGCTAACATATAATATATATATAATTTATTATAATTGATCTTATAGAGTCTAGATCTCGAGTGTATGACCTATTCTTAATTAAAAAGATCATAAAATGGTGACTAAGTCTAACAACACAGCCTATAGAATATAGATAGATACTATAATACAAATGTTAGGAGAACACAGACTCTTACTATTAAAACAGCACACAACTATGAGTCTACACTTTTATAGTTATTTAATCATGTTTGTATTTAACACAAACTTTCTTTATGTCCTTTCCTTTTTATGGCTTCTATTTCTCTTCTTTCAACATGCATTCACACCATGCCACATTCACAACACAAGCTGGGCATTGACTGTAACAATACATCAGTGCTTTTCAAACTTTTTTCTGAACAAGTACCACTTTGTGAAGACCATTATATTGATTATGTACTATATATCACTATCAATAAACTGTTGAAAACAATTTTTTTTATAATATCTTGAATGATGAAGATGTTGAAGTGATAGATATTGAAATGAAACCCTTGTTAGGAATAATAGTTGTTTTTCTCAACAATGTCTGAACCTTCATCCTTCCAGCTAGCAAAAATGACAATAGCTATTTGTTATCTTGACTTAGTAAAACACTGCTGAAGTAAGTATGGTTTTATACACTGGTTGACAGTACTTCATAGTAGATAATAAACATATGCTGATGAAAATTGTCCCTTACAGTAATTTAAAAAAACACTTCATTGCAAATAGTTTTCATTGTACTTGCGGTTTGGTTTAACATTCTTCTCTTTTTTTTCTTCGCTAGTCATTGAATGTTGCTTCAGTATTACCAGAAACTAAAATAGTTTTTCAAACTGCCACTTTATTTTCCTTGTGTTGGGCACTTTCTTGATGATGGACTTTTCCATCTTGTTGGGACTACATGCAACAAAAAATGTTTAAAAAACACAAACCATAAATTGAACTGCTGTATTTTGTGAAAAGCCAGGTGTGGCTTGTCAAACTGGTATCATTTCTTTATTTTCTGTCTCTAACAACATACATGAAAATTAGAACAAAAAGTCTAATTTTTCTTTTGTTTCTAGACTCTAGATTGTTCAAATTCATAGATATAGACTCTATATATAATATTATATCTCCTCTAGAGATTAACTTGGATTTAAGTAGACGCCTATTTAAATCTTTATTGAAAGAGGAAATATGGAAAGATCAAGACATTGATTGGTGGAAGTACCACCAGTGGTAGGCATGTAAATATTGTAAAGATGTGTAATATGTTAAAATGTGTATGTCGTATGTACATTTGTACATGATGTAATCACAGTTTGAAAAGCACTGAATTAATTAATTCACTTATTTATAGAATTACAATAGTATAGACATAGAGTCGACATAGACTCTATACTTATAGTCTAGAATCTATGAGTCTATATTGTCTAGATCTAATCTAGATGTAGATACTAAAATAGTGGCAGTAGTCAGTAGGTAGACTATATAAATATAAAAATATGTATTATGTATATACTAATTTTACTATACTATAGACTATAGTATAGTTAGTAGTATTAAGTATATATTATAGATCTATGATTAAGTTGTAATTAACCATTTAATCTATTCTTTATATTTAGAATTTTAGATTAGTAAAATTAATTTATAATTATTAATAGGAGCTAAGGAGGCTACCAAACCTGGTCAAATTTAGCTCTTTCTTGAGCCTTTTCTGTTTTCTCTGTCTCAAGTTTCTCTACTCTGTATCTCAGTTGGTTAATCTCTTCCACATCATGTTCATATCGGGATGCCAACGTTTCTAACAGTTCCAATGACCTGATAACTCTAGGCATCAACTCCGTAACAGAGTCGTTTCCATAATTTTGAATTAATTTATCAAATTCATGGGCGATACCTGCCGCCTGATCGTAAACATCTGTGACAGATATCGCTTGAATTTCTTCACTGGCCATAATTCTAGCACTGAAGAGGCATCGTCTGACATCCATTGAAAATGGTGGAGCAGAATTCCATGTCCGTTGTGATAAATATATGCGCTCACGTCAACCTAGATTCTAGTTCATGAATCCATCGATCGAGACAATCTTTTCTGGTTCGCTAATATTTTGTTTTGTCGGTCTCGTGATGTCAGAGTTGTCGCTCTTGGAATAGCCAAATTTAGGTTTGGTATGGCAACAGTGTAAAGTGTTGTCATAAATTCGTTCGCCTTCGACTTGAAAAATAGAACACAGATCTACTGTAATATTTAATATATATTTTTTTAATCCAATAGATGCATTGCCTAATGCTTTATTTTGAATATATCTAATAATAGAAATAAGTGATAATCTATATTTAGATGTCAAGGATAAGTTAACGCTCTACTTTTTTTTTTGTTAACCAAACATACGCATTGGTGTAAGCTTCAAACACAGTTTAGCAGTAAACTAAATACGGGGAAACAAAAATAGGCCTACTAAGGTGGACTTCCCGGAGGTTACAAATTGTGACATTGATTTATTATTAGATTGCATAGTCTGCTATCGTTACAAAGCCCTTTAAACTTTGAAAATTTAATAATAATATAGAGATTTAGATATCAAGTAGACTTCAGTATTACAAAGAATTCAGCGTCTAGATTCTAGATCTATAGTTTGCTCTATATCAATTTTAGCCGATGAAATTTTGTTCTTATGCTTTATATTGTTTATTATGACCGGAACAAACCCATTCTTTTTTTTTTATTTCAATAAACGGGCCACATTTTGACGATCAACCTAACATAAGGAGCCTACATTTTTAGCCTGTGAATTAGTGTATCAGCTACAATGAAAATTCACGGCCCGCTCTCTCTCTCTCTCTCATCTTATTACATGACACATACGGTTAACGAAGGTGTCATGTGGCCAGAACAACGACCAACCGCCTTTACTTTTCCCCAACTAACGTCAGGTACCCATTAGAGCTGGGTAGACTCAGAGGCACCCAGAGATCCCAAAATTAAAAATCCCAGTCTTCACCAGGATTCGAACCCGGGACCCCCTGGTATATGGGCCTATGTAATGCAAAGTTTAGACTTCATATCTGACAAGACTTACATGGGAGAAGCAATGAGAATCATCTTCTTTTTTGAAGTAACGTCTGTATTATATAAGATAAGATTGAGAATGACCGTGAAGTTTCTCTGTAATTGTGAATGTAGGTCAACTTACATTTCACACGGAAACAAGAACCAAAACGTGACCACATCGTGGCGTGTGATCATTACGGCTACACAGGAGTGGTGAGCTGAAGTTGTGAGAGCAGGTGATTGACTAACTGGGTTGTGATCTAAGGGGGACGTTTATTTGTTATGTCTGCCTATATCTAGGCTACTACTTCAAACACCAAAATTTACCTTAAACTGACAGTAGACACATGCCAACGTAGCAATGTTATTCTGAGGGTTTTATATAAAGGCCTAATGCGGCCTACATGTTTGTTAAACAGAAACCTTGTTCGAGCAACAGTTATAGATATCCAAAATCTTTTAAAAGCCTCTCTAGTATGCAGCATAAAAGAATCTCTTTAAGATCACCTTACTTCTTTTTTTAAACTCCATCATTCTAAATTCCTTGTATATTTTGTAATATCCTAACTGAATGGCGGCAACTCAACGAGACATAGATACTTTATTTACACGGAGACAGGACAAACACATAGGACATCTGCCTTGAGCACAGTATCTTCATATCGGTTCTAGACTTGGGCGGAAATTGTTCTCTCTTTCTAATGACAACATCCTTCTTAGTCTAGTCACTAATAGTGCGCACCTTCTGAACTATCTTGGATGGCTGTGTGCATGGCGGGGTTATAACTGTGCATAGTTTTACGTTCGTTCATCATTATGTCTCTTATAATCATTGTTTTTTAGTTACATTTAAAGCATTTTATATTCAGGTTGGTCTTTTATAATAAGTTTATGGTTTGAGATAATTATCTTAAGTTTTAATCCTAAAACGTTTTTCAGAATTATGATTCCAATATTTTCCCCACTTTGGTTTCGTTTTTGCAAGGTGCATCTCTCATAACTGTTTATGTTAATTAGGCCCTTTGACCCTTTGGGTACAAAAACAACATATGTTGTTCCTGCGGTCTTGTTATTCGGATACAATATAGCTAGGAGGCAGAGTATGTGTTTAAATCGGCCCTGGCATTACGAACCGGCCCACAGTTAGGTGCAAGGGTGCAACTATTGGTACCTGCCCTAATAATATAGGCCTATAAAGTCAGATAATAAAGCTTTTCTTCGAGTCCGAAGATTAATAAGGAATGCAGTATTTCCCGGCAGCCCCAGCTGTGACCTACACATTTTGTCACATCCAGCGAAGGCATAACCATTGTCCGCCGGTGGTCGATTTAGATTTTCTCTTCGTCGTCTACGTCAGTCCTCGGCAGCTGATTTTCTTTTGGTCTCAAATGTGTATCCCGTGGCCTTTGTAAGTGACATCCAGCTGTCTCGTTCTGAAGCCGCATTCAACCAGGTGCTCTTTGCTATGTCAGTTAAAGCAAGTTGGTGCCTAAGCTGGTCTTAAAAGCGTTTCCGTGGGGCACCTATGTTACATCGACCACCTTTCAGCATATCAAGAAAAAAACAAAAAAAAACCTGCTTTTGGCATATGTTCGTTCCCCATACGGGATACGTGCCGTGCCAGCGTAACTGTCGGACCATAAGAAGTTCCTCTATAGTCTATACCATCCACTGGCGCCCACACCGGCGTTCAGTAGGACATCGCTGTTTGTAGTGCGGCCTTGCTACCCTATGTTCAAGATGGAGCGCAAGCATCTTTGGTGAAAGCGTTCAAGTAGTCTTGGTTGCTTTCTGTATAATACCCATGTCTCAGACATTTGACGTTAGTATTAAGCACTACGTTGTATTGAATATGCATGAAATGATATATTGTGATGAAATAATGTTATTTAGGTTAGGCCAACAGCTGAGTGTTGGTAGACACTTCTTATTTTTCTTAATCGAAAAAAAAATTTTTTTGTAGTCATGCCGCCCCTATTTAAGTTTATAGAAATAAACATTGTCCAGAAAAAATCGTCCATTATCTGCGTATGTAAAATCAAATTTACTATCGTGGGAAGCAATAATTGACTCGGGCCCATCTCGGCAAAATTTAGAAGCGCTTAAAACTACTCGGCCTTACGGCTGCATGAAATAAAAATTGACTATATCAATCTGAAAAGAGAAGACCAAAATAGAATCAGCTATTAAATTAAGGAAAAGTCTGGCGACTTCAATATTAACTCATTTGCACTCTATAAATATTGATTTATTGATATACGGTCAACACGAAATGATACTGAGTCCACGATAAGGCCCTGCTAAGATAGATAACTTGGTCTTTCCTCTTGATTTTTGTTTCTTAAAATAAATTATATCCCTTGATTAAGACACGTCAAAGCGTGACCTCCGTCGAAGGTGCCGGTCAAAGTGGATGAAAATATTTATATTTAATATAGGAATATAGGTAGGTGGTGCAACGCGGGACTCAAAACTGCTCGACTATACTTGCCAACTATTTTTACTAATTTAGTCTGATTCCGCGAAAGATAAAATTGTAAAGCAGCATTGCCCGTTTTAAAGTTTTGTGGCAGGTAGACTCTCTATAGATCTAGATCTAAAATGACAACCAACTTCACATTCGTTAGCTTATTAAATCTTATGACTTATTAAGGCTTAGATCTATTTACTTAATTTTTTTTGTCTGGTCAGAATTTTGAACTGAACCAGTGAGTGAGTGAACCCCTTGGGCCGCCTTGGCTTGGGCACCACACAAGATTATGAAGATACCATCATAATGATAATGACAAAGATATATGTTGACTATCTTTCTCCATTTTTCCTTGGATTTCTCTCAATGACAGGCCTGTCCATTATGTTATGTTGTCTTCCCATCACTTTGTCTGCCTTTTATTCCTTTTCCAGGTACTTTTACATGACTGAAGGAAGGTTACAGGTGTCTGCGAGCCCTTAGGCTTATGATTTTGTGATATGTCCATAGAGTTTAAGCTTGCGTTTATCGTCAGGTCATAGTGGAGTCCAAGTGCTGTATTAATCCTGTTTCTATTCTCTTCAATAATACTTGCTTATATTTAAACTTTTTTTTATTCTGCCTTCTCATTTTGGTATGTAGCCTATTATTAGAATAGAGGGTTCAAGTGACTAGTTCAATATATGAGATTAATTGCACTGCAGTTTCCAGATCTATCATATATAATTTTTTCTACTACAGGCTATAAGGGTGATTTGAGTGTATGATGCTTTGAATTTGATGGACATCAGCATTCTGTGGTGACACTCCAAAAGGGCCAACATGTGTTACAAGTTTCATATTGTTGTGTTCTGTTTTGATGCAAAAATTATACATTTAATTTCAATTTCAATTTATAAATTAAATTTCAGTATTATATCACCATTTTTTATTCATACACAGAGTTGGTGCTTAACATTATATGATGGAAAATATTGTCACTGGACCCAGAGTTGACGTAGAACCTGACATTCTATCAAAAGGATGCTGTGGAAGTCAAGACTGTGAAAATAAATCTTTGAAATTCTCTGACTTGAGTTTAGAAGATTTGTAGGTAATTTGATGTCTACACGTTTAACAATTAATTTAGTAATAGCTGATGTCGGATTAAATCATAACTTGTAATGATTTAATTCTCAACAAAACAAGGATATAGAAAATGTATAATAAACTATTTCTGATTGCCATTCAAGCATGGAATACTGCAATGAAAACCAAATATTTATTAGATTGACCTGAATTTTCCTTTTTTCGGTTGTTAGTTGTTTTGTTTTCGCATTTTCTTCTTCTTCTTCTTCTTCTAGCCAGCTTTATTGCTGCTGAGCTGTGAGCATTTAAAGATCTTATTATCAATGGTGGGAAGCGTGGTCGAGAGAGGCCAAGTGTGCTTGAACTTGGCTTGGCTTGGCTTCCTAGAAGGGGGCTCGAGGTTTGACACCCGACTCGGGCAGTTGTGTTTACTGAGCGCCTAAAGGCAGCACGGAAAACCAACTCCTAGATACCCCCTCCCCCTCACCGGTCCACAAATGAGATTGGATCAAAAGCGCTCTGAGCATGCTATAAGCATGAAAATAGCGCTATATAAATGCTATAATAATAATAATGTACCTTCCACCTAAGTTTTATTTTTTTTCCAATAAGAAAAATAAGGAAAAGTTATGCATTCTCTTGAGTTGTGCTTGTTAAAAAAACTATATGAAAGATCTAAAATTTTGTAGGGAATATACATTTTATCACAACTCTTGTACACCAGTAAATACAGTAATAAGGCTTTTCCTCGTCCAAAGATTAATGTGGAATGCAATATTTTCCATGACTATTCACTGTAGTTATATTTGTTGTTTATCTATAGATGTTTTGTGAGCATTGTCTTTTTTAACAGCTTTACAATTTTAGATATACGTTAATTTTATTTATGCATTTGGGGCATTGACTATGATGATCCCAAGTTCAACAATGCCTGCAGTTATTCTTTCTTGTCATATCAAGGAGTTTAGCCTTTGATAGGACATAATAATATTAATTTTGGAAAAAAGACTTAAAGTCATTATGAAAGTCATACCATCTAGTCCTACATACTAAAATCATAGTAGTCTTAGAAAATAGCCATATAAGCTTAAAATTTACAATAAATCAATCTGATTTTTTTAAAGATTGTCTGTAAATCATTAAACATGTAATTTTTTGTCAACTTTATTTGCTTTTTCTAAATATAATGTCGTTTTTTTTAAGACGTAAAATGAATGAAAACTTCATCAAAGAACGAAACTGGGATCAATTTCATAGTCCTCGAAATGTTCTTTTAGCTATGGTGGGTGAAGTTGGAGAATTATCAGAAATTTTGTGAGTCTTTTTTTTTTCATGTAAATGAAATTTGATGCTCATTATAAGACTTTAAGGTGTCCTATATCTTTTCATTATTCATCTTTTGAAATTATTTATTTTCAGCCAGTGGAAAGGTGAAGTCTCAGAAGGTTTACCAGGTAATCCTTTTTTTCCCTAAGAAAATGTATCAAGTCATGAATTCTATTATTTGACTTAAGATTGCCTGGGATAAAGACATTTAATTTTTATTAGAGGAAGTTAAAAACATCAGTGTTTGGATGGCTGCCTGATCATGTGATATGTGCATTGGGCTGTTTTGTCTTGATGGTCGAAGGGTCATACCCTGCCAGCTGCCATCCCCTATCGTCCTGCGTGAGGTTAGGGTTAGTATGTAGATTATCTTCAACTCTGAAGGAACATCTGAAGTACGTAAAACATTTTACAAACATTTTTACAATGTCTGTGTGTTGAATGGAGTATGCAGAAATAAAACTCTATTACCTTATCCTGTCTCATCTGCATAACTGTCTCATTATATTGAAAGACCTATTTCTGCATGTTTATTTTACTTATCAAGATTGTGCAATTAAAGTATTCAATGTTGCAATTTACATCTCTGAACTCCAGTCAAACAGCCTATTCGCATTACGCAAGTGTTAGTGTCAGTTGACCCATAATTAGAGTTCCTACCACTTGAAAACCATGTTACATCAGTGTAACACTAGCTAGGCAAGATATTAATATCTATGAAAGAGTCAAACACTTAAGGTTTTCTTTTTCTCTTTGGGTTACATTGTTCACTATATTCATTGGTACTTTTACCTTTGAAACTACAGTATCCAGGACATTACTTTTATAGACAGCATTAGTGTTTTAATCATGTATTATTATATGTTTTAGATGTCTCGGTAGCTAAGTATACTTTTAAATATAATAAGTGAGTATTAGAGAATAATTGTACTTAAAATACTATGGAAAGACAAAGGCTTAGCCCTCAGCACCAAAATTAGACTGATGCGCTCCCTGGTCATGGTCACATTTTTAAATGCTTGTGAGTCATGGACGCTGACTGCAGAGCTAGAGAGGAGGATCCTAGCAATGGAATTGAGATGCTACAGAGTGATCATAGGTATCATATTCAAAGACCACATCACAAACCAAGATATTAGAGACAGGGTTACTGCAGTGATTGGACCCTATGATGACCTGCTAACTATCATTAAAATAAAAAAAGAAAGCTAAAAATCTATGGCCATATTACAAGATCTTCAGGGCTCGCAAAGACCTTTCTTCAGGGAATAGTACCAGAAAAAAGAAGAAGAGGCAGACATAAAAGAATGTATGGGCCTGCCATTGAAAGAGGTTCTAACTAAGGCAAAAGATAGAGAGGAATAGAGAAAGACTGTCAACAAATGGTGCCCTAACAGTCCAACAGACTAAGTGATAGGTAAAGGTAAAAGAGAATAATTGTGTTTCTTTTTGCTGTATAATATATTTGTCTCTAGGTTAGGTCTAACTTTGATAGTAGCAATTAAGGACTGTCATGAAATACTGTACATCGGTACGAGCAATGACACACAGTCAATGGTAACACCACTCTCAACAAAGTAAACTCAACTTTGAAATGGTTAACTCCAACACTGAAACCCTATAGAAAAAAATAACAGAGGCTCTAGCATCTAATCTAAAACTTCAAATACAAGTAAATCTGCATAAAGAATACAGTATAACAAAATAAATCTTACTCTAAACAGAGGTCGAAGAGTCCTAACCAAGACAATTTGGCTAAGGCTGTCCAATAGCTAAAAAACAAAGATTACTCAAAACCACTAAAGTATGGCTTGTGTCTCAAGTACAAGATGGCGAAAATGCAACCCAAACGAAGAGCTGACAAATGACATCACAAGAAATTATGATAAAGCGACAAGGAAAAGAAATACTACACAAAATTCCAGCAGAAGAAATAATGTTATTAAAAATAGAAGAGAGGCGCTCTCAATTTGTGTATATTGTTACAAATTAATTCTTCACTAAAAGCTAACTGCGACAGTTAGTAGCTACAAATTTGTTTATTATAGCCTTTTAACCTTTGACCTCTTTATATACCTAGGTTATTTATTCTAATGTATAATTTATGTCTTACTTTTCAGAGCTCACAGAAGATGAACGCAAACATGTGGGGGAAGAAATCAGTGATATATTTATTTATCTGGTAGACTTTGCCAGCAGATGTCACATCGATCTCTCAAAAGCTGTGATCGCAAAAATGGCTGCTAATGCTAAAAAATATCCAGTCGATAAAGCATATGGTCAAGCAAACAAGTATACAGATTATCAATGATATTTTAGTAAAATTAAAACCATGTTATATCAAACATGAGACTCAATCTTTGTTTTAAATATGCAAGCTTTAGTATAACTATTATAGCAGTTTGTAGGCTAGATCAATATTTAGCATTTGACAGATCAATCTTGTTTTTTTTTAGTTACTCAAATGTTACCAACAGATCTAGTCATAACACTTTATAACATGCAGTACTTTGAAACTTTCTCGAAAAGAAATGATTTAAACAGCCTTTCAACAAAAAATGGGAATGCTCAGCATTGTTAATAATACTTCACATATCTCTAAACTTGATTCATGTGTATACTTAACTTTACGCACATCTAACTCGCCTCACATTTAACTCACCTCTAGATTGAAATCTAAATAGACTTAATTCTATATCTGTAGTGCAATATAATGGTAGTCTTAAAAAATAAAAAAAGAGGCATTAAAATAAATATTTTCTAGAGAAACTTTTAATTAACAATTTGGTCAATAAAATAATAGTTTATCTGGCAAACATTGTAGAGCCCCCACCAAATTCTGTCAACAAAATTAATTAATTAATCAGAGATTTACTCTTTAAAAACACGATCAGATACAAATAAAACAACATTGATTGTAAACAAATATAACCCCATTGATTGTGGACAAGTAAAAAGGGAGGGGGGTGAGGATCCTGAATGACATTGAAACACAAATATTGGGTTATAATTCATTAGACAAGTTATTAAATCTCCAAGCAACTATGCTTTTGGAATCAACTTCTAGGGTATTAAGTTAAACAGACTACAGACAATTCAGAATGACTACATCATTTAGGTAAACTCACAGAAACACACCTTTTACAGAACAATGAAAAGATATCCCAACTCGGGGCATGCTGACTTATTGGTAAAGCGTTGCGGCTTTTGAACCAAGAGTTGCTGCAGTCTAATCTCTGTGAAGACTGGGATTAAGGATTTCAAGATTTATAAAACCTTAATGGGTAGTTGACATTAGTTGGGCAAAGTTATGGTGTGTTGTGCTGGACACATGACATCTTTGTTTTACCATTGGCCATGGAACAGATGACCTTTACATCATCAATAATCTGGCAGGAGGACTTACAGAGCCATGTTAGTGCCCAGTGTATGGAGCCATCATCCATGTCAGTACCCAGTATGAGGAGCCATGTTAGTGCACAGTGTATGGAGACATCATCCATGTCAGTACCCAGTATGAGGAGCCATGTTAGTGCACAGTGTATGGAGCCATCATCCATTTCAGTACCCAATATAAGGAGCCATGTTAGTGCACAGTGTAAGGAGACATACGGGTTGTAGAGTCATGAAGCCAATAAGATATTGGCATAGTTGTAAACAACAAACTGAAGACTTCTTTTGCTGAAAGTGTGTTTGTTTTCAATCATAATTTTTTAAAAAAGCTTGATAATTACATTTTAATTTCATCCACTTATTTAATTTGTGAAAATCAATCCTAATTCCTAAACCATTTTTAAGAATTCTTTTTAAATCGTTAATTACAAGTGCAGTCCTTGTTAGCTTTTTAGTAATTATAACATGTAAGCATGTGTACTTCATCACTGACTTACTTTCAGAGGACTAGGCTCATCTCTGGGAAGAGGGTGTTTTTTTTTGTTTTTTTTTTATAGTAATTTTATGAATAGAAAGAAATTCTTTGGTTTTTAATATAGAATTTTAATTTGTATTAAATTATATAGCACTTTTCTTTGTTCAAGATATGGTGAAAAAGTTAATTTAATGTGTGGATTTAATGCAGAATACATATTCCCCTACATGGACATTGTCTAGAAGATTATAGATTTATAATTTCTGTTCACGAGATCTAATTCATATTCTTAATAAGGCGTTCAATATTTATACACTGGTCCAAGGGCATTAACCACTATTAACTTAATATTTAGACATTCACTTCCCTTTACACTAGTGGTTCCCAAACTTTTTTGTCTCATAGACCCCTTACCATGTTTTTCAGTTTTCGGTAGACCCCCTGCATATTTTGGAAAATGTATCCATTTCAAATGTGCTTTTCTCACTAACTTCTAGACCATATATATTTATTGATAAAGTTCAAATTAAAATGAAGCAAAATAAAATTTAATATGTATTAGAAGAATTGACTAAAGAAAAAAAAATCGCCTATTGGTGGGCAGCTTTCATAGTACGTAATTATCTTTTTTTTTTGAAGTAACGTCTGTATTATATAAGATCATAAAGGTGATAATAAAATTTCAATATTGGGCTTTAATTTGGTTAGGTTTAATATTATAACTTCTCGATTAGATGATGTTTGACTGATTTAAATTTGAGAATTGGGTAAAACTCATCCCGTCCAATTTATGCTTCATTACTTTAATCCTCACAAGAAACATTGAGATTATGTCTTCGTTTTGATTAAATTTTGGTTATCACCTTGTAGCTGCAAGTTAACCTCATCAAATTTATGAAACAAGTTTGCTAAATAGACAATATCCGATTCCCGCAAAATTGTTTTTTTTTTAAAATAGGATCTTTAGCAGCCAAAAAGCTCAGAAAAAAAAGTCAAACACAAGCCTTTCGACAACTCTCATACTTCAATGTGAAGGAGCAATTGATTAAAGTTTCAGGCAAAGAGCAGTTCTTTATGGATTTCTTGATTTATAACAAAACGAAAATATGATAATAATAATACCCTTAAGTATCAGGAAGGTTAACTAGTCCAGTTATTTTAGAAGTATGTCATTTATTTGAAAGTAATTAAATATGAACCTTTTAGTGTCATAACTCAACTTACCATTACACCTTTGATCTGTATAGTTGCTTAGAGTAATTTTTTATCATGATATCAGATGTAGGAATGTGTAAAACAGGTTGTAAAACCTCTTCAATGGCTGGCAAAGTCAATGTTTTGCCTATAGTGTGCAGTTTTCTGAAGTTTGATATAGGCCTAAGTAAAAAATATTGTAAAATGCTCTTCTCTCTTGTGATGTTAACTGAAATATTTTTTTTTACTGTGGCTCTATTCTGAACTTTAAAGTGTTCGCAAGTATTTCAAATCTCAATCTATTTTAGCATTGTCTCAAATGATGGTGGTTTCAAAGCCACACAACTTCAAATTTTGTTATGTAAAAGGCACATGAACAGTTGCTTTTTCGACAAAAGCGGAATGAAGCCAAAGTTCTAGTAACCAACACTTTGCTTTTTTCAGTTCTTTTTAGATTCGTCTTTACACTATTATTTTCATGTAGACAAAGTTAAGCTACTTAAAATAAGATTCATTCATTTAACTAATAGGATCAAAATTCAAAGGATCAACAAAGGTACAACTCATTTATGGATAATGAAATTTAATGCCTCGACATGCTTAAATGAGATACACTATCGTAGACCCCCATTTACAGGTCATAGACCCCCAATTTATTTTTTCATCTCCGTAGACCCCTCGTAAGTCCTCATAGACCCCTGGGGGTCTATATAGACCACTTTGGGAATCACTTCTTTACACGTTATTTTTCCATTTCTTCATGTCCTCCAAAATACAACTAATATCAAGGCAACACAAAAGTTCGTTGACTTATGAGAAATTATTGTCTACTTCATTCATGAATTATATGAATATAATATTAATGGAAAAACAATTTGTATTTTTACGAGATATGTGGACGTCATACATTTTCTGTAAGTCCGCAATTTGATGTCATAATATAATGTAATAAACTGTTGACCGTCATTCTCAATTACCCTCCTGTCTTTTGCTTTGGATAGAATTTCACTTAATGACAGATCTGCCCCATCGCTTTTAAATTCTTTAGTTATTGTGTGCACATACTGTATACTCCATGGGCGTAGCCGGGGGGGGGGGGGGGTTGGGGTTCTAACCCCCCCCCCCCCCAAATTAAATCCCTCCCCCGACCTTCGGGAGGATCGGAATTTAGTGAGGTGAGATTTTAATACTAAGCCATCACTTGCTCCAGCACAACCAAGGGGGTTTTGAGTTTAAAAACCCCTACCAGGGGGGTTCGAGATTAAAACCCCCTACCAGGGGTTTTGAGTTTTAAACTTCCTACCTGGGTTTTTTGCAGTTAAATCCCCCTCATCTATAAACAAAACAAAAAAAATGCAAACGAAAATCCCCTAATTCCAAGAACACAGTTAAGGAAGATTTTGATTTTAAACCCCCCTCTAAAATTTACGATAAACCCCCTCTTCAATATAAAAAAAGCTAATTACGCAAAAATGTTATGAGCGTAGCTAAATGGGTTTTGACTCAGTTTTGAGTTTAAACCCCACTTCAGCGTGGTTTGAAGGTAAAAAATACCTTTTAAATAATAAAAACAAAGCAAATTATACACTCAAAATGTTATGAGTGTAGTCAAAAGAGTTTTGAGTTTAAACTCCCCTCCAGTGGAGTTTGAAGCTAAAAAAGTACCTCTTTAATATAAATAAAAACAAATTACTCACTCTAAAATCTATGAGAGTAGCTAAAGGGGTTTTGAGTTTAAATCCCCGCCAGGGGTTTTGAGGCTAAAAAATACAACTTCAGTGTAAGAAAAAAAGCAATTTACGCACTCAAAATGCTATGAGCGTTGCCAAAAGGGGTTTTGAGTTTAAACCCCCATTCAGAGGGGTTTGATGCTAAAAATACCGCTTCAATATAAAAAAAAAAAAGCAAATTACACACTAAAATTATTTGAGCGTATCCAATCCAATCGGGGGTTTTGAGTTTAAACCCCTCTTCTACAGATGGCTTTTTTTTAAAGTTTAAAACCCCTCCAGATGGTTTTGAGTTTAAGTTCCCCCTACAGAGCGTTTCGAGGTGGAAAACCACCAACTGATGATCTTGACGATAAAACTTCTCTTTTCGATATAAAATCTAAAGCAAACTACAGTCACTTAATTCCAAGAGCGTATTCAAGAGAGGTTAGATATTTTTACCAGTGGCAGGGCTCCCTTAATAATAGTCATCTGCCAAAATTAAAAAACACTAAATGTGGCTCAACAAAGATGGCTCAGACAGATTTTAGAAGTCAGTTATAGAGATTGGGTCTAAATCAAGGAAATCCTATGCCGAACTGGGTGTCGACCCCTTAGTAAGATTGTGAGAGAGCGACGCATGACGTTTGCGGGACATGTTCTCCGCACAAGAAGAGTTACAATGATATCCTAGAACAACTTGACGCCACTCATTCATGGAGTTCCTCATGGCAGGTGGGAAGAGGCTTCAGACATTACCAGTGACAGATTTTTATGGAAACAGCTTGACGTCAAATGCTCCGAACTGCGTGGGAGGGTCTAAGTCAGTAAGAATAGCACATAGGTTTTTGAAATAAAACTTTTTAATAGCAGGAAAATGCACTGTAGATACCTCAGAATATGCATTTTGTTGGCTTTCAATATCAGAAATAGTGCTTGGCGGCGGGGCTTTGCCCCGCGCTGGGAGACTTCCTAGCGCCCCCCCCCCCCCCCCAGACCCCCGTGCTAGTAATGGCGGGGAATCTACAATTTTTCCACTGACTACAGGAAGAACCTATTCTATGGCACAATAAACGTCTTCCGAAAGAATGAAGGGTCAGAATGTAATAAAGATTATGTACACACACACACATAAATACATATAAATTTTTCTCACGAGGGGGGTCGGGGGGGGGGGGGGAATCAACCCCCCAACCCCCGAAAAAAAATTCTGGCTACGCCCATGGTTTACTCTCCTCTTGTATTAGCCAGTCGTATAAAACCTATACGTGGAATGTGTAGGGAACAGACCTGATTAGTCCATGGTTGCTGATGAGTTTATCGATTTACTTATTGATTCTTGACCAAGGGCATCGAACGCTGGTGTCGATACGAGCCACGAACTTGGAGCTAATTTTCTGACTTAAGTAAAGGATAGAAAAGTATCCGGTAGCTTAAATGAGAGAGAGAGAGAGAGAGAGCGAAGGAGGGAGGGAGGAAGGTGTGGAGAGAAGAGAGAAATAAAAAAGATGAAGAAAGAAAAGTGTAGAGAGTGAACAGTAGAGAAGGAGGAAGAAAATGGAAAGTTTTGGCTTACGTATCCCATTAACGATTCTTTTAATGGTTAATGTCTCTTTCAAACTTGAAATACCCTTCCGTTGAGTTCATTTTTAGCGCCTACATTGTCTTCTGTGGTCAATAATACTTGAAGCGAATAAAGCCATAGTTTTAAAGGGTATAGGCCTACTATTCCTACTGAACTTATAATACACTATATAATGATGCCATTCTTTAAATAGCATGCATGATATACATTTATGTATCAAACTAATGAAACATGATTGGAGTGTTTATTTTATTACTGAAACAAATGAGTTAATATGACATGTAACATATTGTTACGAATCTCACTATCCAGGCTCTCTGCAAACTGCAAGATACACCACCAACTTAAAGAACTTGACAACTCAGGGCTCCAGAGTAACGTAACACTTTAATAGTTGAATAAATAACAGCCTATACTGTACAATTGGCAACACGTACACTGTACAAATATCTCTCCGATAACACCGTACCGACGTATCAATTCTTGCACTGGCCTCTCCGTCTCCGGGCTTGCACTGAGTTCAACAGTTCAGGACCGACTTCACACACTGGGCTCGTTGTGTCGGACTCGATCACAGACCAAGATCAAGACGCCAGTCGTCTCAACTGTACTTTACAGTACTCCGCACTGAACCGTCGTAATGCTCCGTACAGAACCACACCGTTGAGCTGTGCTGTAGTAGACCGTGTTCTGAACCCCTGCCGTGAACCGTCTTGACTGGACACCTCCGCTCTTTATATAGGGTCCCTACTGGCCTTCTAGAACCGGACGGAACATCGCTCGACGTTTCTAGTTTCGTCAAATGACTACATCCTTCGTGACGCCCCTGAGCTCTATTCACGACTCCGATCCTTCCCGAACCGTCCTGTTGACACTCGACTCGGCTGACCGTCGTAACTCGTCACGGTTGACCGCTCGTCTAGCGCTGGCCTGGGGGATTTGCGTCGGCTGACTACACTCACACCACTACCCCCATCTGTGCCACCACCAGGTTTATAACAATATAATAATAATAGCAGCACTAAGGCACCAAGGTTATTGAGAGTAGGAAAAATAAAACTATACAATAGTTAAAGTTATGTTTTAATATTAATTTGTTTCACCTTCACCTATCCCTTAGTCTGTCAAACCTTTGGGGCACCACACAAGATCTGTTGACCGTATTCTCCATTCAACTCCGTCTTTTGCCTTAGATAGAATTTCATTCAATGACAGGCCTGTCCATGCTTTTTTTTAACGCTTTCTCTGTCTGCCTCCTCTTCTTTTTCTTGGTACTGTGCATTTTTATGTCTCAAGAGACGATCTTTACCCTTTGCAACTTCTTGTGTGGCTTTAGAGGCCAATCCTTGATACACAGCTGCGGTCACGGGTTGGGCATATGTAATCACCAGGCGCCGTTGCATTTTCACCCTTCTCTCTGCTTCTGTTGTGTATGGCATCTGCAATCCGAGATCCTTCCTTTATGCTCTCTCTCAATGTGGATCTATCCAGTGTCACCTCTTCGAAAGCTGCTAGTGTGGATTTTGAAGAGCTTCATGTCGCGTTTGCATACATCCGTATACCGTAAAAGTGGGCGACCAGCTCTCCTGTCTTCTATTAGATAGTCATACAGAATGTCTTGGTACTGTTCCCTGAATTGAAGGTATTTTCGAGGACCTGTTATACGATCAAAGAGTTTTGCTTTTTTTTAAACAGTGGTTACCAGGTCATCGTGGAGTTCTATTGCTGTATTAATTCTGTTTTTAATCTCTTCATTTGTGATGCGGTCTTTGTAAGTGATATCTAGGATCCTTCTGTACCATCCTCTTCTCAAGATTCGTTCAAAGCAAAACAAAGAGACCACATTAAAGAGTGCGAGATGTAGTTTACAAGTATTTATTAAATAAAAAAAAAACCAATTGGTTAAAGCACATAAATGTTTAATAAAACACATGGCGAATTCATTTCATGTATTTACATACATACAAAACTACACGTTGAAAACAATAGAATTTAAACGGGAAAAAAAAAGGCAGTCGGGAAGTGTGAGAAAGATGACATGTCGTCACTTTTTGGTCTTTAGTGTAAACAGCTGCTATGACACTTCAAGGTGTTATTTCCCTTTCATTCATTAAAGACAGGTCTTTATTCTTAAACATACTGATTATAATAACTAGATATACAATCATCTTTGCATTTTTTCAAAAACTTTTTAAAAATTTTGTTAGGCATTCTTTCATATCACGCAACCTTACATGTCTATAGCATACACAGCGTAAGTATACATCACAATATACAGATGAATAAGGAATTTTTAAAAAGCCAGTTTTGACTTTCCCTACAGAAAGACCTACATAAAAATTTGCACTGCTATCTAATAACCCCGAGTAATTACAAAATATATTGAGATATCGATACTTTAAAAACTCAATAAAAATATTTACACTAAAGATTCAACGCAACGACATAGAATAAACTGAGAAAGGAAATTTGACAAAATCACTAATGACAAAATTTTCTGATATATAGAGATGTATTTCAAAGCTAAGTGTAAAATAGAAGTCTGGATTATGAAATTATGCAGCTAATGATGAGATTCTGCATGCTTGGTTAGCTCTTGCGATCCATTGAGATTTTAAACTTTTTTCCTCCATTGTTTTTTTGTGGAACTCTTTTGACTGCGAAAAATCGAAAAAATAAAAGTCTTTCTTGGATGAAAAGGGCGATGAAGACAAAATGACCACATTTCATGCTACACATTCAGAATTAAACTGTCCAACGACAACGGTTAGAAACATCATCTTTGGACAAAGATTTGCACTCGTACCCAGGTATTTCACATTTTGGGAGCATGCAAAAATGGATACCAGAACAAAGGATGGTTTGTTAACGAAACAAAATCAGAGGACGGCTTTGTTTCTTCCTACGCTACTGCAGAATATTCCAGACCTGAAGAATTCCAGAATCTTGGTAGATGGCATCGTCACTGCAATTACTTGTTGAGAAAGGCAGTCCAAGTTTAAAAAGTTACAATTGCATAGAATGGATCTGTTTGCCTGTGTTAACTTTTAGGGCTAAACTATGGATGCAATGGAGGCACGGTGGCTGAGCGGTAAAGTGCTTGACTCCCGATCTGAAGGTCCCGGGTTCGAATCCCGGTGAAGACTCGGATTTTCATTTCGGGATTTTTGGGCGCCTCTGAGTCCACTCTAAATGGGTACCTGACATTAGTTGGGTAAAAGTAAAGGCGGTTGGTTGTTGTGCTGGTCACATGAGACACTCGTTAACTGTAGGCCACAGAAACAGATGACCTTTACATCATCTGGCCTATAGACCACAAGGTCTGAAAGGGAAACTTTTATGGATGCAATGCTGCCGTAACATAAAAACCATTAAAAGTAAAATAAAATGACACACTTGGTCTAAAATAAGAAACTCACTAGAAACATATACATCACATAAATACAAGAATTACTTTATCACGTCTAATTTATAATTATTATGTAAAATATAACAATATATAATAATTATATACAGGTATTTATATAAAACATAACTTCTATAACTTTCATGTTATGTTTGACTTTACACACTCCCCTTTTAAAAAGTTTAGTTTTAGAATAGGTGATGGCGATTTCGTACGTTTTTGTCAAGGAATGAAATTGTTCTAAGTCACAGGCTATCTTGACCACAGACCATCTGTTCTTCCCTTGATTAGCTTGATACTTTTGGCCGAAGCGAGATAAAGCAAATTATAAAATCATCTCTATGTTTATCTATTCCCTTAGAGACCGGGTTTGAATTGACTATTATAAAAAAAATGGCAAAAGGCGCGTAAGAATATGGCGGCAGTTAAAAGGGTAAAATGCATGTTTCTTGTAGTCTAAAGCTAATCTAAAAGTTTATTTACACAATAAGTTATAGCACATTGTTTGTTACAAAGTTTTAATTCGTTAGACATCCGAAAAGTCCAACAAAGGATCATTCATATTAAAGTCCAGGTTTTTCTTTCCAAATTGAAGCTTTATGTCTCCATTGAGCAAAGAATGCTCACCTAGTGATCTTTTCAGAGATTTGGGGATGTATATCTGTGAAGCCCCCGGGTCATACTCTTCTTGAAATTTCGCCCCATTCACGTAGACTTCGTTTGATGTGTTAAACGAAGCCCCGCTGGGGATATGATCGAGACCTAAGCCAGATCCTCTCTGACTCGGATGTGTGGACGAATGGACGACAGTCTTGGTCAAGAAATCTGTACGAGTGCTGCCAGGAGGTCGCAAGATGTGCTCGGTTGTGAACTTCCTGGCCTTGACCTCCACGCTCGTTTTGTACCACTTCCTGTTCTCGTGATTGTGGACGTCCAGATAGCTGACGTAGAAGTGGTCAGCGGTCTTGGGAAATGTGTACGTGGTGTCTGAGAAACTACGTGGTCTAATCCTAGCCTCGTAGAAGGTCCTGCTGACAAAGCGCTTTTTAGTACTGTTGAGATAGACATAGGCGGTATCGGCGTATCTAACAGGATGCAGAACTGGCTGAAATGTGACTTCCTCTTTATGACGTCTGAAACATAAAAAACAAATATTGCTAAATCGTCTAATGCTGCCTAACAGACTAAGGTAGATACGAGCCCAAAAAGGAGTTAAAGAACTAAGCACACATACTTACCTATGATCGGACACTTCCAACAAACTAAAGACTGAAGTCTCCTCGTAGCCAGGCCGTGGCACTACTGCCACAGTCTCAGCCACTTTCTCTGGCGCCACAACCATGTTGGTAGAGTACACCAGTTCAGAAGCTTGAAACTCAATTTTAACTGGAGATTTCAAATCTGCTTCAAGCTTAGGGCGCTATGGAGTAAAAAAAAAAAAAAGAACTGAAATTATAAATTCAAACAGGCAGACGAATTAAGTGAACACGTCTTTAATGTTAACGTTTTCATCAGAGTCTGGCCACATTCACATTCACTTGGTCCAAATCTTTAGGAGTTATAATATCACCACAAAATGATCTGTTGGTCCTGATGTGCTTGAGAGTATTGGAGATTCTTATATATTCTTATAAAATGCCAACTTTTTGGTGTATCCGGTGTACAAAATAAAGTGTTGATAAACTAAGCATTTCAAAAGTTTTTGATAATTTCTCTCTGCACAGTAGAATCATACACGTTTTTCCGTGTGTAAAACAAAACATTTCACTATGTAGGAAGCATTAGACATTCATTTTATGATTTAAAACGTATTGAAAACCAAATGGGCAACTTACTAGCGGTGAGAAACATAGAAACAAAACGAGAGTCGTTATGCTGATAAACTAATACACAATGAGATATTGTTAAAATTATAGCTCAATTCTATTTTATTATGGTGGCAACAGTGATGATTAATTTAGCATCCTTGACATTATTAAATAATCGTGAAAATCTCCAGTAAGTAGGCAGTGTAATTACGATGTTCATTTAACAAGTCATAATAATAGCATGTAAATAGCCCATATATATATAGTAGAAGTGCTATAAAAATAAACTTTGTACTGGTGAAGCAATTGTAGATAGACGCAATCGGGAACAACATTATGAAGAGATGACGTTACCTACTCATTACGCTACTTCACCTATACTATTTTATACCAAACAAGACACGAGTAAACTGCTAGTAACTAATCTTTTATGACGTGGCTAACCAATAATTGATGCTGCCAAAAGGAGCACGTTTGAAGGAGCGATGTACTTGACAAAACTTTCTTCAATTTAAAACAGACTTGCTTGCAATATCGTGTTTTGCTCCCTTCTATATGTCGACATTCTCAGGAAAGACAACTCTAGGATGGGATGAAATTGGTTGCCGAGCATAAACGTAGCCTCGGTTCAAAGGTCATACTATTTCTACTTAAGTTTTTATTAAAGAGTGTTTTGATGTCAAAGATGAAAACATAAATGTTTACACCTAGCGGTAAGATTGTAACTAAGTTGAATAACTCGCAACTATTTTCAACGTTGACTGCTGACGTGTTTATACGCTTTTAGAAGAGGTTGACGTCTGCATACTTCGCTTATAAATAGCTAGGCCTGTTTTAGTACGTCACAAGCATTATAAAAACAAACAAAAATTAAAATAAACTGATAGAGAAGCAACAAATACCAAAGTTTTAAATTATAAGTGATAGTAAAAGGATGCTTTAAAATAAAAACTCAAAATAAGCAGTAGGCGCCCAACTTTTTGATGCAGTGGCAAATTGTCGAACTTTATAATCAGTAGCGGCGCTAGAAAGATAGGACTAGAGCTCGATGGGATGCGAGAGAACGCCGAGTGGGGGAATGCAAGAGGGTGCTGGGCCTGCAGCGAAATAAAAATGGCGGTTTTCATGTACTTGTATTCAGCATATTACTGAAATATGACATGTTGGTGCCGAGACAGGGGCGGCTTGGGTCACTCGTAGTCCGCAAGTCCGCACCCATCCCTAGCGCCACTGAAATCACTTGGAAGGAAATTGAAGATATCTTAGAGAGACAACAGTGAAGAGCCTAGGTACGTAAAAGGAAGACAGGTCTCGTCCATTCATCTCGTGGCTTTGAAACAAAAATATCAAATAGTCAAAATACTCTTTAAAAAAAAGCAACAAAGTTTATATCTTCTTTTCTTATCAAATACAGAAATTAGATACTTAAAAAAAAAATAAGATGATTACGTCCTACGCTTTAAATTAAGCGTAATTGTATCAAATAGTTTGGATTAGTCATGTCATTAAATTTGAAACAGATCTAGTCTATCTAGACCAACAACAATAAATCTGTGCGATTAGAAATATTTTTTATTAATTGTTTTTGTTAAGCGCAATTTCCTGCTTTTAGCTTTTCTCACTACGCTATGACCCTATCACTTGTCTGGACCAGTTAGGAAAAGAAAATGGTGGGGGTGGAAAAAAAGTGGGTATCTGTGAAAATGTTAACGTGATCGCTTTTTAAATGCATATAAAAATTGTAAGACTTGAATTGCTACAATTACACTTAATATAAGCTTTGTTTTTAAAAAAGTATTTTTAAAAATGTTTTTCTTGTTATTGTTAAGTAAAGATATTTTTTTTTACCGGTTTGAATAATTGAAAGTTATAGGCTTACAGAAACCATCAGAAATAAATTAGCAATTAGTGCACAAGGATATATTTTTATCAATGGGTCTCTCGAGTTGTTTACAAATTGACGTTATTGATTTTAGTTTAATTGCTTCTAAATAATTTACTCGGAGTCTTTGCATTAAAAAGTCCATAATTTAGGAGAGGTCATCTTTAATGTAGATCTATACATTCTGTGAAAGAAATTACGTGTAATTATACTTTGTATTATGTAAACGACAGGACTTTAGTCCAAAGTAAAGTAATAACAAGAGCCTATATATAATAACACTTGGGTTACTGGACATACAAATAATATATTTGTAAGTTTTATTTTTAAAATGAAACTTCCTAAATACAGAGTACTCTGCCCTGGCTTATAGGCCTATGTCAATTTGTTTACTAATTTATCTTTCGGCATTTAATTTCTCTCCCCCCTCCCCCCCCCCCCTCCCCACTTCCCCCCATGATTAAGTAGTGCGGCTAGAACATGACACCATAATCTGACCCACTGGAGAAGAGAGAGAGAGAAAAAAAAAGGTTATATATAGTTCTGGTGAGTTAGTCAAATTAGTCTCTAAAGATAAGCAGAGCTCGTTGAACGTGGCAAACGAGATAACAGACTGGACGAACTTGTACAAAGACGTAGTCACACACACACACACACACACCACACACAGTCACACGACGTGGCTGGCTAATAACTATGTCGTGGGGGCCCAAACAGTGATTTAAAGGCGACAAAACCTTGTTTTAATTTCATTAAATTCGGTTTTGTTTACGTCGAAAAAGGGCCAATGTTTGGGATTGGAAAAATAACATTAAAACATATACAATCTAACTTGTTTTATCCAGCTGGAATATATAAGATCATTATCAAAATATGGCGTATCAAGGGGTTTAAACACATTTTTTTCTTCTGATATAAATGAACTCAAAAGTCTTCTGATAGAGAGACATAAATAAACGGCTTGGAGAGATGGTATACAAAAGAGCTCCCAGAGTGAAAGTGGGGGGGGGGGGGGGGGGGGGTTGTGATACTTAAGTTTTGGAGTGAAATGGGAGCGAATGGATGGGAAAACAGCGTGTGACGTCATTTTATGAATGAACAGGAGACTCTGCATATCATTAAGATCGACTATTCATTCATCTGGACCATCTTGAACGGGACTGACTTGAAGGGAAGAAATGAAAGGTTGTAAGTTGTATAGTCCGAGACTTGTTTGGTCAAGTTTTAAAGATGGTTAATTATTTTGTGCTGGATTAGTTGGACCTGGTATAGAAATCAAAGTGCAAAGAAAAAAATAATTAAATAATCATTTTTTTTTTTACGAAAAAGAAACCATTTTTACAAAGTAAGTTTATGTGGAAACACAAACTCAGAATCAGCCCCAAAGTGTTCCACTTAGGCAGGTAAAAAGGCAGGTTTCAGTGTTTTCAGCATAAATATCAGAAACTATGAACTACAAACTATCAACAGCTACAACCCTATCTTCGTCGATATAAAAAACGAAGAGACTTTCTCGTGTCGAAAGTGTTGCCAGTCATAAGTTTGTTAGTTCGACTAACGACATGATACCATAGGATGATACGTAGATTTATTAATGTTATTTGTTATTAATGATGGCAATATGTTCAATTCCGTAGATTAAGAATGAATGCAGTGTTTCACAAGACAATGCAAACCCAGTTAAGACCTGCATATTTTTTTCCACATCTGATGCAGACATAGCCGCTGTCCGCTGGTCTATTTATTTCTCAAAAGAGTGTCCGGCGGCTTTTGGGAGAGCTCTCCGAATGTCTCTTTCAGAGGCCATCTGCTGCCAGCTACTTTCCTCTATGCCAGTGAGGGCGTAATTGCGATAGAGCTGATCTTTATAGCGCTAACGGTGTGTGTGTGTGGGGGGGTATCTCTGTTACGCCCTGCTCCTGTAAGCTCCCAAAAGGAGATCGTCTTTGGCATGCGATCGTTCACCATGCAGGATAAATGTGAAAATTGTTCCATTGTTAATATTCATAGGAACGTAGGAATGGTTCAATTTAAACCTAGCCTAACCGAAGTTATTGAATGATTCTCTAATACTTGGCCTTAAGGAAGAAACTTTGCCCTTTGGTTCACTGTCTAAATGTACGAGGCACATTGCACTTTTTTTGTGCTGCTCATAGTCTGCTTATTCATTTTTGTTATAAATCTTATGCGACCTACATAGATACTAAATCTTCTATCTTTTAAAATAAAAGCAAAAATTTTATTTAAAATTTAAGTAGTTTGTCTAACAGAAAAGAATGTAGTAATTTAAATATTTTATAACATTATTTTAGTACAGAACAAAAACGTTGGATATCGTGTTTTTTAATTCTACAGAAAAATCACATTTCTTACTAATATACTCTTCCCTGACTTTTTTTTTTTAACTATTAATAGTGAATACTTGTAAAAATGGTGTATTAAAAAAAACAACAACAACACTACTTTCATAGTTTATTTTAAAAATTAAAGTTTTCGTATTTAGAAAAGAAAAAGTAGAACTTTGAACGATCTAAAATATCCCGGTATCGGATTTTTAGTATCTGTTCAAGTTTTTGCGATTTAAATGATAGTGACAGACGAAAGACAGATTGACCAAACAAAGCTAAACTAATAGTGGCTATTTCCCTTTCGGGCGTGAACAAGAAACAAGCAATCACCAGGAGATCAGAGAAATCGTTAAGAAAAAAAAAAGAAGGCCTGCCATAACGAGAACAAGAACAACAAACAATCTTGACACCGCCTACCAGTGAATTAGAGACCAAGCAAACTTGCCTAACGACCAAAACAAGGTCACAAAATGTTTGGAAATGTGACACGGTAGCCGAGCAACATTTTGTTTTTTCTAAACCGTTGTCCAGATCACCAAAATGGGCAGGAATTCACCTGCCCTACAAACTTGAACTGGTGTGAACCTTTTCTAATTTTACCTGCTCCAAGGCGATCTAATAAGACGGATATTGTTGGAATAGTTATTTGTCCAAATCCTCCTGATGTAAAACACAACGCGTCACCCTTTCATCTCCATAATTTAATCCTAGCCCTAGGCGAAAACACAAAAGGTTTACGAGCGTGTACAGTACATGTTGGAAGAAGTCGTAAAAGTGTCTGTTGTACTTGAGCTTTGCTTAAGATGTCGTGATTTTGGCTTGATTTTTTTTTTTTAGTCATATCAAATGATATACTTTAACATTTCGACTGGTCGAAGATAATATTTTTTTTAAAAGAAAAAGATATCTTAAAAAAATGTTTGTACCTTATTTACGATGAAAGATTTGGTTTTTAGCCTATCAAATTAACAATTAAAACAAGAAAAAAAAATACTTAACAAAAAATAAAAACTTATATACGGGGAATGTTTACAGCCATATATCTCAATACTGTAAGAATTATATTCCATTTTCAATATCAAACAAAATTTATTATTTACCAATATTTAAGTACATATTTGGCTATTTTTGAAATTGATTCATGTGTTCTCTTCGACAATAAATAATTGTGCAAAGTTTGAATTAGATACGAGAATGGGAGGTGGGAGAAATGACATTCAAAAGTTGTATCAGACAGAGTGAGTTGATATAAGCTTTGTAAAAAGGGTCCACCAACAGTATTCCTTTTTTTCCCCCGAAAATTTAGCCATTTCATTTTTTAGTGCGAATGTGAACTTTGACTAAAGTGAAATTTGACTGTTGAACTAGATAAACTGTGACTATTAAACAGTAGTTTAAATTATTGTTATAATGTTTTGTTTGGTGTTTGCACAAATTGTAAGACACATTTCCTTACGGAGAATAAAGATTATTATTATTATTATTATTAAAATGAACTTTGACTATTGAACTAAAATGAACTTGAACTAAAATGAACGTTGACCATTGAACTAAAATGAGCTTAGAACATTATTGACCTAGGTCGCAAACGTATATTTGCAAGAATAGGAGATGCACGCTGGTCCCTACTTTTGTTCGTGTTGTGTAATGGTAAGTATCGGACTGATCCTGTTGGGAATTTGAGCAAATGCCCCAGTGGAAGGGCATCCAATGGCCTGATGGAGTCGCAGTCGAATGCGTCGCTTGGAATGACAGTAAGGCCTGCCTTGCACTGTATAAGATCCTAAAAGTTTTCCATGCGTTATCAAACTGTATAATATTGTTAGGGAGGCGCGGTGGCTGAGTGTTAAAGCGCTTGGTTTCCGAACCGGAGGCCCTGGGTTCAAATCCTGGTGAAGACTGGGATTTTTACTTTCGGGATCTTTAGGGTGCCTCTGAGTCCACCCAGCTCTAGTGGTTACTTGACATTAGTAGGGGAAAAGTAAAGGCGGTTGGTCGTTATACTGGCCCCATGACACTCTCGTTAACCGCGGGCAAAAGAAACAGATGACCTTTACATCATTTGCCCCATAGATCACAAGGTCTGAAAGGGGAGCTGTACTAAAACAGGACAGATACAAATGGCAGACACTATGTGAGCTGTATTGCTTATGTCAGAGAAGATCTTAACACCCATCCTGCCCCTAAATAAATGCATATGTGTTTCGGCAAGATTTTATGTTTAAAAAGTACGACGGAACGCACGGACCAAAGCGAATTAAAAAAAGAAGAAGGGGGAAAAAAAAAGATATTCTAGTCGTTCAGGGGTTAATCAAACATGCCTAGAGACGGCAGCACACAATTCACTGTGTTTGTCACAATTTGAACTCTGCTGTTGGTGGGACCTTCCCCCCTTCCCGCCTCTCAATGTCAACCCCCAGGCCTACCGCTATGGTAAGGGATCAATACAGTTAGCTTAGCTGAAAAAATATGCGCTGTTACTTCGGGGGCTCTCAATGTATTCACGTAGGCTACAAATCTCCAGGGTCATTTCCTTTGGCGTTTTTTTTTTCTCTCTAGGTCAGGGCTTCCCAAACTTTTTCTCTAACTGAACCTTTCGCACATTCTGAGTATTTAGCGGAACACTTTGTTTATTTTTTTAGAGAGATTAATTCACATGGAGGACAACTAATTAATTATTTAAGTAATTCGAGGAACATCTATTAAGGCCTCATGGAACACCTATTAATGCCCCGTGGAACACCTATTAATGCCCCGTGGAACAACTATTAATGCCCCGTGGAATACCTATTAATGCCCCGTGGAATACCTATTAAGGCCTCGTGGAACGCAGTTTGGGAAACACTGCTCTAGGTGTTTTCTAAGCTATCATTTTATTTAGCGACTGTACGAACATCTTCTCCACAAGGTTACAATGAAGAAAATAAAAGTCCACAAGGTATTTTCGTGAGAATAGCTACCCGTCATTAGGTATTGTATGTTGGCCATGCGCTCCCTTATTCGCGAGCTAGAAAGGAATGAAATAGGCACAATAAAATCACTGGTCAATGTGTGGTCAATAAGTGGTCAAAAGTGATCAGATTGTGGTCACGATGTTATCAAAGTGTGGTTACGATGTGATCAAACCGTGTGATCAAAGTATGTTCAAAATGTGGTCCATGTATGTTCAAAGATGTCATCAAGGTATGGTCAAGATGTGATCAAAATGTGGTCCAAATGTAATCAAAATGTGATCAGGATGTGATCAAAATGTGGTCAGGATGCGATCAAAGTGTGGTCAACGTGATTAAAGTGCGGTTAATTTGTTATCAAGATAAGATGACGTCAGACAAAGCTCAATTGTCATTACTGTCCCTTAACAGAAGTTAAAGCTTAGGCCGACAAAAATGATTCGCCTAAGAAAGCTAAAAAATAATGAACTTGTAAAAAATGTATTAAAATACTGACTTAATCCGTCTGGCTCTGTCCCTCTCCGTCTACGTATATATATATATATATAGAGAGAGAGAGAGAGAAAGAGAGAGAGAGAGAGAGAGAGACGATTTGCATTAAATATTAAAAATTAGACAGATAATGGAAAGTTTACCGAAAGGATAGTAGAACAGTGTGAGTCTAACGGTGTATTAAAAATGTAGACAAAATATGCCAACCAACTATTGAAATAAATAGTACAATGGGTCTGTATTACCATATATTTGGGAAATGTTTCTATTTATCGTACCTGCTAACAGAATATATGTCTCCGATTAAGTTGTCGGCCTTTGGTGACAGTCATCAAAGGAGTTCCACGTTATAAAACTTTTGCCCTGGCGACTGAAAGCTAAATCTAAACGTCTGCTACTTCATTGAAAAAAAAAAAAGGTAACAGAAAAGATAACAATAAGAGTTAAACACGTGATACAATAACATGTAGGATACTTACACGGTGACAATTCAATATCCCATGGGAACACAGAAAAACATTGTTTTTTTAAATTCCAACAGAGTAACTTGTTAAAAAGCGATCTAATTCAAGACTGAGAATTGACACAGGTCAACAGCACAAGGAACATGTGTAATGTGTAAGCAGACTCAAAGTCTTGTTCCTCGTTGAATGTGTTGGCGCGTAGAGCCGGCACTTTAAATGGATAATGGTGGGTGACTCTTTTTTTTTCTTTTCAAAAGCAATTACAGGAAACAGGAATGAGCATTCGGATAGTGTGGGCTGGGGGGAGGGGTTTAAAGGTGTGTCTAAGTGTGCGTATGTGTTTGTCTATGTCGCGGAGGGATGTGGGGGGGGGGGGGCATGTCTTGTGTGTGCGCGCGCATGCATATCACTGCTTGAACACTGACCTGGGAGTTGTCGTGCTTTTCGTTAAGAAAAAAAAATTTTGAAAGGTAAAAGTGGGAGGTGGACGAGAGAAAGAGGACGAGAGAGAGAGAGAGAGAGAGAGAGAAGAGGGGAGGGGAGAGTTGTGGGGGAATCGTAATAATATTCATTTAACTCGTCTGGGCCTAAAAGGAAGGCATTCAAGTATTTACCTCTCCCGATAGAAGAACGAGATTCATTATATTATTAGCAAAGAGGGAAAATGGTGGAGTATACACAACTGTCTCTGCGATCAACATGGGCTTAGACAAAGTATAGAAGGAGGAGCACACATCTATTTTAGAGGCACAGACTTATGAGTTTCAGTTTTAGCAGGAATGTTGAATACAAGACTTGATGATACTTGTCGTCTCCTCTCGGTCACACGCAACCTTCCTTTCTATTCTCAACGCGTTCCTCTACGTGCTTTCTTTCGTGGTAAAATCTTTTTTTATGACCATTACAGCACAGGTTTATTCATGACGCCCAGACAATGTGAACTCATGACGTCTGGTTCACTGATGATGTCCATATTGATCGTCCATTAAGGATTTATTATCAAGTATTTCCATTTGGGGGTGGGGTTGGAGGGGGGTATTTCCCTGAAGGGTTAGGATCTTTTCAACACTGCTTCTACTACTTCCTGAGATCATTCGTGGTTCCCTATACCGTTACACAGAATAAAGTCCAACGTATCTTTTATATAGCGCTACTTTCATGCTTATAGCATGCTCAGAGCGCTTTTGATCCAATCTCATTTGTGGACCAGTTGGGGGGGGGGGGGAGGGGGTATATAGGAGTTGGTTTTCCGTGCTGCCTTTAGGCGCTCAGTAAACACAGCTCTGCCCGAGTCGAGTGTCGAACCTCGAGCCCCTTTCTAGGTAGCCAAGCCAAGCCAACTTCAATATATATATATATATTAGCTTTGCTCCTGCGCCGACGCTTAAGGTACGCTCCAGCTAACTGGTCAACAATGGTACTAAACAGATTGTTTAGATGAGCAAGAAGCTGAGAGAGCTAAGTGAAAGGAGAAACGGTACTAGATTTTTTCTACAGGTTGGTTTGATCCGCATAGACTATAAATATATAGAAGGGACCATCGATCGGGGACGGTTCAGCAAGCTGAGAAGCAGCGTAGGTGGGATATCTGGTCAGAGGTTGAAGGCAACTGTGGAAGGGTCTATCCAAGGACTGGAAGGCAACAGGTATACAAAGAAACAAAATATTTGAAAAATCTGTTTTCAAAAAACAAAGCTTATGTATGGGAAAGAACTGCAAAAATAGGCAATGACATATATCTCAATACTGCAGGAATAAGGTTCCTTTTTCTATATGTAAGAAAAAAAAAATTCCCGCTTAATTAACTTATCAGTTAGTTTTTAAAATTAATTTATCCAATTAACAGGATCCTAGACTGGGAAGTGTGAGAAAAACGTGAAAGGAAAGTTAAAAGGGGAATAGCTCAACATATAAAGCGACACCTCTCAATAAGTAGTATTTAGTTCCCTTTTTCGATACAAAACAAAATAATTTAATACTAATAACAAATTTACTAATTGGTTCATTTTCTGAATTGATTCATGCTTTGTTAGGCACAACAAATAATTGTGTAAGGTTTCAATATGATTCAAAAATCAGTGAGGGAGAAATAACATTTGTCCAAAATTGTACCGGACAGACAGACAGACAAATAGACAGGCATACAGAGTGAATTGATATAAGCTTTTTAAAAAAGTTCAAACGGACGTCAGATCAAATAACGCTATTCTTTAACTAAAACAAAATAAGATTGGACATAAATTATATCATAGAGACACATATCTTTCTAATGTCAAGTTCATACTCACCTCGCTCAACACTGAAAGCGTGAGAATGGAAATCGATCAGGAATGCTCACCTTAACAATCTTGATCTCATTGATTTAACAGTCGCAGTTTTTTTTTTTTTTTAGAGTGTTATATTTTTTCCCCAATCATTTGAGTGATGGAAGAAAACAAGGTTCTACGAATTAGAACACAATTTGTACAGGAGTATGAAGTCCTGGCCTGCTGTGTCAAGTACCAATCCTCTAGTTTATCGCGAGAGATTTGAGTCAACAGTAGAACGTTAAAATAAATACAACATGTTTATTTCATTTTTGTAGTGACCTTATTATATTGATTGGTTGGTCGTTGTGCTGGTCACTTGACACCATAGTTAACCGTAGGCCACAGAAATAGAGGACATTTACATCATATGACCTATAGACCTCAAGGTCTGGAAGGGGAACTTACTTTAGTACCTATTGATTATAGTTCCGCATTTAAAAAATTTAAAGTACACTTGTTCATATAAAAACACATTGAGAGTAATCTAGTCTCTAATTAAATAAAACATTCTATCCATTAACACAATTTAAAATATGGGAGGTAAATGGAGGATATTTACAAAACTTGAAGGTCTATTTAATAATAAATTCTTGTAAAAAATACACAACTTATATTAAAATATTAGAAAATAAATTTGGCCAGGTCTCACTACACATTTAGCCAAAACATTTGTGATCGTAAAAATCAGTCTATATAATCTGTAAAAACATAATTGATTAATTAAATTTTATTTTTTCATGTGTTGTCATCGATCATGAGCTTGTATTCAAAATTTAATAACGATTGGATGAATAGAAGTGCTGGAAAAATCGATTGCGAAAGTTCAAACATAAAAGAAGTACACTGTGAGTTTATAATAGCGTTGTGAACAAGAAGATATTTACAAAACCTAAAGATACACTCGCTTTGATTATTACTAAAAGCTCAAGTAATAAATGAATAAAAAGTGTGTTTTTTTTTTCCTCAGAAAAGAGCCCAGACAAAAACAACGATGATATTGTGGGATGTGTAGCCGAGAGGCTAAGTACGCTTGAACTTGGCTACCTATGAAGGGGGTTAGAGGTTCGACACCCGACTCGAGCAGAGAGTGTTTACTGAGCGACTAAAGGCAGCACGAAAAACCTTCTCACAGATACTCTTTCTAATGAGATTGGACCATAGCGTGCTATAAGCATAAAGGTTGCGCTATTTCAAATCCATTAAAAAAATGTGTGCTTTGAAGTAGACTGGGGCATGGAGAACAAACTCACAAGGCTCCAAATAAGCAACAAAACTACGTACTTTTAACTTAATCACTCTGCAGTTAGAAGTTTTTTTGCATCTAAAACAGAAGAAAACAGCTACTAGATCTTGTTAGGTCAGGGGAAAATATCAGTTCGTTTTATGGCTGAGAAACTCTGGTTGCCCTCTTTTGCAAACATGTCGGAATCCTGTTTTAACTTACTACATTGCGAACAATAACTTGATGATATGATAAATGATAATACATTTGAATCTTGAGAGGTGTGTGAGAGGCCGACATTTTATAATCCGACACAGTCAGTAATCCGACACTGCACCGAGGTAAATGTATATAAGTTGATGTATATTGTAGTACATATATTTTGTAAGTAGACTTAAATTATACTTTAGTACAGTATGTACTTTAGTACAACATGTGTTTTGTAATTTTTTATCTATAAAATTTTCTTTTTCATATCTAGTTTCTTTTTTAACATTGAAAGTCTTAGACAGTGTTTCTCAAACTGCGTTCCGCGGAACCTAAATAGATGTTGTACGAGCAACTGGATAATGAATAATGAATAATGAACTACTAGGCCCCCACGTGAATTAATCTCTCTAAAAAAATAATCATAGTTCCGCTAAATACTCAGAAAGTGCGAAGTGTTCAATGAAGGAAACAGTTTGGGAAACATGGTCTAAGAGAACATTGTATTACATGATCGAGAATGTTCTTGACATATGCGGTAAACGTCATTGAAGTACAGCTAAACTTTGGCAATCCGACGTTTTTTTTGGCAATCCGACGCCCCTCCGGTCCCGTAACAGTCAGATCATCAAGAGTCAGAATTATTTCAAATTAATAAATAGCTGCTGAGTCACTCTTAGCATTTTCCCGATTCGCTTTTGGCTTCGGCATGACATGGCTTTCTAGCTCCATAAAGCTATCAGAAATCATTTTATGCAAGCTGTCCCAAACCAAATCTACGTGACATTCAGGTGGAGGTGATGTAGTACACAGTGACTTGTACAGAATGCAATGACACATAAGTCACTGTGTGTTGGACAAACAAAACCAAGCACTTTTCACCTCGTCACTCTGCAGGGCAGCAAATAAAAGGTGGAATAAAAATAGCTCTTTATACACTGGTCCGCAAATTTAGAACCAGTAAAAAACACACACACACACATCCACGAACAGCTGTGTCTACCTCTACACGCACGCACAAGCTCTCGTATGTATTGCTCCCTGACCCAGAAGTATAATTCGTATTTATCAATAATAAGTTTTGCACATCTTTCTGGTGAAAGCCATTTGATTTTGTAATTAGACATAACACTTTAAAAAAAATGTTTTCTGTCGAAGGCTTGCAAGTGCTACTCATATGTGTGGAAGATGTGCCTGGGTAAGATTGGCCAGGCAGAGTGAGTTTCACTTTGAAAAATTAAAAAGATTACTGAAAACCACAATTTGGTTTAATAAAATGTTCATAAAGTTATATGAGAAAGACATATATAAATATCTACAGATGCATAGCTACAGGAAGACAGTACATAAAGTCTATAAAGAATGTCACGAAAAGAGAGTCGAAAATAAAGATGAATAAAGTCATGAAGACAGCCATTTTAAGAGAATCATAAAAAAGACAATCATATGAAGTGAATAATATAACGAAAGTCATATTAAGAGGGACAACATTTGAAAACCGTATAAAGAGAGCCATGTAAAGAGAATCATAGAAAGAGAGTTATAGTAAGAGAGTCATACAAAGACAGTCATAGAAAGAGAGTCCTATAAAGACAGTCGTACAAAGACAGTCATATAACGACAGTCATAGAGAGTCACAGAAAGAATCATAGAAAGAGAGTCATTGATAGAATCATATAAAGACAGCAATAAAAAGAGAGTCATATAAGACAGTCATATAAATAGAGTCTTTATAAAGACAGTCATAGAAAGAAAGTCATAGATAGAGTCAAAGAAAGACGTTGATAGAGTCATATAAAGACAGCAATAAAAAGAGAGTCCTATAAGACAGTCATATAAATAGAGTCATATAAAGACAGTCATAGAAAAAGAGTCATAGAAAGAGTCATAGAAAGAGTGTACAAGTGTCGAGTAAAGAGAGTTTGAGATATTCAATTTGTAGCTATAGTTCTAGCCATAAATCTTCCACTATTCAGTTTCAGTCAGTAATTTGAACAAAAAGAGTTAAAACTATCATACATAGCACGGAATAGATCAGGAATGATTCGAGTGAGTCAATGAATATGCACAAGTTAGAGATCTCAAAAAAATGTTTCTCTTTAAATTTTAAAGAATCAAGAACGAATCAAGTCCCTATCTAGAATCCACTAAAGCGCTCCTCTAGAGCCATATCATTTAAAAAATAGAGATACACTAAAAAAGTAACTAAACAAAAATAATTTTCTTAAAGTATAGAATAATTAGTCTAGTATAGATTATGTTTTTCTTTCATTGATTTAAAATGTTTCTAGAGTTTTCAAGACTAAGTCTTACCAACAAAACAGAATTGTTGCCAGCCAAAATCCGAGAAATCTAAAATTTGTTTTAATGTCAACATTCAAACCTTCCGAATGGTGTATTTAAAGCAAATTGTAGAGCCGTCATGCAATCAGATGCATGCATGTGTACTTCAACAAAGCTATGCAAACATAGGTAAGAAGTGGGGGCAGGGAGGTCTTGCAATGGTTCTCAACCTGATTCAGAATGACTTATTTGTTCATTTGATAACCTAATTTTAAAATAAAAACAACAAAATTCTTCCTCAATAAAGTTACGAAACAATTATTTTAAAATTATTTTCATTTTGTTTTTGCAGTGTCATGAAGAATTAAATGGCTTACGTAGCCTAAATTTGGATTTCTGATGGAGTTTTAAAGAGCCTTTTTTTTCATGACGTAGCCCTGACCTCTGATAGGACAAACCTGGCTTTGTTTGGGAAAAGTTAATGTACGATAACATTGGAGAAACACATTTGTGTGGTTGTCACAGAAGGAATGTGAACATAACAAGGACTCAACGCGAATACTTACGTTTTCAAAACCAATGATGCTTCCATTTTCTTTCGGACCTGTGCTTTTTATTTTGCTGACTTTCTTTCATGACAGCAGGGCCGGCCTTCGGCATAGGCAAACTAGGCAGCCGCCTAGGGCCCCCTATTGGTTAGGGCATCGAAAAGGACAAAAAAAACAACAACTTAACTTGGAGAAAAAAAATTGAAACTTGGATCAAATCTCAAACATAGAAGAACTCTATGACTCGTCTACTAGCCTAGCTCTAAGTCTCTACTTTGATACAAGATGCCATACGGAACGCTACGGAGATTGCGCTATATGAATTTATTTGATTTGTTGATTTAGATTGACGTTCAGAAGATGCCGAAAGGTTTCAAGTTATTGCGTAATGTCCTTTTTCGATCTTTTTATTTTCTGTTTTATTTGGGGGGCCACCGAATTCACTTCGCATAGGGCCTCAAATTACCTCAGACCGGTCCTTGTGACGGCTACACAAGTTTGTTGCTTCAGTGAGATCGCATCAGAAAAGTGGATGCTCTCTCTCTCTCTCTCTCTTTCTTTCTCTCGCCCTTTCTTTCTCTTTCTTTTTCTATATCCCTTTCTATTTCTTTCTCTCTCTCTCTCTTTAATTCTCTTTCTTTCTCTCTATACCTATACCTTTTTAAAAGCCCATTTTATTCACTGCCAAAAAAAAAAACGTCACCAACGAAAGATATCCTCATTTGAATAAAGTTCAAATGTAATGCAGTTGTACACTTTGAGAACCTTTCGGTCCCATTCGTATGCTATACATTTTCTATGTACGGCTTTTATCAGTTATTGTCGATTGGCTGGTCGTGTTGACAAGATTATAAATTGTCGTCATTAAAGATAAAACATTTCTTTTCATCGTCTGTCGAGCGAGACTACCGCCAGAGAAACGTGTAGTTTTATGGCCTTAAAAAACCGTGTGCAGGGTTGGCATAACTGGGTATTTCTACCAAGTTCTAGGTATGCAAATTATTCATCTAGGCTAGCATAAATCGAAAGCCAACATGAGGACAATAGGGAAACTAGAAAGAGACATATGGATCTCCTTTATAATTGTCACAAACCAACTTGTGCTCTTGTAATCTATTCATTAAGGCGCTGTGTTAATGTGAGGACAAAGAATGCACTAAAAGTCTAAATCTATCAGCACTAATGGAAATTTAGACACACCAGAACTTTTTCCAGAAGAATATAACGCGATATTAAAATGATCCAACCTCAAGAAAAGGAAGATTCAGATCATTGTAGTGTGTACACAGCATTAGACAGTGTACGTCTCTCTCTCTTTATATACCGAAAATGTTTTTCCTTTTTAAAATTACTTTATATGGCGCAACTTTGATGCTATAAGCATGGTCAGCGCGCTCTGGTCCGATCTCGTTCATTGATCCGTGAGGTTGAGGGGGGGGGGGGTATCTGGGAGAAGGTGTCCACAAATACAATCAGCTCAAACTCGAACCCCATTGACAGGCAGCCAAGGGGTTTAAGAAAACAGTAATAAAGACCAATGAGATTTTGCAAAGCATACGAGGTCATGCACAATGCTTTCAATTCAGAGTTTTACAACGAGATTACAATTAATGACCTGAAAAAGTTTAAAACAACTTTAAACAATAACAGGATATAGGGACAGTCTGACAACCATTATGCTAATTGTATTAACTGGTTAAGTATTTGTAATTAGCAAAGCATCTTCATCAGTGGCATAACAAGATAGATTACACACAGGCACAAATTAAAGAGAATGAATTTTAGTGTAACAAAACAAAAAAAAAAGTTACCGATTATTTACCATACTTTAAACAAAATACATTCTAATGATAATGCCACCTTTTTATATAGGTTATGGACTCTTTTGACTTCTCTATTCACTTCTTACGAGTAATAATTTCATTTCACTAAATTGCTTGTACGTATAGCCATGTGCCCGGATACAAGAAACCCTTCACTTCCAATAGTTGCTACGCCACCAAGTCTTGAGACTTTCACTTTTTAATGGTTGACAACAACAACGACACACACACACACACAAAAACCCAACAGGTTCTGTGTATTTCTGGGTTTAAATATATTATGAATTCTTCAAGTTGGTGAAAAAAAATTAATATCAGAACCGCTAGGTGCTAGGGCGTCCCCCCATGAGTAAACAGAAATCTAGATGATAAAGAAATGAAAACATTGAATGACTGTCTTTTGGGTGTTGTGGCGGAGGTTAAGAAAAACGAAAATTATGAAACGGGCTGGCATGAATAACACTTGTAGAACTCGAGTGCCAGACAATACAAGCATGCAGTAACGGTGCCGTGCCTCGTGAAGTGGTCGCCAGCTATTTGAACGTAAAGATTTTAAGAAATGTATTTTAAGACACTTGAATCGGTGGGAAAAAAGTTGAAGACAGGACAGACGAGTTTTGAGGCTTTGGAAGAGGCAGGTTTGCAGTTTGTATTTAAGTGGGAGATAACAGTGTAATCATAATATATAGAAACCCGCTACCTAAATTCTGTTAGTACGAGATATGAGTTTATTGATAGCAAAACTTTATTTCTATTCTGCAAGCGAGTAAACATGAAACAAGACAAATATTATAAGTGTATGTTGATTGCCTTAGTTGGGTTATTTTGAAAAATGTATTCGTGTCATATCAATGAATCTAGATCTTTGGGTCTTTGGATCTTATGGTACAAAATAGATAAGCACGTCTTAGTTGATGGTAAATATGTTGATGCTGTGTTATAAAGTATTAAGGCAATGCAGCTTGCTGTGGTTCGGTAAAGTCCGCCCAATGGAGGACAAACGAATCTCTAAGGTCACCCTCTACGGGCAACCTGCATTAGGCACACACAAATGTTGCCACCACCTCCGCTATGTAGATGTAATCAAACTTCCGGTGGACAATCGATATTGACTACTGGGAAGACATCCCTAGAGCCCACTATCTAGAGAGAGAGAAGAGAGAGATAGAGAAAGAGAGAGAGAAAGAGAGACAGAAAGAGAGAGAGAGATAGAGAAAGAGAGAGAGAGAGACAGAAAAAGAGAGAAAGAGAAAGTGAGAAAAAAAGAGAAAGGTAGAGAGAAAGAGAGAGAGAAAGAGAGAGAGAGAGAGGGAGAGAGAGAGAAAGCAAGGTATGGGCAGTGAAAAAGCAATAACCTCAGCCCTGGAAGAAAGACTAACCAAAGCAAGTGTCTCATTGACCTGCGCTGTATGTATTGGGAATATCATAGGTAGGGGCTCTACAAGATGAACCATACTAATAAATAATATATATGTATGTAAGTAATCAACAAAAGCAGTTCAAATTTAAACCTAGTATTAAAAAAAAGCTATATATAAGGGGACAACTCCAAATTAACAGTCATATATCTCACCACTGTAAGTTTTATTTACTTTTTTAAAAAAATCAATCAAAGCTCATTAACTACCACTTTTTAGTAAACTAATTGGTAATTTTTTTTTTGGATTTACTATTGTTTTGTTAGGAACAGTGAACTATGGAAAGTCTCAACTTGATTCAAGAATGGGAAGTTGGAGAAATAGCGTGCTCAAAATTCGTACCAGACAGACCAACTCGGACAGAGTTGATAGAAGTCTTTGTAAAAATGCATCTAAAACAACATGCAATACGACTTATAGAATATAATAGAATATAACAGTTCAATGCAGTCCCCCTATCACGCACCCTCCTCATTGCTCCACGTGTTTCCTGTCTTTAAGCCCCGCCCATTTAAGGGCAAAAACAATTACGTTATATCCTGAACACACAAACATTCCATTACTCAGGATTTAGCATTTATTTATTTATAAACATAATTTATAAATAAATAAAACACCAATATCAATATGTTAAAACCATCGGGGAAGTTTCCCCCACTAAAAACTGTTCTTTCATTGATAAGTCCCGTTCACGTTCTGTCAGTAACTTCATACAGGAAGAGAGACCGAGAAAACGACGTGGAGAAAACCGGTAAGAATAGGAACAGAGGAAGTCTAGACAAGGAAAACAAGCTTAAAGTAGCCATATTGAAAGTTGCAAACTAAATCATAAAAATAAAAAAATAAAAAAATTGTGCTACGAGCTAAAGAAATTAGCCCACGATTCTACAAGACTGAAATAATCCCAAAGATCATAATATGGCGTATTAAAATCACAGAGCTATAAATATATATATATATAACTGGACAAAAGAATAGATTTCCCCAAGCGCAATATTTTGGCTGTATTGCTCCATGTATTATATAACAGTTATGAGCAGTATAAAAAATAAAAAAACAAAATTCTCAGCTATAGCCTATATGCAAACCTTTTCTAGATCTTAGTGCTCCTATTATATCAAGTTGGCATGATCATTTTTTAGCTATGATATTTAGTTCTAATTTACTACATTCATCTGAAAAAAATAATCTCCAAATAGATTTAATCAACTATGAGGATTTATCTATTTATCTATGTCTATCGCACTTCTATTACAAAAACATAATCCGCTTATCAATACTTCCGCATTCTTTACACCGGAAATATTGCTTTTTATGGTTTGGCCTCCAAATCAGGCCACATTAGAAGAAAACAAAATAATACATTGTTTCACAAATAAATACTATTGCGTCCAAACATCCGCCTCCTGCATAATGACGGGGGATGGTTGCGAGCAGAAACTGCCGACCATTGTAACGCACGACTAGACAAGATTCTATCAACAGTGACAACAGTTCAATTTAAGTACTCATTAGCTAGTAGATCTATGTGCATTCTTTGATAGACAATTTTAAATATAATAAATTACTTAATACAACTTTACTCAAGTGCATACACATTCCTTTTCTAGAAGCCAAGTATGTTACTTAAGAACTAAAAACTAAACCTGAAAACTTAGAGATGAAACAATCTCACAGAGAAATCTTAAGAAGAAAATCAAGTTTTTCAAAATAATAAATCACTGTCAATTAGTGGTTGTGCTAATCTGCCAATCAATCATCGCTTCTTTTCAAACCTCTAGTGCATTCAAGTGTAGGGGAGGGGTGTTTGGGGGTGGGGGTGGAGTAGGACAAAAAGAGGACCTTCAAATTGGACTTATCTTTTGCTTTCTCTACATTTCTTATCGTTGAGTAGGACAACGTGTAAATCTATTTTAAAAAGTTAGGCTGGAACAGGGTTTGTTGAAGTTAAGGCGAAATTCCCCTTTTCGAACCATGCGATCTATATGCAGATGATGTTAAGGTCATCTGTTTCTTTGTCCAACGGTTAACGAGCAGGGTTTCATGTGGCCAGCGTAACGACCAACCGCCTTTACTTTCCCAACTAAAGTCAGTTACCCATTAGAGTTGGATGGACTCAGGGCCCCCCTAAAAATTCCGAAGCTTAAAATCCCTGTCTTCACGGAAATTCGAACCCAGGCTCGGAAGCCAAGCGCTTAACCACTCAGCCACCGCGCCCCCATTTGTTGAAGTTAAGGCACGAAAAACGTATATTAACACTATCACAATTATGACAACAACAAGAACAGCAATAGCAATAGGAACAGCAATAGCAATAGGAACAGCAATAGCAATAGGAACAGCAATAGCAATAGGAACAACAATAGCAATAGGAACAGCGGCAACAACTGCAAAACAACAACACAACATCAGCGGCTTAAAAAATAACGACGGTTACAGCAAGTTACTGCAACAGCAGCAGCAGCTACTACAGCATCAGCTGCAATAAAAGTGACATCAACAGCTACATCAACAGCTACATCAATAACATCAGCTACAATAACAACAACATTAGCACCAACAACAGCTCAACAACAAACCAATAACAGAAGCAACAGCAGCAGAAACAGCAGCTACACCACTAACAACAGTAGCAACAACCACATAAGTAGCAACAGTAACTGCAACAACAACAACAAAACAACAAAATGCCTAGATGTCGTTGTAGCTAAATAATTGCAAAGGTATAAAAAAAAACCCAGAGATATATAGAAATGTTAATCTTGAAACACAAACACAGCGACAGCAAATAATAGTGCACACAGCTTATTCTTCTATCATAATAGTTCTCATAACAATAAAACATATAATAAACAATCGTGCACGGTATACAACACTATTCTAAGTTTCTTCACTTGAGAGCTCTAAACTCTTAATGGCAGTGACTTTCTTCTACAGACAAAAGCTTGACAAGAATATGATAGATAAAGTTGTTTTTTTTTTGTTTGGTTACAATTATAGGATAAAACTAGCAATAGAAAAAAAACTTTTAAAAAAGCAAAGCGTATCTAAGGGAAAGAACCGCTAATTACTGCCCTTATTCTGAAAATGGCAGGGTTTAGCTCCTCTTCTTCTACAGAAAACAAAATTAATTAATAAGTACTAATTGATTAACTTATTGGTTAATTTTTTTTATTGCTTCGTATATTGTTATCGACTATGAGTAATTGTGTAAAGTTTCAACTTGATCCGAGAATGGGAAATGGGAGAAAAAATATGTTCAAACTTTGTACAGACAGACAGACAGACAGACAGACCGACATTGTGAGTTGATAGAAGCTTTGTAAAACTCAGTAAAATAGATTTCTATTCCTAAAGGGCAGTAATGCACTTTAACTGGTAGTTTCGATAGCAAATGTTTTTTCTTTTTAATATTTGAATTCCTTCCTTTTATTATAAAAGAAATTCTTTCTATCAATAAAGAGTGGAGTCGTGTACAAATCTCAGAGGATGCGAGTTACTAAAGGTCCTTTAATATCCAACATTGATGAATATCTTATTCCTCGCTCGGAAGTAGCATCTGTAGGGAAAGCACAACAAAGTGAACATCAGCCGGAGTGGACAACATTGCTGGTGAACTTATAAAGACTGGAGGAGAAATCATGACAAACGCACTTTTAAAGATTTTCAACAAGATCTGGCAATAAGGAGAATGGCCCAAGCCCTGGACTAAATCACTCATCCTCACTCTTAGAAAAAAAAAAAAAAGCCAATTTACAATTCTGTGAAAGTACCGCACCATCAACCTCATAAGTCTTCCCAACAAAGTTATATTAAACCGGCTAAAGCTGATAGCACTCAGAAATATATCAGAAGAACAAGCGGGTTTTAGGTATCGTCGCAGCACAATAGAACAAATATTAAATCTCAGGATAATCTGTGAGAAAACCTTTAAAACCAACAAATCTTTTTTCATGTCTTAATTGACTTCAAAAGCTATATAAATATATATATATACAAAAACGAGTGGTCAGACTAAACTGCAACTATATTTAGATTAAATACAAATGAACGTGGATGAAAGGGAGCTTGAAGGGGTTAAAGGTCTGCAACTTTTGCATACTGACACACTTTCTCAATTTAAGTGGTGGCTACTTCACCTTCAACCTATCCCTTAGTCTGGTTAGACAGTTGGGGCACCACACACGTTTTCTTGACCATCCTTCTCCATTTCTCTAAGTCTTTTGCCTTGCCTTGGACAAAATCTCCCTCAATGGTGGGCTCGTCCATTCCATTCCTTTACTTTGTCTCTCCAACGCATTCTCTGTCTGCATCTTTTGTTTTCTAGTACTCTCCCCTGAAGGAAAGTCTTTGCGAGCCGCGAGGGCCTTGTTATATGGACATAGAATTTTACTTTGCGTTTTTTGACAGTAGGGTTATTAATCCTGTTAAAGTCTTTTTTTAAAAACAATAAAATTAAGAACTGATATTAGAAACTTAAAAACGATTTAGTTATCTTTGGTCGCAGTCTATTCAACGCGGATCCATGGGCGGACATAAGGGGGCCGCCGCTTGAGTTTGTGTAAAACACAAACACCTATTGTAATCTTGTTTAAAATGCGTTATAAAGATCAACTGTAGTCCGTGTAGACATGGTATAGTCTGGCCGAAATGTACCAATCCCAAAGAGTTGTCCATCCTCCGTTTAGCGCCCCCCCCCCCCCTAACATTTTCTTAACCCCAGTTTCTCCACTTGAAGAAATACTTCATCTGATTACTCTAAATCTAAATCTAGACTACAACTTCTTATCACCCGGCACACTTGCACTGACGTTATAGACGCTATTTTTAGAATCAAGCCACTTAAAAGGGAAACCCCCAATTTTATCAAAGCACGACTTGTCGGATGCATAAGCAGATATAAGCTTACACAATCACAGATCTAGCATATGTTAAATATGCATATAGCCAGTGTAGAAGGTTTAAAGCAATGTTTTCTCTATAATGAATCTCTCCCTACCTCTCTGTCTCTCTCTATCCCTTTCTATCTCTTCCTATCTCTTTTTCTCTTTCTTCCCATTTATTTCTCTTTCTCTGTGACTGTCTCTTTTTCTTTCTTTGTTTCCCGCACACATTTCATTATTAATATTATTTAGAGTCCTGCCCTAAAGATTATCTCATAGAATACGCACCACCACTGCATTCTATTATACAATCATAACAGATATTATAAAACACTCGGAAAGGCGAAGACCGCAAACTTAGTCACAGCTGAAGCCATCGTCATCGCATCCAGATAAAGGGTTGCCGTCAAGCCCTCGGGGTGATTTCTTTATACTATGACAGACACACACACTAACAGATAGACAGTCAGAGAGTTACAGAAAGAGACAGAAATAGAGACACAGAAATAGAGACACAAAGAGAGGCAGACACACACACACATAGATAGATAGATAGATACATACATACATACATACATACATATATATATATAGAGAGAGAGAGAGCGAGCGAGAGAGAATAAGACAGACAAAATAGAGACAGACAGAGAGAGAGAGAGAGAGAGAGAGAGTTATACCTTCGAACTCCCCCCTCCACCCACCCAGCCAGAAACAGATCCTGGGACTCTCTGAGAAAACTTAACACCTCCCTCCACCAGAGCGCCTTGTTTGGATGCACACTGTTGAGCCCAGCATGATGTCTACATCGTGAGATCATTGATATGAATATTAATCCTATATTAGAGAAAGGTATGAACACATTCATCCTTGTATAAGCTTTATATGGTCTATTTTTTGATTCATTCAAAAGGTTGTATGTCCAGGAGCTGTCTTCGTGCAATGTATGACACGCAACTTAAGGCTTCTCACTACACACTAAATTACCACACACGTACACACACACACGAGAAAGGGGCGTGGCTTGCAATGACACACCTTCTTCAGAGATTCCCATGGACAGTTCAGAATGAAGAAATAACTTGATGTTTGGAAAAAAACCACAAAAGACTATGAGGGGAGGAATCCATTACGTTACAGGGAGTTTATTCTAAGGAAAATTGAAAGTTAGGAAAAAAAACGGAAATGGTTCGAGCGTGAAGTCATTCATTTTGAGTAGACCAAGAAAGACGGCTGTCGCTAAGGGAAGTAATCAAGTCTATCTGAATGGGACTTAACTATAAGTTTAAGGGAAATAATCTAATAGTTGCAGGTACAAAAAGTGAGGCCTAAAAAAATTGTTAATGTTTTAATTATAATTTTACAAGTTTTTGACTTCCGATCATTAAGTAGAAACAATTTGATATAAACTTTTCACATGTAAATTATGAGTGAGTCTGATGTGAAAATACATTTTGTTTTTTTTCTAGTTACAATGTTTTGTTTGGTGTAATGCACTAATTGTAAGACGAATTTCCGTACGGACAATAAAGATTATTATTATAATTATCAGAATTGAACATCTTTACACTCTTACACCGAACAGCAGGGGCCAGGGGATGACAGTCTCCAGACCGAGCCCTTCATGAGGTCAGTCCTAAGCGCCTACCACTCGACCTGTCAACTAGCCTCATTGTGGCATAGGGGAGTAATGCAATGCATACGTCTATTATTCTCTGCCCAGAATGAACGTCTGTAATTGATAAGAAAAGATACGTATATTGCGACACAAGGTTTCCATATGAAGCACATTTTTATTTTGTTATGGTCTAACGAAAGGGACGAGCGTTGGCTGATAACAAACCAACACAGTTCAATGAAGAGCTGAAGTGGGTGATGTTGATGCGCATAGACATAATGCATCGGCCAACGCCCGTGTGACGTCACGCACCAACTTAATCAATAGATACCAACTCGCCAGGTCAATAGTTTTATATTAGCTTAAACAAAATCACCCGCCACGCCCGGTATTTCGATCCCGATTCGATATGTTATCATGTTGAGAAGCAAAAAAAAAACAACAAAACAACAAAAAACAAAAGCGCTTCAAGTAAATGTCCACACCAGTACTCCATCCACTCCAAACCACCCTTATATTCCAAACTATCCATCAACCCATACCAATGAATGGTACCAGCTATGACCATAAAAAAAATATGTTGTTGTTTTTTGTTTAACTTCAGTCTTAATACTATGGTATATTCTGTGTGGGCATGGTGGCTGAGTGGTAAAAAGCTTGCCCTGCGATCAGAGGGATCTCCAGTTTGACAGGACGATACGGAGTCCACCTCTTATGAGTACCTAACGCTCTGTTATGGAGTGTGTGTGTTTTCTAGGTTAGGGAAAGGGAGTATGTATTGTTAGTGAGAGAGGGAGAGAAAGAGAGAGAGAGAGAGAGAGCATTAATTTAATGCTAGTCTTGTTGGATGATGCAAGGTAAGCGACAATGTCATAGACTGTGTTAAGTAGGTCAGACGTCCTCAGAATGCCAAGAGTGTAGGGACGTGTTTTGACAGTGAGATTTTTTTTTAAATAAAAGTTTATTTCATTTCATCGCAAGTCAAATTTGACTCTATTGTAATAAAAGTGACATTTAGTTTTGTCCACAAAGAAGTTATTGGAACTATTTAAAGTTTTATAAGCTAAACTACAATACGCAAACAACGTTTAGTTTTTTTACCAGCAGTTTGGTGCGATAGGTCAACGTATGTTGAGGAAGTAAAGGACGTTGGTCATTGTGCTGGCCACATGTACCCTCGTTTACCGTCAGTTACTAGATAAGCTTTTCATCATCGGCCCCATAGATCGATAAGTCTTAAATGCATACCTTTTATCTGTATTTCTCCTTCTCTCTCAAGAAGGACTAGCGGGGGTTATGGAGAGGGTGGGAAGGTATCTTTGACTTTACATACACAAATTAAACCTAAGCACTTTTTGAAACTCAACACAGTCAAAACATTGTCACTTGCTGTCGGAGTTTCTTTCTCTGGAATAGCGCATTTAAAAATAAAATAACAATACGCCAATGTCTTCGACTCCTTAAATTAAGAATAAATGCAGTGTTTCACTTGAATAGGCGAATCTAGTTGCGACAAGCAGGATGGCTGCCTGGTCTTGCGGTATGCGTGCTGGACTGTCGTGCGTTTGTCTTGATGGACCGGGTTCATACCCTGCCCACTGCCATGCCCGTCGTCCTGCGGGAGGTTTGCACTAGGGAGTGAACCCGAAACATGTAAACCAAACATATTTTCAACATCTGATGCAGAACAAATCTTCGCCTGAGGTCTATTTAAGTTTTCTTTTTGTCTTTTGCGCCTGTCTTAGACAATGGCTTTTCTTTGGGCCTTAAATGTGTGCCCCAAAACCTTGCTGAGGACTCTTCGTTACTGTTTTTAGTTTAAGTCATTTTGAAAAGAAAGACTTAAATTTTATGTTAAAATGTTTAACCCCTTAAATTAAGCTCACACTCAACTCCTAATCAGTACAGTAGAAGTGGACTTCTGCCGAGACTTTATGCTCCATCATATATTTCATTAAATATTTTTTACAGCATAAAATTTTGGCTTTGAGTTCTATTGCCCTAGCGAAGTACTTTCATCAAATAGTCTGACTGTTTGGTTTTCATCTTCCCTCCACACCATGACATCTCATTCCCTAACCCCCTTCAGTCTGCCTGTAGTTTTATGTTGGCTAACTTCAAATACCAAGTGACGGTAAGTAGAGGTCAGTGTACATTAGTAAGGAAGAAAACAAACATATCCTCCCAACACAGAGATATGGACATTTCAAATACACTCGAAAACACGTCGCGGCTTGGCCCACACATTTCTAAATTCTTAACTTGCTAATAAAATACCAAATGTATTTTTGCGTTTTCTTCTAGTGGAGAGACAACGTACACACACAGACACACATTTCTTATTCAGATGCTTGCGCAAAGATTCCCCCCACCTCCTTTTTCTAAAATGGAGATCTAATTTTATAAGGTTACGTTTGTAAGGCGAAACTGTCCTACAAGAAGACCAGGGCAAAGGACTCTGTTCAAATCTTTGCCAGTGATAATAAAGCCACAAAGAGGGCGTTTTGCATTAACACCACTGAACGCCCTTTCTCTCTCTAAATGGCGTTCTGCGATGTAATCACACCCTATAAGCGACATCAATGGTGTCTCTATATTACATTTCAAAACTTTCCCCTGCTGTTTATATGTCACTATCTTATCTCAGACGTGCCATCAGCAACATTTGAAATATCAAAATAGCTCGCGTAATGCTTTCCCCCCCCCCCTCCTCCCCACCTTCTCTCCAGTAATTCACACACACTCAACCACCCCTTCCCTGTCACACGGTAATATCTCTCTCCGTCTCACTCTCTCCATTCAAGCGTGTGACTCACATTAAGTAGCCTTTAATTCATTCTTTGACTCATCTCTCGAAGCATCTGCCATCTCCCCCCTCCCAACGTGGTCCCCAGACCCCGCCCCTCTCATTACTTACTTTTGGTCATTAATACTAATTGACTACTTCCGCTAGTTGGGCTCAAGTTACTAACATTTCATCCTTACTCATTGTGTGAACTAGAGCGCGGTAGTCTGATGGGTCCCTGTTTACCGCTATCCTTTTGTTTGATATAAAGTAATAAATACCTTAATTTTTCTCTGCATTGGAATATTTATATATTTATAGTGCTTTTATTGAAACGGTACTCACCGGTACGACGTACCGGCACCTTTTTAAATGTAGGGAAATTTTTTTAACTTTTCTTGTATTTTAACGTTTATTATTAATTTATTAGTAGTTACAAGTTTTGCAATCCATCACTGAGTTCCGGTACCTATTCTTTTACAAAGAAAAGCACTGTATATATATATAGTTGTAGACTACTGTAGACCCTCTCAAATATACAAAAAGTATTAGAAATTAGGTCTCATAGAGTCCATAGTAAGGTTAGAAGAATAGTGTTTAAGTTATGTTTGAGGTATATATCCAGGAAGCTGGGGCTAGTATAAAAAAAATGGGAAAGAGGATGGCTTCCGAACCGGGTGTCATGAGTTCGAATCCAAATGACCACTGGGCTTTTGAAATTCAGGATTCCTAAAATGTCCCTATGTCCAGACAACCTCAATGAGTACCCCGTATTCGGTAGGTCATATCGACACCTTCGTTTATATGTTTGTTTGTCAAATGTTTTACATGTTTCGGATCATCCTTCAGAGTTGAAGGTAATTTACTTCCCTGCCCGCAGGACGACGGGAGATGGCTGCGGGCAGGGTAGGGTATGAACCCAGGACAATCGAGAAGTCCAAACGACAGTCCAGCGCGCATACCGCACGACTAAGCATCAATCTTCAGCCATAGAAACAGTTGACCTTCACAACATTTAGCCCATGGACGGAAGGGTCTGAAATGGGGCTTAAGTAGTATCTAGTAAACTGATTTTTTAAATAAAGCTTACATCAACTCACTCTGTCTGTCAGGTAAAATGCTTGAACATGAGCTTTCTCCCTCTTCCCATTTTCGGATGAAGCTGAAACTTTGCACAATTATTCGTTGCACTTTATCAAAATTATTATATTAAAAAAAAATCAATTAGTAGATAGCTTGTCAGTTAATGAAAGAGGTGGATGCATATATGAATTTATCCCCCCCCCCCCCGAATTTGTTTTCCGGGCTGAATCAGGCAGCCCGTTCCATGCTCTAATGGCACCAGGGTAGAATGGGCACTTTTAAGAATTAGTCTTAGCATATGGAATAAGAAATGTGCCTTTATTTGTTTGTGTTTCTGAGAATTTTATTATTTATTAATTTTGAGTGGTTTGTCTGCCCTTCCGTCCGTATCAACTGTAGCATGTTTGTGAGTGTGTGTGACAGAGAGATTGTTGTAAAATAAACATGTATGGGCCTCTAATTGGAAGAATATAAAAAGAATGATAAATCGAACGATGTGACTGTAGATATGTAAAGCTCTCAAACGGGAAATGTTTCAGGTGCACACAACATTCTATGTAACACGTTACCATGGTATTAACAAAACAACAATAAACAAACAAAACGTCCAGTGGTGTACGCAGCAGTGTCTTGCGAGATGTGTAAACAGGAAGTTAACTTATAGATTTGTTTCCTGAACATTCAAATTTTACAGAAGATTGGAGAATGAAATGGAGTACCCTAGAATTGAAAGTTCCTGTTAGGCAGGTTTCTATTTAAAAAAAAATATATGAAAGGGGAGACAAGATTATAGAACAAAAATAATAATAATAAAAAATTAATTTTAAAAATATTAATAAAAATGAACATTTTATTTAGTAAGCAGCCATCTCAAATTATTATTTTCAGTTATAAAACAATACGTTATGGACTCACAAACTGTAAGCCACAAAAGAGCGTACATAAAACGCCTTATTTAAATTAATATAATCAGCCTCCGAAAGACGGGATGGCTTGATTTCTGAAACTGGGGTCCTGGGTTCGAATCTTTGTGTAGACCAGGATCTTAAATTTCGGTACAATTAGGGCGCCCCTAAGTCCATCTATCCCTAATGGGTACCTGACCTTAGTTAGGGAAAGTAAAGGCGGTTGGTCATTGTGCTGGCCACATAACACCCTGCTCGTCAACCGTCGGCCAAAGGAATCGATAACCTGAACATCATCTGCCCTATAGATCGCAAGGTCTGAAAGAAGAACTTTACCGAAACAGGCGGCAACTTTAAACACACCTTTTGACATGCATGAATCTATAAATTATAGATCATACATTTTGATTGATTGAGAAGATTGCATAGAACTGAAGGCAACATGTCTATGTGTTTAATCGAACTGGAGGTTCTCCGGTTATTGATTGAAATTTGACACTTTCAAAGAAGAGATCTTGTAATGGAACGTCACTGTTGATACATGTGTATCTCATTCGTTGACTATTTCGGTCTGTCAAGGGTTAAAGTTCAGGTTCTGGTGATCCGAACCAAGTTAATTCAATGTATTACATTATGCAAAGCATACGTCTACATTGTTATATGTACGATGCTATCAGATGCAAGCAGATAGAGACTGAACCTATGGTACTATTAATGGGGCCCTTTAGATTTCGCCATTATACATGTTACTTAAACGGTAACTTTGAGATCTATAAACCTATAGTGACACACACACAATAAACAATAGACGTTTATGTAGATCAAAGCTAAACTGGATGTTATCACACAGGACCGGACAAATGCAAAGAAAATACAGTGCTAATGTAAACAGAGGGTAAACCTAATTATGCTTTGCATGTAATCAGTTTTTCAAAACGAAGATTTGAACTTCATAGCTCACTTCGGATATTTGGAAAACGATGTTGTTTCTACCGTCGCATTGACTGGAAAATGAGATTGTTCTTCTTTACATAGTTCATAAGATTGTGTTTATCTTTCATCACATAATAAAATCTACACTGTTATAATTTTTTTTTTTAGGAAACCTCAGAATTTGCGCTATTCAAATTTAGCTTTATCATCATAGGAATCCTTGGGCTTAGGCCTCTTTTCTTTGCCTCTTTTTCGGGCTTTATATGCCTCTTTTATGGGCCCTCTTGGTTCTTTTGTGGGCTTTTTTATATATATAGTTTTTTATTTGTAAGTTCTCATAATTCACAAGTATTAAAACATAAACAATTGAAAAGTGATTAACCTGAAAATATAATAATAGTAATAGAAATACTATTTAATATCTTGGACATACTACCTAACTATTGAAACCACTAAAAATGATATAAGAATCCTCTACCCCAGAACAATCAACACAATATCAAATATCCCTGACCCCCAACACCCCATTTCTGGAATACTGCCTGAATATTGTACAAGCATATGAAAATCAAACTAGATAATTCTCTACTCTAAAATCAATACTTTTCCTAAATGTCAATTCTAAGTGATTAGGATCAAACACTTTATTATTATGTAGAGCTTTGAGCCAGCTAGCCCAAACAAGATTCCTGTATTCGGAAACAATAATCAAGTTGAAGTCATATACCATTTTATTTTGTAGTTTTGGCAGCTTGTTTAAAACAATAGACAAGTTAACATTTACATAGTTGCCACAGTTAGCTTCTAATAAGTCCCTTACAGAACTTTTAACTTTAAGGAATAATGGACATTCCAAATACATATGTTTCTCATTATCAGCATTTTCAAGATGGCATAATTTACATTAGCGTTCATTTGCCCGTAATTTAACCATAGGGGTCATCCCATAGATAAGTCTATAACTTATCTCTCTAGCTTTTGGTGTGATATGTTTGCTGTGTAGGTTTATGAATGTTTCCTATAATCCTGTCACCCCAAGAACTCTCCCCAACTTAATCGTAGTCACAGAGTTTCTATGTGTGTTTTATATCAGAAAAAGGTTGGAGTGAGGGATCTATAGTCATCGAATCTGCTTGTTTTAGGTAACAACATTAATGAATAATTACATTGATTCTTTAAAAAATGTCAGTCACACTTTCCTGGTAATGTGAAACGTATTACACTGTATATATTGAACATATGAGGAGGTCAAAGAGCATATGTTATATGGCTAGTCAGGGCCGGCCCTAGCAATTGCGGGCCCTATGTGAAACGGATTGTGCGAGGCCTAGTTTGGGTAGGGATAAGCATAATGTGAACATTAAGATTTTTAAATTAGAAAATGCTTTCGTCTTGGCAATCAATTTTTATTAAATGAAAGCTTACAGTGCTGTTTTTATTTAATGGCACCCCAAATATGACAATCTTGTCCATTTCTCAGGAGATTTTAATAATTTCAGGAGATTTCCAGGATTTTTTCGTTTATTTTGTTTTTTCAGGAGATTTCCTGGCGCCCTTGTAAATCAGAAGGCAGCAGGAAACCCTGTTATTATATGTAAGTTATAAAGGTTTAATTTAATAATTTACACTTAGAATTAGCGCGGGGCCAATGAAAGCGCGGGCCCCACTGCGACCGCAAAGCTTGCAGTGGCCTAAGGTCAGCCCTGTGGCAAGTATTGATTCCCAGGTAGAAACACAGCACAACTTAAACTTACCCTCAAAGTCACGTGCCAACTGACGCGAAATCTATTCTCTCCATACCTGAAGACTATCACCGGAGAATTTCTTTTCTGACCAGCCGTCAGTAAATTAATATGAAACGATGTCCGATGTTTCTTGTCAGGTGGCAGCGACGTGACAATCTCTACATAGTAGCGGCTTTCGCGTTCACTAGACTCTCTAGATTCTAAAGTTGGCATCATATTTATTGTGTGCTGACAATTTGCAGGTTTTACTATAGTTCCGAAAAAGACAGCAGTGAACTAGAATCTCTTCTGTATCATTTCCTCTCCCACTCTCCATCGCAACAGATGTCAACGACTGCTACATAAAAAAGATCACTTGCCAACTAAACTTAGATCTCGAAGTTTCCTTGTCTAAAACAAATAAATCAGATGTTCCTTCTAATAAGCAGTTAAAAACAAAACACAAACTGCAGCAACAACAAAAGCAAAGAAGAAACATCAGCTCACAGAATACATTTTTACAAGACTAGTGGGTGAAAAAAACTTAACGTGCTTTAAAACTGTGCAGGACTAGTCACGTCGTTTGTTCACTCTGCTATAATTTAATTAAAACACATTTAAAAAGAACTTTTATTCTCTCTAAAGATATAACCAACTCAAAGATGCATTTTAGAAACAAACTCTCGTATTATACAGCATTCCACTGATGCATAATTCTTATGGTGATAAACGTGATCTAGGTTACTTGTTTGAGTTGTCTCATTAGCATCTTGACCAAATGGAGCGAGTTTCCACTTTGATGTTAAACACACTTGAATGTAAAGGCACATATGCCATTCCTTTTTTTTTATGAGAACGAAAAAACAAAATCCACTAATCATAAAGAATTTGATCTGTTGGAACTATGTTTTATTTTGGCGATTCGTAAAACACATTGAATGAAAAAAATCCCACTCTGCTGTTGTGCTTTCTGTGGCTTAGCAGCTTTGGACAACAGACAAGGATGTATAGGAAATGTCCTAACTGAAGGATAAGTTTAGAGTCTAGCATGCAACACTACAGTTTAGAGGAGCAAGTTAAAAAGACTGATATTATATTAATTTATATACAGGCACTGACTAGTTGAACATGCAAAGCTTTGCCTTAAACACAAACACACACACACACGATCTTCTCAGCGATGACCGATTTGAAGACGACATTAATGATAACTACGCATGGGTAATCAATTACAAGCTCAGGTAATCCTTTACGAAACCTCTACTATCATTCCTCCCAGATTTGCACCCCTTCCCGTACCGGTTATTTAAAAAAAAATCAAAACTGCAACGTTAAGCAAAATGTAAATACTAGCACCAATTAGATTTAACATGACCTCAATTATAGGTGATTGGATCAATGAAGATGTGTTTATAGTTTTTGGAGTCTTCGAGTGCGTAGGTCATAGAGCCTAATCCACAACGGAATCGGCCCTAGCAGTGCTTGAAATTCTATACGGGGACACATCTGTCGTAAGATGTTGTTCGCTCAATCATATAATCTATATTCCCTAATGTGTCTTGTATTCTTTACGGCTGTATAAGACTTGCTGAATTCTGAAGTCCTGGAACTCACAACATGTTCTTGACCTAGTTTCTGAAATACTTGCCTTGCACACGATCGTTTCGGTCCAGGCACCAGGGTTCTAGATAGGAAGGTTTTGAGTCTTTCAAGTCAGCACTCGGAGTTTGGTGATAATAACGCTACTTACCAACTATCATCTTATGTCGTTTGTAAGTTGACGTATATATCATAGAATCGACAAGTTAGACACTTCCTTTGTGTAAAGTGCTAAGCTAGCGATAAGGACATGAGGCGATAGAGTACGGGCTGAGCAGCCGTTATGGGTCCACAGATCGAGCCGACACGGTGTATTAGTAGCGGGGACTATTTGGAGAGAGTTGATAATTTCCGTCCCTCCCGGAATTATATCTGTACTAAAGGTTTTTTTTACGAACCGGTGTCTACCCCATGGCTGCTGACGCCTGGTGTAAGCAGCAATGATATAAACTATAAACAGTTTGACAAGGAAAAGACTCGATGAAAGCGAGAGATATTTCAATCGTGTTATTGACGAAAATAGAAGCTGTTCATAATAGTGAAAATATAGAATGATATTTTAGAAGCAGTTCACCATAAAAGAAAACATTTAAAAACATAAAATACTACTATAATACTTGTAATCAAATAATGCATTACATATTGTCATTCAAATTACATGTAATTATAATCTAGTCCAATCCTCAAAGTGTCGAGTTTGGGATGTGAATGATTTGATTATTTGATAAATAAAATTGCACTTAAAATAGCCTAAATTTATCTGTGCCTACAAATGTAAAAAAAAAGAAAAAAGTAATTATTTTGTCGATTATTTAATTTAAACTACATGACAAGACCTTCCCCCACAAACCCATTTGACATAGATGTATAAATATAGACAAGTTTCAAGGTGTTTCTAAAAGCTAAAAAATACTCCAAAAACAAAGGGGAGGTAATCTAGTCTTTATTTCTATTGGCTTTAAAAAACAAAGCTATCTCCCTTTTTCTAAGCAGTAAGTTTCTAATTTTAGATAAATGTTGGCATTGCACCACGGAAAACCCACATTATAGAAACGTTAAATAAACAAAATTGCAAGCTTTCTGTGGACTGAGCCGTGGTGATGTGGATAGGTTAATGTAACTAACAACAGAGCCTTAAGCTGTATGATTTGTTCCCGAGTTCACGGACTTGGGGGCAACCGCGTCACTAAATCGACACTCAGTTTTTTTTTTTTTTTTGTTTTTTTTTTAAAAACAATAATATTTTAAAGGATATTTAGTAATTTGCACATCCATTAATCCATAAAATATATTTCATATCGTATTAACAACAATTATTAACTTATAAGCAAGTGTTTTGAATTATTTAATTTTATTTTGAGTCTAAAAGCAAAAACAACTGAAATTCTTAACAAACAAAATACAAAAAAAAAACAACAACAAACAAACACAAAGCTTAAAAAACAACAACAACAACAAAAGGTATATTAATGTGTAGCAATTAGTTTGGACCCTACGCCATGACTCCATCTGTCACGGATGAATGTGTGTATGTATGTATAATCTATTTTTACAATCTGGGCGAATGACCGGAAGTGTGTTTTGTTGTCAGACAGAGACTACGTGTGTGATATGCAGTAAAGATGATTAAAGTTTATGTGTTTGATCTAGTGGTTTCATTGTTTTATTTCGTAAACTAGAACTGAACCAGGGATAACTAGACCGAGAGGTAAGGTAGATTCTATCGAGTTATTATTATAAATGTCATAGGAAAGCTGTGACCCCATAATTTGTCTGGGACCAGTTGGAAAGGTGGAGAAAGAACGTAATATCTGGGGGATCACTTTTTAAATACATTTTTAAAAAAATGAGCGAACGACCTGAATTCGAACTTGTAGGCTAAAGCCTTCTCAAGCCAACGCGGTAACCACTCTACTAGCGAAGAGTCTATTATTTATTGTTTCTTAAAGTATAAACTTTTTACCATACAGACAGACACACAGACAGATAGAGTAAAAATATGGTAACCACTCGTATGAACTTGGAAGATTTTATAGTTGCCTATTGTTCACTAAACCTCAGACGACGACGTATAAAGGGGACTAATTCAGCTTTTTTCTCCAAAAGAAATGTGTATTCGATTTTCAAGTATTGCTAATTCGGAAGAAAAAATCAATTTTATAAAAAAGTTACTACATATAAATCTTAGGGCTTTCTTACTAATAATTTATCAATAATTTTTTCAAAATCATTTTTTAAACCAGCCTTTGCTCAATAGACAAAATTGCCTAATGAGTGTGTCGTAATTCTGGATTAACTAAAGCTTAGATGTGGCTTGCATATAGCCACACTTACCACAATCGTCACAAATATACGAATTAAAATGGTGATATTCGAGACTGACTATTCTAGCGAATATGTTTTTATAAAACTCAATGGCTCAACGTATCCTTGTTTCATACGTTGGAGGCTTCTGAAGAAACTGCGACAAACGTTGAAGTCTCTTTCTATTCATAGGAATTTTTTTTTGTCAATATTGTTAGGAACACCATCAACATTTTTTCATCATGTTTTTGCATTTGTCCTAAATCACAATAAACTCACTTTGTATTTTTGGAGACATTTACACATTTGGTGTGGAACTAAGCTTGGTTCGAAGCACATGTTATGTCAGGAGTGGTTCTCACTTGGATAATAGTTTCACTAAATCCAGGAACTTGCTTTGATCTTAACCTTTTAATACTTCTTTAACTTTTTTTCGATGTCCACGCACGGAGTACCAGATTTTGCTTTGAGAGAAAAAGAAATGATGTTCAAGATTCTCTTTGGATAATCTCTTTATATTCGTTCCCTATTCTTTCATTAAATCTTGCGCCTTCTTGTCAATACTGTTCCCTACAGACAAACTACTAAATGTCCCTCCCAGGAAGCGATGACTGAATCTGAGCTCTGTTGGTCTCATACTTTTCAATGTTCGTTGATAACCTCCATCACACATTCAATCTAGTGTTGGATTTAAATGTAGATGTAGTACCTGATCTTTTTGAAAAGAGGAAGCAAAAAAAAAGTGTACTGAACAATTTAGTAAGGTACCAACACAACTTTGTCCCTTTTATAAATACAGGGCATTGAACAATGAAGTAATACTGTACCATGTATCTCTGAAGAACGTGTAAAAGTGCGTTGCCTTCAGAGCTTTAAACAAATGTAATTAATTTGATTCAAGATAATCCACCAGCTTACATTTAATGTAAGAAAGCATATAGGAGAAAAACAAAGCAGCTAAACAAATACATTTGTTTCTTTTTCGTCATGTGTTAAACAAATGTGTAATTTTTACTGGCAAAGTAGTCCTTAGCTTGATGTCCCCCCCCCCCCATTACTTAATGCCCCGTGCGGCCCGCACAACCCGCACATGGCTAGTTACGCCACTACTTCTATGAACCAACTTAGCCTTTATATAATATTTGTCTAATTTGATCCCTAATTCATAAAAGAGGATACATAATTATGGTAGACAAATTATGTCTTCTTAAACATACAAAGTGGTACACAGATAGAGCACATAAAGATAATTTTAGCGAATTCAGTCATTCGGTTCAACCGACACCATTCGTACAGACCTGCAAGCTATTGCTCTAAACTGCCCACAGGTTGTGACTTCTATAACCATTGGTCTCAGTTCAACAGCCTCTTTAAAAAAAATAGTAAAGTTTACCCGGAAGTACATGATTTACTAGAATACTTTAAAACATCAGTTACTCATTGGTCTAATTCTGATAGTAATGGGACGAGGCATGAACTTAAGAAATACTTGGCACTGCTCTTGACTGACTGAGATTCCTTGAAAACTTGGAAAGAAATGTGAACATTTTGACGATAGCATCGATCGCTTAAAGGTTTTTGGCTATTCTTAAGTACTGCCAATGAAAGAGTGAGACCATTTGTCATCACGATATACTGCTTCATTGTTTGTTGTGTATTTTTACTGTAACAATTTGTAATGTTAATGTTTCAAGAGGCAATAGCCATTACGTTGCACATTATTTGTGTTTTAGCTTTATTGATATTCAGTTTCAAATTTGGTTTTAAGTTTTTAACTGATAATTGTATTTTCTCTATGATACACGTACTTACCTCCAGCTTTTTAGCTTTTGACTTCAGTTGTCGAGCTGTTTACATCCTAGGAATCCTTGAGCTTTTGCCTCTTTTCTTTGCCTCTTTTTTGGGCATTGCCTCTTTTTGGGCTATTGGCCTCTTTATTGGGCTTTTTTTTTTTTAAACAAAAAGATGCATATTCTATTAGTAAGCGTACAAATTAAGTAGTTACATTTTAAAGTACAATGTTTGCAAACATAGCAATGCATATAGTTACACGTAGGTTGTCATAATATTTAAACGTTTTAAATTGCTTTGTATATGGCGTTATTTTTCCCAATAGCATATAATGAATATTTTAGAAATTTAAGGTTCATAAAATATATGTGGTGAGAATGTCAACATTAGGTAATTAAATAGAAACAATCAAAGAGTGAAAGTAGAAACTTAAATGATATAAAAACATTTTAAACATCGTAGTCACATTTTTTTCCACTCTGTCTACATTGCTTATGGTTGTTTCCTTTGTGCTTTGCTACATTACTCCAATTCTTTATATTAACTTCTATCAAACGTGCATACACATCTATGTGTGTACACACTTATGCGAACATTTAAACATTTATAGTGTTTCTTTTGTTGTCTCCCTTTTAATGACAATTTTTGATTTCCTCCCTTGAGATTTGGAAAACCACTTCCTCATCATCAAGGTGGAAATCCTGTCTGCTAGAGTCAGTATATCGGGAGTTTCTGTTCAGAGACAATTTCTCTGTGGCTTTTTTTTTTTTGGTCACAGGGACCAATTGGAGTCGTACTGAAAGTTATTTTATATGTATCTATATCTATCTATCTCTCTCTCTCTATATATATCTATCTATATCTATATCTATATCTATCTATCTATCTATCTATCTATCTATCTATCTATCTATCTATCTGTCTATCTATCTCTCTCTCTATATATATATCTATATATATATCTATATCTATATCTATCTATCTATCTATCTATCTATCTATCTATCTATCTATCTATCTATCTATCTATCTATCTATCTATCTATCTATCTATCTATCTATCTATCTATCTATCTATCTATCTATCTATCTATCTATCTATCTATCTATCTATCTATCTATCTATCTATCTATCTATCTATCTATCTATCTATCTATCTATCTATCTATCTATCTATCTATCTATCTATCTATCTATCTATCTATCTATCTATCTATCTATCTATCTATCTATCTATCTATCTATCTATCTATCTATCTATCTATCTATCTATCTATCTATCTATCTATCTATCTATCTATCTATCTATCTATCTATCTATCTATCTATCTATCTATCTATCTATCTATCTATCTATCTATCTATCTATCTATCTATCTATCTATCTATCTATCTATCTATCTATCTATCTATCTATCTATCTATCTATCTATCTATCTATCTATCTATCTATCTATCTATCTATCTATCTATCTATCTATCTATCTATCTATCTATCTATCTATCTATCTATCTATCTATCTATCTATCTATCTATCTATCTATCTATCTATCTATCTATCTATCTATCTATCTATCTATCTATCTATCTATCTATCTATCTATCTATCTATCTATCTATCTATCTATCTATCTATCTATCTATCTATCTATCTATCTATCTATCTATCTATCTATCTATCTATCTATCTATCTATCTATCTATCTATCTATCTATCTATCTATCTATCTATCTATCTATCTATCTATCTATCTATCTATCTATCTATCTATCTATCTATCTATCTATCTATCTATCTATCTATCTATCTATCTATCTATCTATCTATCTATCTATCTATCTATCTATCTATCTATCTATCTATCTATCTATCTATCTATCTATCTATCTATCTATCTATCTATCTATCTATCTATCTATCTATCTATCTATCTATCTATCTATCTATCTATCTATCTATCTATCTATCTATCTATCTATCTATCTATCTATCTATCTATCTATCTATCTATCTATCTATCTAATCTATCTATATATATATATATATATACTTTTTTTTACTGAATATTTTCCCCCTCCCCCCCCCCTTTATTTATTTTCCTCTTCCCCTCTTTAATATATTATTTCTCTGTAGACTGCACAAGCATGCGCAATATTGACAATGGTGGTGGAAAATCTTTTTTTTTAACAATAGTCAAAACTTTGTGACATATGTACAAAAAAAACTATCTATCTATCTATCTATCTATCTATCTATCTATCTATCTATCTATCTATCTATCTATATATATATATATATATATATATATATATATATATATATATATATATATATATATATATATATATATATATATACTTTTTTTTACTGAATATTTTCCCCCTCCCCCCCCCTTTATTTATTTTCCTCTTCCCCTCTTTAATATATTATTTCTCTGTAGACTGCACAAGCATGCGCAATATTGACAATGGTGGTGGAAAATCTTTTTTTTTAACAATAGTCAAAACTTTGTGACATATGTACAAAAAAAACAACGAATTTAGTAACAATTGGATGTAGAAACTTGTTGAGGTATGAGGTGATGTTGAGGTATGAGGTGATGTTGAGGTATGAGGTGATGTTGAGGTATGAGGTGATGTTGAGCTATGAGGTGATGTTGAGGTATGAGGTGATGTTGAGGTATGAGGTGATGTTGAGCTATGAGGTGATGTTGAGGTATGAGGTGATGTTGAGGTATGAGGTGATGTTGAGGTATGAGGTGATGTTGAGGTATGAGGTGATGTTGAGGTATGAGGTGATGTTGAGGTATGAGGTGATGTTGAGGTATGAGGTGATGTTGAGATATGAGGTGATGTTGATGATCAACATTAGAACAACAGAAGTAGAGTAATATTGCATGAGACTGTAAACGTCTGTAAGGTAGTAAGAAATAATATATTTTTATGTAGACTGCACAGGTATGCACAATACGGATAGTGGTGGTATTTTTGCAATATTCGTATAGAAGCCACTATGGACATAATTGTTAAAAAGTACACATTTATACAAAGAATTGTTTGCTTAGATATCATGTGGTCATGCCTGATTCTCAATACAGGAACAACAGAAGAAAAACAGTGTTTACATAAAACCCTTGTTCTTGATTTCTTGGAGTTACTCTTCTTTCCCTTTTCTTGGGTTGTCACGTGTTCGCTCCTGGTTCCTTATTGTGTTTCGGTTCCTTGACTTTCCGGCCTAATGTTCCATTTCGATATGATTCTCTGTTTTAATCGAATGAGATCTCTCGTTTTCTCCTGCCTAACTCGCTCGTCTTTGTAGATCAAAACTTTGGTGTAAGTCTTTACAGTCACAAGGTCAAGGCGTGGCCTTCGTGATTGTGTAATGTCTTGAATTGTCTTAACCCTTGACAATTTCAAGGGGCGATCACTGTTTTTTTTTAATTTGGAGTACTAGCTTTTTTAATTATATGGTTACAGGGTCTTTAAATATATAAAATATATAAAAGGGTCATTTGGGATATATATCTATATACACGCATACACACATTCATATATATATATATATACATATATTCTCTTTTCTTTAAGTTAATGGACAATCTTGGTATTTTTATTTAGCACTATATTGTTTCACTTTGCTTTCAATGATTTTCTTTAAAATGTGATTTAATAATACCACACTGTGGTGTTTATTATGGTAGACAATTTGTAGGTAGGTATTCCAAATAAGGTTTCTATATTCTGATAAAATAATTACATTGATGTCTCTTAGTTTTTTATTTATGGCCTTAGGTACTTTATTAAAGAAAATAGCAGTATTTACATTTGCACAGGTTTGACTGTATGCGTCAATAATATCTTCTAAAGTTTTTTTTGCTGCCTCAACCAGCTCACATTCACTAAATAAGTGTTTCTCTGGGTTTTGGTTTTCTTTTTTACAAATTACACAGGTATATTTGGACCCTGTTGTAGTTGAGAGTTTTCCTTTTATTGGGGTCATCCCGAAGAGTAATCTGTAGGCTACTTCTCGTGCTTTGGGTGTTATGTGTTTGTAGTGTAAATGCGTGAATGTGTCTGTCCAGTTGGTTGGTTTAACCCCTAACTCCCTGACCCACTTTATTCTAACTTCTGGGTTTTCTTTCAACTTGTCTCTGAGTATAGTGTATATTGTTTTTGAGTCGTGGTGTGTTATGTTTTCATTGCTGGGTAGGTGACTTGTGAGTGATCTATAGAATGGATGTGTATGGTTACCGAAATGATGGGGTGTGTTGTTTTGAATGGGGAGGAGTTTGTTTAGTCTAAGTCCAAAATAATATACTACTAAGGGGAAGTTATTGGGAGACCTTACTACTTTCCCTACAAATATTATTCTAAGCGTTTTGATTTTTGTGTGAATGTCTTGTAAGCCTATCCCTCCTTTTTTGTCTTGTATGAGTGTTGTATGTTTTATGTTCCTTATTGTGTTTTTGAAAATAAAATTTCTGACGGTGGTATTGATGTTATTTATGAAATTAGGAGGAGGTTCTACTATATTGGCTAAGTAGATTATCTTCGGGATGACCAAGTTGTTTATTAATATGGCTCTTCCAAATATGGTTGTCGCCATGTATTGAAACATTCTAATCACGTTCTTTGTGTGGGCCAGAATCTCCGCCCACTGTTCATGGCAAAAGTGTGCTGGGTTGCTAGTCCACACGATGCCACATACTTTTATTTCTTTCTGTATTTTAAGGTTAAAGGCAATGTTGGAAGGATTTCCCACCTACGCAGTCCCATAATTGAGGATTTATTAATGTTTATTTTGGACCCGCTCGCCCTCCCAAATAAGTAAATTTCTCTATAATTTTAGCTATGTCTTTTTCTGAGGATGGGAAAAGTGTGGTATCGTCGGCATAAGCTTTAATTTTGACTACGGGGGTTGGACCGGGGATTTTTATTCGTAAAATTTCTTTGTCTAACCTAATATTCTTTTACAGGGGTTCTAGGCAAAGGGTGTATAAAAAGGGGGATAGGGGACAACATTGCCTAACAGATCTTCAAAAGAAATCTTGTTGCTTAGTGTTTGATTTATTATAAGTTGACTTGTGGCATCGGTGTAGACTAGCTTTATGTATGTTATCAAAGTCTTGTCTATGTCCGTCTTGTCTAGTAATTTGAATAAGTAGTCATGGTCAATTCTGTCGAAAGCTTTTTCTTGATCAATGGACATGAGGGCTGCTTTCAAGTCTTTGTCTTTACAGTAATATATGATGCCTCGTAGAAAGTGGTTCAGTTCGTCTATATTTTTTTCCGGGTTGCTACAGTACTGTCTTGTCTTAGTAGGTGGGGTATAAGGGGCCTAATTCTTTAAAAAATCATTTTGGTCAGCAGTTTATAGTCAGCATTTAAAAGGGAAATGTCTAAAGTCACTAAATGTTGTGTTGTTTTCAGGGTTTTTTGGTAAAAGTGTGATGTATGCAAGATTAAAGTCAGTAGGCGTCTGTCCTGTTTCTAACATGTCATTGTATAGTCTTAGTAGTAGGGGTCCTTATTGGGAGAAAAAAGTTTTATAGAATTCATACCGTCTGGGCCAGGGGATTTGTTATTTTGTGTTGTGTCTAAAGCAGCCCTCAGCTCCTCTAATGTAAAAGGTCTATTTGTCTTTTGTTTTTCTGATGGAGGTAATGTTTTACAGTGTTTTAGAAGTATGTTTTGTGCGTCTGTATCTGTTTGTTCTTCATTTTACATGTTGACGAAATGTTTTGTAAAAATTTCTATTATTTTGTCACTCTCCTGTATTTTATTTCCTTCTTTGTCTGTTATGTTGGTTATCATTCTATTTTTTGTGTGTATTTTGTTCTAGCGCCAAGTATAATTTGTTTGGCCCTTCTGATATTTGGGTGTTTTTGCATCTGATTTCGGCTCCTCTATATTGGTGTTTGTATAACTCTTCAAGCTGTGTGGTTAGGTCTGTTTTTTCAATTTCATCCTGCGTTTGAGTAAGCTGATTTTTTATTCTGTTTTCTTCATTTACCCTCTTTGTTTGTTTGATTCTTGCTAAGATTTTAAATTGTTGTTTGATTGAATTTTTTTATTATTGTCCAGGTCTTGGTTAATTTGTATTCGTTTTCTATGTCTTGTGCTGTTGCTAGCAGGAGTTGGTTTATTACTCTTTCGATTAGTGGATCTTCCAAAAGGTTGTTGTTTAACTTCCAATGGAAGTCTTTTGTTTTTTTTCTTTTTATTATTTTTTTTTCCAAGTTCCAAAAGTACACCTTTATGGTCGGAGTAATGTAGGGTTTCTCCTAAGTGTGTCACACTAAGTATGTTGGTGTCCGTGGCTATGTAAAAACGGTCAATTCTGGTTTCAACCTGGTAGGACCTGTATGTTAATGTAGTTTCCTTGCCATTCGGTTCTAATTTCCTATAAGCATCTACCAGGTGGAAATAGTTTACTATTTCCCCCATGTAGTTGTGTGTTTCTGTTACCGGCTGAGAGGGTGGATATTGTGTGTGTGTGTGTGTATTGTTTGTCCAGTTGTGCCTCTATAAAGTTAAAATACCTTCCTATTATAAGTTGTTCTCCTATGTTTGTGATTTGTAGTGTGTCACTGAGGTTTTGGAAAAACTCACGTTTTTCTCTCCCTCTCTGAGTGGGTGCGTAGATATTGACTAGTGTGTATTTCTGTTCTTGTGAAACTACTCTAAGTATTACTACCCTCCCTTTGTTGTCGTTGTGAGTGTGTGTGATTTTGTATCTATCGGATGTTTGTAATATGGCTACTCACTTATAGTCTCTACCTAAGCTAAAATAACCTCCCATGAATCCCATGTGTGTTGTAGTTTGTTTTGCTTGATATGTGGTAGAAGTATTTGTCTCTTAAAGGGAAATAAAATCCGGTTTATATTTTCTAGCGAGATGTACTATATATTTATTGTTTATTATTTAAGCTACGGATGTTAAGAGTTAAGATTTTAATGTCTGCCATGATTGCGTGATGATGGATTGTGTGTATATGAGTGTGTGTGTGTGTGATCATTTTATGAAATGTTCATGTGTTTGGCGGTGTGTCAGGGTCCTCCCCCTCATCAATAACTAGAGGTGCAGGAGAGCTGGGGGATATCTTCCAAAACCTCCATTTCCTCTCCCGTTCTCCCCCTTTCCCTTCTCACCTCAGAGCCTTCCCCCTGGTCATCCGAGACAGAGAAAGAGTTCTTTTCCTGTTTGTTTTGTTTGGAGAGCTGGGCTCCGATCTAGCGCGTCCGGTAGTTTTCATTTTTGTGTGTGTGTTACACCCTGTGCTACTTTCGCCTTTTTTTGGGGGGGGGGGGGGGGGGAAATGGTACCCTTCCCACTGTCCATACGTTTTTCAGGTGTTGTACATTTTTTTTTTTTACTTTTTACTGGTTCGACCCCGTCTTTGTCTGCCTTTTTTCACTATCTTTTTTTACGACCGACGCATAAGTGTTTTTTCTAGCTTCCAAGGACCTTTCAACGTCCTTTTTGGGACCCCTAGGGACAGCCCTGTTGGGATATTGGTTTGACCAATGATCTTCCTTCTGGCAGAACCAACATTGCTGCCTTCTCCCTGGTGTAGTAATTAAGACCTTGTAGGTCCTGGGGTCTTCTTCATACTTCAGCTGTATGTAGTGGGGTAGCTCGGTACCCTTGCGGGATTTAATCCAAGCCGCCCACTTGTCACTAACCCCTAGTCTAAAAGCTTCTATTTTGGAGCCTTCTGCGGCGAGGGTACTGAAAATCTCAATTTTTTTCTTTGAAATGGTAGGTGACACCCAGTGAAGCGTCACTTTTACTCTCTCTTCTTCCAGGGTGGTAACCTCCACCCTGAAGGTGTCTTCGCTACCAAAGACCTTTCCTATGATCCCGTTCCTCACCACCGGTGAGGAAACACCCAGGAACCATAGGAAAGGGTTCTCAAACCGGTACAGGGAACCCACCTCCTCCGGCCCGAGCCTCAAGGCGGCGACGATGGACGCCATCGAGGCTCGAAATGCTCCCTGTCCGGACAGTTTTATTAGTAGAGTACCTGGTTGGTGGACCAAGCCACCCTCCAGATCCTTTTTTTCTATTAGGAAAGTCTTTATAGACATAGTAGAAAGAAAAAGGAAATGAAAAAAAAAAACAATCAAGAGACAATAGAACACACTCCTTAAGAAGTGAATTGGAGACACAACACTAGAATAGAAAACACAAGAAAGTTTAAAAACCGTAAGATCCAAATGAATAGAAACTCCAAAGAAAACACAAATAAAGAAAAAAAATACTTCCAATAGATCAGATTAAACACTGGAAACAGAGGCCTATGGTGCAGCCTCGACCTGGGAGAACGGCCGCAGTGGTCACCGTTTGTAGCATGTATTTTTTTTTTAGGATACCTCAGCTTTTTAGCTTTTGACTTCTGTTGTCAAGCTTAGTACATCCTAGGCATCCTTGGGCTTTTGCCTCTTTTTTGGGCGTTGCCTCTTTTTTGGGCTCTTGGCCTCTTTATTGGGCTTTTTTTTTTTTTAAAAATAAAAAAGAAGACACACAAACCATCGTTCCAAGTTAATAATAACACAAAGAAAATTTCATAAAAAAAAACAACAACATTTTTTTCAAAGTCATGTTGCAGGATTTTCAGTATGATCGCGGAGTAGGCTGCAGCGAAGATTCATCAAATTGTAACAGCAAGGTCCAAATAATGATGACAGCAGAAGTCCAATAAAATGATACAGCAATGGTCCAGAAAAAGGTGACAGCAAAGGTCCAGAAAATGGTGGCAGTAAATGTCCAGAAATTGATGACACCACAAAAAATTTTGAAAGTGTTCCTTAAAATGATTATTGCCAAAAATAATTTCTTTTTTTTTTAAAGACTTATGAGTTATTAAAATTCATTTTTGTTAATATTATTTTTGCAACAATTTTTCCCTTAAGAACCTAAGACAAAGGACCTTCATCCTATATCCCTAGGATTCTTTGGGGTCTGCTAGAGTTACAAAAATGTACATATAATGAAGTAATTTGGTTTCTATAAAGTACAGAGCTCAAAGTAAGTATGTGCATGAAGAACTTAAAAGTTATTTCATTTTGGAATATAACTCAGTTTTAGGTTATCTTTATTTTTTTTATTCTTGTTTATTGTAATAGTGTTCTTCTTTTTTTCCCCCTCTTGTTCCGTTTCTGCTATGTTTTTTAAACAATTTAGTAGTCCATTTGGTTCATTTTCATGAAATCCGGTCCTGTTTGGGTTGTCTTAAAATTTTGTTTGTAGCATGGTTCTTTTTCTATTTACAATTCTACGTATCTTTTTTTTTTTTTTTTTTTTTGGAAAATATTAATGTAGCCTATACTATTTTTTTCTCCCGCTTACTCTTATATACATACCATACTACAAAACAATACATACTTTAAAATCTTTTCTCCATTATTTTGTTACTAGATTATTATGCACTTACATTTTATTTATATATAGATTTATTCCGAATGGAAAAAATGATGTATAAGTTCGATTAAAAAAAAGAAAGTCTAGATCTATATGATTTAGATTATCTCCCCATGCCTAGTTTCTTAAAGGAAAAAGAGCGAGAAATAGATCTCACTGGCCACTAGATCTATAGAAGATAATGGGCTATATGGGCTTCAGGCAAATGCCCGATGACCCGGTACCATATGGGCCGGTCTGGTCGTGACCAGAAATTTTTTTTGTAAACTAAGACAACTTAATAAAAGTGTGACAACAGTAAGAAAAAGATGCTCGAACAATTTTTTTTTTGGGGGGCAATTAATTTTGTTTAAAATTCAACAAGAATACAAGCAGCATAGACATCAATATGCTTTGATGTCTTCGAGGTTGTGTTTGGCGGACCGGTTTGGACGTTTGATCGCACTCCAATTTGTTTTTGCTCCTTCCCTCTTCCCCGTCTTTCATTGTTTGCAGTGACAATGTTACCGAAAAAGAGGGATGAGAGAAGAGAGGTTAGAAATCATTGATGTAACGCAGCAAAAAATTGGGGCGACCAGTAGCTATTTAACATTAGTGAATAGGAATTAACTTTAAGACAAAAGTACGAAATTGCAAACTTTTTCACAGCTTAATATGGATAAAGAGTTTTACTTTCAGCGTTTTGTAAAGAGCAAAATAATAATTGTTTTGTTTATTTTTAATGACATAGATCTAAAATACTTCACATTGGGCTTACAAAAAATTGATAGTATGTTTTTCAAAATGAATATCTAGATCTACATTCAAATTTTTTGTTTGTTTTTGCTATTGTAATTAATGACAAACTTCTGCTTAGTATGAAGTCATCAATGACGTAAATTTTTATAATAATGAGCTGGTTTTATATAGCGCTGCCACATCCGATATTTAATGAAAGGAGATTTATATTTTAAATAATCAGGGCCGCATTTAAGGGAGGGCAGGCATACCCGAATAAATATATAGGCCTATCGGTATTTCTGCGTATCAGAAACTTAATTTTTTTTTTTTCATTTTTTAAAGCTAACACTTTAAATCTCAAGTCAGCTGGCAAGACTGTTGTGAAGTATCGGCTTGTGGCATGCTCGTAATATATGAATGCAGCTCCAGAATTAACAAACTCAAAATTATACACTTCTTAAAACTAAAATTTGCATATTAAATGTTTAAAAAAAAATGGAAACTGAAATTAAATTAAGCATGTTTTTAGATATAAGTATTTTTGTTCATAATCGGAATTTCATTAAAGCTTTTGAAAACTGTTGGGACATTCACAAAAATCCAGCCCCGAATCCTCCACATACTCAAATCCGACCCTGGAAATAATGGATCACGATATATTTGTATACAAATCTCGTTTTTGTGAATGCACTAAGACTAGATTGACACATGAAATGCGTAGGACGCAATTATCTTCTTTTTTGAAGTCACGTCTGTAATAAGACTAAAACAAAAATGTATCAAAACATGAAATAAAATGGTAGCGAATCTCTAGGGGTGCACACTGCACAATGGATCATGGGGAAGAGCTAAGAGATGTTTCTCTACCAGATATTTTTTTTTTGTACAAGATATAAGGCGATCACCATTACCATAAATGTCTTATGTTGTCTATGAGTTCATTTAGCTGCTGTAGTCTGCAGGGTTCGCTGTCTCCGCCACTGCCTTCAACTAACATACACCGTTCACTGTTGCCGCCTATGTCTTAACGTTCAAACAGGGTTCTCTATCTTGCCACTAACACAGGTCACATGACGTGTCTCGGGTTATATATATATATATATATATATATATATATATATATATATATATATATTATAATATAGACAAAATCAAGTTGATATGAGATCAAATAAATGTACTAGACTTTAGTAATAATATTTTTAACTCACTAGAAGAACACAGCCTTTCACTCTTACTTTCTGGAGTCGTCTGGCCGCTGACGACAGTGCCACCTATCTTGCATCGTTCACAACCAACCGCTAACCTCTTCCCACCGTCACCATAAACAAACAAACACACACACAGTCCATAACAATACAGACTGAATGATCATTGAACTGAAAGACCGACAGACCGAATGCCTGGATGACTAGCCAAACAGGCTAGAAGTGAGCGCCATAGACAAGCGCTTATATCCTTTTATATAGCTGTAGTTATCACAAGAAAATAACTGCCCTACAGCTAACACAATGAGAGTATTTTCAGAAGGATTTAAACATTGAATTGTCGTAAAGATGATTTGGAGAGCTAGCATCGTTACCAGCCATTCGTTGCACATCTCAATAGTACCGGTTTGTTCCCTGCTAGCTGCCATCGCCTAAGACCTGAGGTAGGTTAAACCTGAGGTAAGTTAAAGGTAAGGGAGACAAAACAAAAAGAACTTTTTTCTAAACGAAAATGTGTAAATGAGAAGAAGGGAAATAAGGCAGTTGAACTTATTCTGAATATTTAAAACAAAGTTATCTCCCCCTGCCAGAGGCGTAAACTTCTATAAGTGTAGAGTCGTAGAAAAACGAAAAACCAACTTTTTAAAGGAGACATTGGAAGCGTATGCTGGACTGA